>CM053592.1:3810299-3850996 GCA_028646515.1 Pseudochirops corinnae
GGGTGCTGACTTTTTCCCCTGAACTAGGTAAATGATATGTGTATGTTTGATTAAAGTGAGACTGTTAACCCATTTTGAGTCACTTTCCTTTAGAAAAGCAGATCTAAGAACCTGTGCTAGCAGCCACCCTGGGTATGCTGGGGTGCTTGTGATACATGAGAGAAGAGAGCAGTGTCAAGGAAACCTAGAGAGGTAGGAGGTAATGCATTGTCAAAGACAGTCAAGAGTTCAAGGAGGATATGATTCAGGAAAATCATGGGCTGACTCCATAACCATTGAGACCTCTTCCAATTCTTACATTCTGGGCTGAAGAGGATAGGTAACTTGAACAAGTATTACGACTCATACTAGGCCTGAGGGGTCCTTGCTTCCAGCTGAGTTTTCCTTCAGCATTGCATCTATGAACATAGAATCATCAACTTTTAGAGCTTGACACACTAAAAACGCATCTAGCCCAATTCTTTCATCTGACCAATGAGAAAATTGAGGTTCAGAGAGCTAACTTGCTCAAGATTTTGCAAGTACTGATTAGTAGTGCCAGCATTTGAACCTGTATCTGCTGAATCTTTCTATTTCCACACACTGCCTCCTTTTCTGATTGATACAATGCCTTCTTTTATCTTGTTCTGAACTGTATTTCATGGACACTGGTTTATTATGATCATTCAAGAATGTGGCCAATGCTTCCTATTACAAAGTATTAAGGTATAAAGGCCAGAAGGATTTCTTTCCACTGAAGACAGATTTTGGCCTTGGAGACATTCCTCAAGAGTTCCCACAACCACAGATTGTTGTGTTTAGCTGTTTCAGGCATGTCTGACTCTTCATGACTCCGTTTGGCAAAGATATTGGAGTGGTTTACCATTTCTTTCTCCAGATGATTTTACTGGTGAGGAAACTGAGGCAAACAAGGTTAAGTGACTTGAACAACAACTAGTACAATAATTAGTAAATGTCTGAGACTAGGCTTGAACTCAGAAAGATGAATCTTCCTGACTTCAGACTTGGAAGAAACAATAACTTTTATGCAGTTTCTTCTCCTGGGAGCAGGAGACTCTGGGTTCAAGTCCTACCTCTGACACTTAGTAGCTTTGTGACACTGTGCAAGTGACTCAGCATCTCTTGTCTGACGTAACTCTTTTTTTTTTTTGTATTTATTTAGTATTTATTTTCCTCCCAGTTACATGTAAACAATAATTTTTAAAATTTGTTTTTAAAACTTTGAGTCCCAAATTCTCTCCCTTCCTCCCTCTCCACCCCCTCCCCTCATTGAGAAGGCAAGCAATTCCATACAGGTTATATATGTGTAGTCATGCAAAACATATCCATAATAGTCATGTTGTAAAAGAAAATACAGATTTTAAAAGCCTCAAGAGAAATAAAGTGGAAAAAAAAAACACAAAAGTTGCTGTGATCTGTATTCAGACACCATTAGTTCTTCTGGGGAGGAGATGACCAGTAAATGGGTTCTTTCACTTTCTATTTTACTCTGTGGATCTAAGATATTGGGTCAGTTTTCCTTTATAATTGCTTGAAATATGATGTCTAGGCTCCACTTGCCCAATTCTAATTTTTAAAAAATTATTTTCTTCAGTGAGGTTTTTGTACCTCTTTTTCTATTTAGCCTATCTGATTTTTAGGGTGTTCTTTTCTCCAGTGAATTTTTGTGCCTCTTTTACTATTAGATCAATTCTGGTTTTTAAGGTGTTCCTTTTTTCTTCAGTATTTTTTTATACCTCTTTTACCAAGATCTTAATTCTCTTCTATATTTTTCTTGCCTCACACTCATTTCTTTTCCAATTTTTTTCTCTACCACTTTTATCTGTCTCTCACTTAAAACAAACAAAAGAACCTACTCCTGGAATTCTTGTTGTATTTGGGTCCAATTAGCATTTTTCTTTTAGGTTTTCCTTGTCGCTGTTTTCATATTATTGTCTTCTTTTGAGTTTATACCTTGGTCTTCCCTGCCACCATAATAGATTTTTATGGTCAAATTCTTTTTGTTGTTGCTGTTGCTTGCTTATTGTTTTTACCTATTTTTTGGCTTTCGACATTATATTGAAGTTGAGCTCTATTCACCTGGAGGTAGGGGCACTTTTCCAAACCTCAGCCTTTTTCATTCTGCCATTTTTAGAGATGGCTCTGGGGATCTGCAAGTTTTTTATGCTTTCAAGGCGGTATGATCTGGGAAGAGGTATGATCATTGCTCTCCTGGTCTGTTTTCTGGTCTTTACCTTGATCCCCTGTAGCCAAAAGTGTTAGCACTCCTCTTGACCCTGGAATTGTGACCAGGTCCCTGCTTCTTCTGCAACCACAAGTGCTTGTGCTTCTCTCTGCCTTGGAACTGTGACCAGCGTCCCTGCTTCTCTGAGACTGAACACAAGTGTGCCTTTCTACCCTGTAACCGTTGCTCAGAACTGTGTGTGAGCAATAGAGCCGCCAATCAGGGCCAGCTGCATCCAGTCACAGCTGAGGTTCCCCAGGAATGTTTCTGTCTAGTCTTCTGCCCCTTTTACCATCTATGGGCTGAGAATTTTTGAAGCTGCTACTGCTGTTGCCCTGTTGCTCCTCACCCAGGCACCTCCAAAGCCAAAAAGTAGCAGCTCCAAAGTAGCTGGTGTTACTGCCGTGCTCTGAGCCAACTACAATTGTACTATTAGAGAGTTCTCCTGCTGACTCCTACATTGTCTTAGGAAAAATTTGTCATTCTGACCTTTTGTTGGTTCTGCTAGTCCAAAATTTGACTCGAGGAGCTATTTTAAAGTTGTTTGGAGGGGGATGTTGGGAGAGTTTGGCTATGTCACTAACTCTAATCTGCCAAACAGGAAGACATTTTCTACAATAACAACACAAAATGATCCACAAATGACCAGCCACACTTTGAGAGGACTCATGGTAAAACATGCTGCCCGCTTCCTGATAGAGAGGTGATGTGCTCAGAATGCCGATGAAGTCATGTTGGGAGTGGGGCATGGTTTTTTTGTTCTTGATTATACATCTTTTTTTCTTGCTTGATTATACTTGATTGTAATAGGGGCTTTGCTTTTCTTGCCTTGGTGTGTATAGAGGTGAAGTGGGAAAGGTAGTAAGAATATTCGTGAAAATAAAAGAAAATTGAATTTTAAAAAATAAGCCTACGGGCTATAATCAAGGCTAGACTTGTAGAAATGAACTGTTCATTTTAGGTAATTTTATATACAATGTAATAACAATGTGGTTCCATGACAAAGAATTCAAGAATATGTGTCAAAATCTCGTAAAACCCATTGCCAAGTCATGTAAAGTGAATGCGTACAGCCACATAAGCTATATTACACGATGTTAAGATGTAAAAAATTATGTTTTGTTGGATGAGTTGATAAATTTAGTTAATTTACTTTATACTAAATAATTCCCACATCACTGCACAGCTCAGTGACAGATTATATCTGTGGCCTAAAACCACTTTAGTTCTTGCTGGATTGACTTAAGTGGGATGAGAGTTGAGCCACAGCAACTAACAAAACCCACCTGGCAAGCCATCCCCAGGTTCTGACTGGTTAGTCTTTGGAGGGTACAACAATCACTTCAAGATTCTGGCTCCTTGGAATACTGAAGAGGAAAGAGCAGGAAGAAGGAGAAATCACAGCTGAGGATCCAGAGACCTCAGAGGTCACCTAGACTAGCAATTACCTGAACACAAACTCTATCCCTATCAAGTGTCCACCATGAAACAAGCAGTTTCCCTTCCTCCATTTCCCTCACTATTCTGTCTTAAAGCAGTGTGGGCCCATGAGCTATTGTGATATTATGTGTGTTGGTATCGAGGGTCAGGTCCAGGGGCAGGAAAGTGAACATTATCTATCCCAACACAAAGGTGGGAAAGAGAAGCCACCAAAGACTGTAGATTTGGCAAGGAGAGCAAGACAGGCAGGCCCATGACAGGAGGCTGTACAGTGATGCACTGTCACTCAAGCCTGTTCTTCACACATTTTCCCAACAATCTCATTTGTTGACTTTCTCTGCAACCCACAGAGTGTCACTGAAGAGTTTCCAAAACAACACCAGTAATCAGAAAGTACAGAGTTTGCTGGCCCAGAGTCTTGGGTGTGCATGGGGATGGAGGAGGTGAGGGAGAGACAGAAAGAGACAGACAGAGAATGAGAGAGAGAATGAATGAGAGATGGAGAGAGACATACAAAGAGAGACACATAGAAACAGACACAGAGACAGATACAGAAAGACAGAGACAGCGAGACAGATAGTGAGAGACAGACAGAAAGGCAAACAGATACAGAGACATAAAGACAGAGACACAGAAAGACAGAGACAAAGAGAGACAGAGAGAGGTAGTTCTTAGAAAAACTCAAGGATCAACAGGTTGAGATATGATTTCCCCTTCCTCAGTGGAATGGGGTTAAGCAAGAGGCACTGGTCCTGAAGTCAGAAAAGCTAGGTTCTGCCCCTGACTCCACTACTAGCCACCTATATGAGCCTGCACAATCCTCTTGACATCTCTGACCCTCAGTTTCCTCATCTGCAAGATGGGTATCTTACAAATGAGAAGAAATTGCTGTGTATCCTGGAAAGGACTAAAGAAACATTTTGCACACACATACATTCATATATATTGTACACACATACACATAATCCGTATATGTATTATGGGTTATAAATGTGTGTATGAGTCCATATACACTTTAAATAGCTTAAAACTGCACTATGATCGTGTAATATCCTGTATAATCCATATGTACATGGAAGAGGGCATACACACATACACATGCATGCATGGATACATGATACACTAGAGTGTAATGGATAAGCAGCTGCTCCTGGAGTCAGGAGGGAGACTTGAAGTTGATTCCTGCCCCTGCCATACACAGATTGTTGTGACCTGGGATAAGTCATTTACTCTCAGTGCCCCAGAAGTTTCTCTAAAGCTTTAATGCCCCAAACCCAAGAACCCCCTACATCAATCAAGTCATAGCTTCTGTGTGTGTGTGTGCATCAATATGTATAAACATGCCTGTTATCTACCTGCCTACTCATCCATCTGCCTATCCACCCATCCATATAGCAATCATCTATCCACCTAACCATCTACACAGATGTAAAATGTCTGTAGTTATAATGAGCAGAGTTGACTAGAGGCTGTGTAGACAGAGCACTAGAATTAATGGTGTTCAAATTCTCTTTCAGGTATTTACTAGTTGTGCAACACTGAGCAGGTAACTTAACCTCTTTTTACCCATCTCCTAATTTGTAATATAGTACATACTTCACAAGACCATTGTGGATTGCAAATGGATAATCAACACGAAGTCTTCACAAACATTAAGGTGTTCTATAAAGGTCAGTTATTTTCATTATAATCAGAATGATGTTTCCAAGATAATGAAGTTTTGCATTGAAAAAATTATTGAGACCCCAAGGGAGTAAGGCATTCCTGCATGCTGTTATCTCTAAAAGCTGGAGCTAGAGTTCATGTACCTATTTCCCAGATCCCAATTCCTCATAGCTCAATGTTGAATGGATTTGTGTTGGATTTTGCTGAATGGACAGGAAAGCCTACAATCCTAAGTAATGCATTTCAGAGCCTGCTTAGGTCCTTGTATCTGAATTGGTCCCAGTGAAGAAAAGGAGGAGGAAGGATGCTTTCTTGGGGAGAGGAAGGGAGGAGAGAAGGTCTTTTCTATCACTGAGCGTTTGCCTTACTTCCCCAGACTGGATTGAGGAGAAAGCCCAAATCAACAAAAGCTTTCCCAATGAAACATCATTTCCACCTTCCCTAGCTCTAAGAAAGTTTCAAACCAATTTTAAAAAATACATTTCCACTAAAGCCATCTTTTTAAACAAACATGTTTTCACTCTTCTGGTGCCCTGGTTCCATCCCATGCTTTTCATAAATTTCCTTACCCTTGTTTGGCTTGTTGCTTGAGGAAAACCAGAGGTTAGATGCTATATCCAAGGGACTGCTGGTAGACTTTTAACAAGCAGCTTTAACATTTGTACAAAAAGTACAAACAACACACCTTTTAGTTTAATCTGCAATATTCACATTTTCCCTCTCACCTTCTTAAGTCTAGGTGATCAATAAAATAGGAAATTGATTCCTGACTTATTCCCAATTTCTGAGACGTGAATGGTCATGCTGAAAATTATTTAGTAATAGCAGTTCAAGCTGCCCCCCATGGCTATCTCAGTTTCCCTATTTGCAAAAATGAAGGAATCAAACTGGATTAGGAATTCTTAATTTTGCCTGTGTTTCCTGGATCCCTTTGGCAGTAACTGGTGAAACTTCTAGACCTCAGAATCTTGTTTTTAAATAAATAAGCAAAGACATAAAGAATTACAAAGGAAATCGAATGTATTGGAATACATTTATCAGTGTGTGTGTGTGTGTGTGTGTGTGTGTGTGTGTGTGTGTGTGTGTGTGTGTGTGTGTGTGTGTAAAACAAGTTCCTGCACCCCAGGTTAAGAACCTCTGGACTAAATAATAATTGCTAAGATCATTTCCAGCTCTAAATCTCACGACCCCTTACAAACAAATTCCATCAGGACACAAATCTCTGAACTTCTCAGGATTTTTAAATAGAATTGATGGTTCATTTCTTGTCCCTAACATTTTGTACCACAGATTTCCAGCAAACAAAAGAACTGGTTGGATCTTTGGAGGTAGCTGTAAGAAGCGCTTGGTGTTCCAGGATGATAGAATTTAGAACTAGAAGGAGCTGTGCCCCTCCTACAGCGCTGGGGTCCATGAGCCTAGGTTTCGGTTTTTAAAAAAATATCGAGATTCCAATATAAATTTTTTTTCGGGGTGGGGTGGGAAAATCCTATGTGTCTTATTTTATGTATTCGTACTTACTGTCCCAAAGAGTTCGTGCACTTAACTGAACGCGTGGACACATGCACACATGTACGTAGACTAAGAAAAGTCCTCCTCTCGTCTGATTTCCCCATGTTACAAATGAAACACTGAGGCCCTGAAAGGTGCCTGGCCTAAGTCCTTCGAGATGGTAAAAGTGACTCAGCTGGGAATTAGTGTCAATTCCTCTGATTCCAAATACAGCATTTATTGCACCTTACCGGGGTCTGAAGGAAAACACAGTGATTATGCTGGGGCCCCAGTAAGCCCTCCTCCAAGAGCAGGAGAACTACTGGGCTCTGTTTTCCCACGAAAAAGAAATCAAAACACAATCAAGGAAGATTCCTCACCCCACTTAGAGAGCAATTAGGCTAATAATCAAATCATTTCAGCTGACAAAGCCAATCAGAAAGCTTCTAAAGCTGCAGTTAAAGTGCTGGGGGAAGACCAAATCAAGCCGGCTAGAGCCGATAATCTCCTTAGGGTTGAAGACCTTCCCAGCTCCCCACTTGTCTGACCCACATTTCTTTGTTTGCTGGGAAGTAAGTGAAATGAGCTTGAATGAGGACTTTCACTTGGAGAATTAAAGTGAAAAGTGCTTCTGGGAAACCTTAACAAAACAGCAGCCACAAGAAGTAAATGAAGAGAATTCCCTGCACCCTTCCCCAGTCCCCGCAGCTCTGCTAGCTCTGTTGGCCAAACTCGAGTACAGGTAATACTAGTACTAATATTATTGTAATATATTATCAAACCACTTAGTATTTTCCTGTTTTTGTTCAGTCCTTTCAGTCATGTCCTAACTCTCCATGACCCCATTTTGGGATTTTCTTGGCTGGAGTGGTTTACCCACTTTGTAGATGAGGACCACTGAGGCAAAGAGGGTTGAGTGACTTTGCCAGAATCACGCTGCCAGAAAGTATCTATGACTAGATTTGAACTCATGAAGATGAATCTTCCTGATTCCAAGCCCAGTGCTCTATCCACTGCACCACCTGGCTACCCCCATCACATACATAATATAATATAATTATAATTAATTATAATACTTCTCACGACTTCCAATGATTCAGATTCTAAGGTTTTAAGATTTAATAGCTTAAACTGCACTATGGCTTTTGGGACATCCTGTATGAGTATATATGTATGTGCTAATTATAACAACTAGCTGGGGCTGCCGCTGCTACTAGCTAATATTCATACCATTCTGTAAGGTTTGCAAAATCACTTTACATGTGTTATTTCATTTAAAACTTACACCTCTGTAAAGCAGATCATTCCCACTTTACGCATGGAGACACTGAGACTGAATGAGATGAAGTGACTTGCCCAGGGTCACATAGTAAGTCTCTGAAGCAGGATTTGACCCAAGGGCTTCTTGATCTCAAATGTAGCATCCCTTCTGATGTTTCCAGATGTGAGGGTGCATGTCATAATGCCAGCCAACCTGGATTTGGAGTCGAGAGGTCTATGTAAGAGCTGTTCCCAGGGCTGAAAACCTTTCTTCCTCAGCATCTCAGCCTCTTGGAATCTCTATTTTTTTTTAAAGCTCAGCGCAAGTCATCTACATTGATAACTTGCCAATTAAAGGACGCCCCCAATTATTAGTCCTCCTTCAAATAGTATCTTGCCTTTATTTTGCTCAGATCTTGTATTCACTTAACTGTGTACATGATGGAGCACCTCGCACCTCGGTAGTAGAGCGTCAGCTCCTTGAGAGTACGGACTGGACCATCTCATTGTTGTGTGTGTATCGCCAGCACCCAGCCCAGAGCCTGGCACTGTAGTAGACTTTTAAGTAATAAATACTTCGAATTTCATTGAATCGAATCAAATCAATCTGTCCTATCTGTCCGTCTATCCGTCTATATTTCTACCTCTCCATAACCATCTCTGTCTCTCTCTGTCTCTCATTGTTCTGCTTATTAATAATCTAATCTCCAAGAACAGTGTCCATGGTGCGTGTGTGTGTGTGTGTGTGTGTGTGTGTGTGTGTGTGTGTGGTTTGGGGGGAGCCTCCTTTATATTTCTCAATATTTTGTTAGGGAAAGCCCTTTCTTATTCCCTGCTCCTGGGTTGCCCTTGTGATGCTAACCTGTAAACCACTTTCTGTTTCCTTTTCCCGCTCTGCCTTCGCTCCATCAGACATCAGTTGTGGGGCTTGAAGGAAGTGATTTAGGTAGAGGCAGTAGGAGGAAATAGGTCCCAATATTTTCCATGAATATGTCCTTGCTGGGCTGGGCAATTTATTTACTGTCTCAATATTCTCATCTGCAAAATGGGGATAATCATGGCACTCACAGGGTTTCTGGGAGCAACAATGAAGATATTGTGTGAAACAAGATGTATAAATGGTAACTATTCTTTCAGTGTGCAGAATCTGTGAATGCGGTATATGCCATGAAAAGGCATTAAGAAGTTCACCAACAAGCTTACAGACACAGAGAGACTGTGTCTTCTGCAGGATAAAGAAGTGAGCAGTGGAGGGGCTGTCTTTTAGAGTGACCTGGTGACATTTAGGCATCAGAAGCATGGAAGGAGAGTGGAGTCAGAGGCTGCAAACCTGGAGTCCTGGTCCAGGATTTTATCATACAAGGAGGACAGACTTGGAGTTAGGGGGCCAATCATGGCACCAACATGTGCAAGAATGACCTTGGATAAGTCACTTCATTTCCGAGACTCCACTTCCTTTATCTATACATTAAAATGAAGAATATTTTTTCTTCATGCCTCCTAGGAGTTTTGGGACAAATGTTTTATAAACTACACTTCTATTCATGTAAATTATTATTATTATTTAATCACTGTGGATTGGTCCAAATAATAGTGATTCAGAGATGTACCTGTCTCTGGTTGAGAGACTGCAGGCCCTGTGCCTGGCCCTGTGATGTTTCATGTTTTTATCAATGGCTTGGCTAAAGGCAGACTCATCAATTTGCAACCAACGCCAAGCTAGGAGGGATAGCAAACCCACTGGATGCCAGCCAGAGTCCAAAAAGATCAGAAGAAGGTAGGATGCTGGCCAGATCCAACCACATATTATTTAGTAAGATAAATATAGAGTCTCGGAGGCAGCTTATAGCACAGAGGGAAGATGACTGGAGTCAGCAGGCCAGCCTGACTGTACCAGGGGCCTCTGAGCCTGAGGGGGTCACACGGGGGCTCCCCAGATGCTCTCACTTTACTGCCAGCTTGGCCAGGGTCCGGACTTCTCCTGCTCTTTGGCGCTGAGAAGATGCTCACCCCACCCCACTTTCAACCTCCCTTTTATGTCTTGTCTTCTATCAGAATGAAATGACAACACGAATAGCTTAGAATAACTAACATTTACACAGCATTTAAACACAACAACCCTGGGAGGTGTGTGCTATTATAATCCCCCATTTTACAGATGGGGAAACTGAGGCAGATAGCCATGAAGTGACTTGCCAGGTCACACAGTCTCTCTGACTCCTAGCCCAGTGCTCTAGAAATTGCACCATTTTGCTTCTTCTGCCACAATTAGCCATTAACAGGTAATAACTCCTTAAGGGTGGTGGTTCTCTTGCTTGTTTGTATCCTCACCCCTGAGCACAGTTCCTGGAACACAGGAAATGCTTCACGAATGCCTTATATATGTCTCTAGACATTTATTTCTTTATCTACATAACATCAGCATTTAGACTCTGCTCTCAGGTTTGCAAAGTGCTTTACGTATATTCTCAAATTAGATAACCCCAGTAACCCAGTGAGGTGGGTGCTGTCATTATGTCCATTCTACAGATGGGAAAGCGGAGGCTAAGAATGCCTAGGATCATGTAGATTGTGTTGTTGTTCAGTCATTCAGTTGTGTCCGGCTCTCTGTGAACCTGTGGACCATAGCATATCAACACTATCTGTGGGGCTTTCTTGGAAAAACTACTGGAACGATTTGCCATTTCTTTCTCCAGTGGATTGAAGCAGACAGGGGCTAGGTGACTTTCCCACAGTCACCCAGCTAATAATTATCTGAGGCTGGATTTGAATTCAGGTCTTCCTGATTGCAGGTCCAGCGCTCTATTCATTGAGTCACTTAGCTGCTCCAGTCACATAGACAACGAGTGTCTGAAGAATCAAAATTCAGGCTCTCCTTATTCCGACATTCGATCCACCACATCATCTAACTGCCTAGCCCACTGCCTGTATGTCTATCTATCTGGTGCCTATGTATCTATTGGCTATGTATGCATGCATCTATCTGTCTCTGTCTATACCTATCAACCATCTATCTATGTCAATCAATCAACTTACCCATATTTCTATCATCTATCTATATCTAGCCTTCTGTCTAGCTATCATCTATCAACTGTCTCTCTAATTCTATCCACCTATCCATCTCTGTTTCTCTCTGTCTCTGTTTCTGTCTCTGTCTCTCTCTCTCTCATTGCTTTCCTTCTATATGCCTTTGGCAAATTCAGAAGACTAATCATAGCTGTCATGTCAATTGCTGGTTCCCCATAGTGGTTAACACCAGAGGTTTCCAATGATGACAAAATCACAGCTCATTTATGCTGTTGCTGTTCGGTCATTTTTGTAATGTCCAAACCTTTATGACCCCATCTGAAGTTTTCTTGGCAAAGATAGATACTGCAGTGATTTGCTATTTCCTTCTCCAGCTCACTTTGCAGATGAGGAAACTGAGGCAATTTGCCCAGAGTCACACAATTATTAAGTATCTGAGGCCAGATTTGAACTCAGAAAGATCAGTCTATATGAGCCCTTAGTAATCAACTCCAGAGGTTTCCAATGATGATGAAATTATAGCTCACTTATGTATTTAAGTTATGAGTGCCTAGACTGGAGTCAGGAAGGCATGAGTTCAAATCCAGCCTCAGACTATTACTAGCAGTGTGACCTTGAGCAAGTCACTTAACCCTGTTTGCTTCAGTTTTCCTCATCTGTAAAAGGAGCTAGAGAAGGAAATGGTAAGGCATTCCGATATCCCTGTCTCACAAAGAACCTGACACAACTGAAACAAATAAATGACAACCACAACAGAACATCCAAAACTCAGTTGCAGTAGACTAAGATGGAGGTTCCGTGGCTGAACATGTTTGTGTGGGAAAAGACATAAAGGTTGTAGAGGACCAGTGGGCAAGTGGGTGAGCTAAGCTGAGCAGGAGCGATGGCCCACTGAAAGAGGAATAATGCTCAACACCAGGAAAGTGATGGGGCTGCTATCACCTGTCCCAGACAACCTCTATTAACTGTTCAGTTCAGAACACTACATTTTGGGAAGGATATGGACAACCTGGAGCATGTCTGGGGGAGGGTGATTAGGTTGATAGGTTGTATTTATTTTTGTCAGTAGTCATTGGCAATAAAAAGACTCAAGTAGAGTTGGGAAGGTGATTTACAAGAACCCTCTCTCTCTCTCTCTCTCTCTCTCACTCTCCCCCTTCTCTCCCACCCCCTCTCTCTCACACACCCCTTATTAATGCAAACTCAAGTACTAGGGACTTGAAATTTTCCCCTTCAGTGAAGAATTGAAGGACTGAAAAAACTCTTGGTAGTGGTGGGTAGAAGGGCAAGAAGTGTATGCTCTTTGGGTATGTGAAGAGCTATCCTGTCTTTTAAAAGGTGCAAGCCTCCCGAAATGTCCAAACCAGAGTCATCAATGGAAGTTGCAGGGTGAGAGATTTCAGATCAACAAAGGAAACCATTCCTAGTGATTCGTTGTATCCCCCAAACAGAGCATAAAATCCCAGCAAGTGGGGACTGCCTCATCCTTGGAGGTATTCAGGAGGAAGCTACTTGAAGATAGATCTTACTATGCCTCCTCCGGTGGGAATTAGAGTAGATGACCTCTTTGGTCTTTTCTAACTGGAAGATTCTTTCCTGTGTTACCTCTCTCTGTGACCTCATTAGCTCCAATGGTTTCAATTATCATGTCTACACAGAGGACTCGTGGATTTATATAGCCAGCCTTAGTCTCTCTTGTGAGCTTGAGACTTGCATCACCAACCACCTATTAGTCATTTCCAAATGGATATCCCACGGGCACCTCAAACTCAATGTGTCTCAAACAGTATTCATTTCTTTTATCCCACACTGATGCTTCTTCCTAACTTACCTATTTCTGTCAAGGTCACTACTATCATGCTGGTGACCCAGTTTCACAAACTCTGAGTCACTTTCACCTCTTCCTTCTCTCTCTCCTCCTTCCATATCCAGCACTCTGCTTGTCTTGTGAGTTCTATGTCCAAAGCATCCCTCCTATAACTTAATTCTATAACTTAACCCTGCATTCTCTGCATTCACAAAGCTACCATTTTGGTTCATTGATGCTTTCATCAACTATTTCAATAGCCCTACAATTAGTCTTCCTGCCTCAGATTTCTCCAATATCCTTCACAGAGTTCCAGTGGGAAGGAAGGCAACTTTTGAACTTACCTAGAAATAGCTATGGATTTATGCTTTCTTCTCACCTTGATTCTCACCTTTCTTTGCATGAAGACAAGGCATCACAATTCTTGGCACCCTGAAGCTTGGGGAGGTCAGGACAAGTTTCCTTGCTCCATTATCTGGATTTTATAAATTAACAATTGGCATATGTTCAACTTTTCACCTCTGTCACTGATCTCTGCAGGGTGGGGGGAAGCTCCCATTAGAAGAGCTGTTATCTGATTTTCCTGCCATTGCCTCCACCCTCTGTGCCCCCTTCAGAACTTCTATCAATGGCACTTAGCAGCACCTACGCCTCTGGCCAGGGACATGGGAACAGCTGCTCATCTGCTTGCCCTGTCACTGCCGATGAAAGAGGTCTCTAATTCTGTCTCGGTGTGATGGGGATCGATGGGCTTATCTCTGCTGCTCTTCCATTATCTCTCTTGGCGACAACACAATGCTCTCTCTGTGGGGCTTAGTGAGTGGAAGGGCATGCTGACCTGCTGATTGGGCTATTTCAGGAAAGCCATTTTCTAATCCCTTTTCTTCAGACCTGGGGGAGCTGGTTTCATCTGCATTTACCACTTTTTGGAGTTGTCACCCACAGTACAATGGAAAGAGCCCTGGGCTAGGAATGAGAGATCTGGACTGGAGTCAGTGATCTGCTATTCACTCCCTGAGTCACCTTGAGCAAGGCTCTCTTGGCCTCTGTTTCCCATTCTGTAAAAGGAAGGATCAGAACTCAAGGGTCCCTACGGCTCCTTTTGGCAGATATCCTCTAATTTCAAGTCCCTGAACTAATTATATTCGGTCTTTGCAATCAATTTCTGCCCCACTTCCAACTCCAATTTCCTTTCCTGGGCTCTCAGTCACTATTTAGGATCCAGCACCCAGTAGAGTAGGGAGTCATTCACTTGGCACCAACCCCCCTTCCTGGATCCCACTACTGAGGTCCCCCGGACAACCCCTGCTCCTGCCTTCCCCCGGCTTCCTATTGCATCTCTAAATCCCATCCTCAGAAAAGATTGTCAGAGAAGCAAAAAGACCAGGCAATGTCACAGTGAATGTAGCCTTAAAAAGTGGCAAGTGTGGCTAGCTTTCAGTATTGGGCACAGAGAAAATCAGGAGCAACACACTTAAGAGAAATAATAACTCACATTTCTAAAGAGTTTTCCCTTCTAAAAGGGGTTTTCCTCCCCTATAAAGTTGGTAGTCCATCCCCAAGATACAGGTGACATCCCTCCAAGGTCCAAAGGGGTGCCATGACTAATCACACATGGGGAGAGGCAGGCTTTGAACCCAGGTCACCTTCAGTTAAATTTGAAGCTGAAATTCTGCCACTTCTAACTCCTTCAAATGTGACTGTTTTGGGAGCAAATCAAGACACTCATAGTGGATTGGGGAGGAAACTTATCCTAATGGAAAATGAATTGAGTCTAATGAACCAGCATCACGGCCCCACTCTGGGGTTCACTAGGGGATGGGCCAGTCACGTTCTTTTGAGACGGGTGCAGTGGGGCACGTCCTGCCTCCTCTGGAAGCAAGCTGATATTTAGGGCTGAGGTCTGAATCTATCTGTTATCCTGAGGGCTTGGGGCAGGACCCATGCAGGACACAAAGAGTTAGCTTTTACAGAGAGCTTGAAGGTTACCTTCTCAGGCAAAGAAACCAAATGCTTTGCCAATGGCCACACATCAGGATGGGGCCAGAGCTTCTCGGAGCTGAATTGCATCTGGTCTTCCCTGGTAGACCTAGGTAAGGCACTCAATTCAATGAGAATATTTGTAAAGGAATTAGCACACTATCTGCCCCATAGTAGGCTCTCTGTCTCTCTGTGTGTGTGTCTCTCTCTCTGTCTCCCCCCCCACATATGGTATATGCATACATACACATACATATATGTGCGTGTGTGTGTGTGTGTGCACAGACATACTTTTCTCTTCCCTTCTCCCTATTCTACCCCACTGTCTTGGGGAGGGTAGAACTAGCTTTACAATGCTAAGCAGCATAAGGGAACAGGAAAGGAGTGTGTAGGAGAGAAGGCCAGTGTAGAGAGCTGAGAATAAGAAGTCGTAGCAATTACCCTTGTCTAGGACCAAGGCCAGGTAGTGACAGAAGACTCCCTCTAAGCCAGAACTCCCTTCCTCTTTTCCCTCTAATGAAGAATGAGACTCTGTGGCATTATATCAGCTGCACATTTCCACCCCTCCCACAGCATATCCAACAGGTCCCCCCTCTTGGACTGGGATTGAGCCTGGGAGGAAGAGGAGGAGGAAGATAAACCAATTGTTAGACTCCAGCTATTTTCCAGGAGATTAGACCATTGTGAAGCTCTGGCATTTTCCACACTAAACATAGCTCAGGAAGCTCTGCATTTCTTAGGTAGTGGTACCTTTTGGGCACTAATGGGGATGACCAAGGAATCTGGCATTTGTTCCTGTGATTGGAATGTGTGCATGCTTCTTTCTTCATTATATATGACCTGCTGTAAATATTGACAGTTATGATGCTGGGAAGAGAAAGACAGAGACTTCCTTTTGTCTTGCCTGAGGCCATGTTTAGTGGTTAATTGGTCAGCCAACTGGCCCTGCCTGCAGTCTCTTGACCTCTACAAGAGCCGGTAAGATTGATGATTCCGCCTGCCTTTCAGAGGGCACTGAAGCGTGCAGGCCCATCTTTTGTTATTTGGGAAATGCTGTGTTCTGAAGCAGCTCATTATTTAGGGGACTCCGGACACAGAAGTGGGGAGGCAGGGAATACTCGACTGCAAAACAATGGTTTCAGATCAAAGCAGCCGGGAAGACAGCGAGTTCATAAACTGGGAAACCAATTCGAGAGGAGGATTGATGAGCGGAGATTCAGAAAGCCAATTGAGTCAACCATTCCTTCCAGCCAGCAGCCCAAGCCTCTCACCGAACACCTCCCTTCCCTTCCTGAAGTTTTTGCTTTTCTAGAAGCAGACAAGAAGCAAAGGCTCTCACAAAGCGTGCCCTCTCTCCAGAAGGTCTGGGGAGGGCAGCTTCGAGCAAGGTGAGCCCAAACAGGCCTATCAGCTCTGGGGTTCTGGGACGTATGATTCTGAGGTCACTGGGGGGCTACCTAAGGCTCAATTTCTCTCCTCTCCTCAACACCAATGAACAAGAAAAATTCTCTGAGGATTGATGAGTTGTTGTTTTGACTTTTTACATCTGCTTTAAGACTAAAACAGAACCGAATTGTACTTATGTCCTCCGCTTGATCCCCTTTGAGGTTTTGCTATTATCTTGTTTTAAATGACAGGAAGCCCCATTGTCACTGAAGGGTTCAGGGCTGGGCTTTGGAGATAGTGGCCACTGGGGATTTGTTTTTTATTAAGTGACACATAAGGGTGGCCAGAGTCCCTCAAATACTGTTGCCCCTAAAGCAATAGTTCAGATGCCAGAGGTTTTGTGAACTTAATAAATTAGTTCGATTCTGACTTTGTACTATGAGGGAGGAAACTGAGGCCCACTTGCTCTGGCTTACAGAATGGATCAGGAAAAGAGCAGCCTGTGACATGTAGCTTGCATTTACTGGGGGCCATTTGTGGCAGGGGTATAGTCAGGGGGAAAGAAACTAATTTCAAGAGAATCAAAAGGATCACTGCTCTAGTTACCAAGGGGAGAAGTAAAGAGAGACAGACAGGCAGACAGACAGAGATAGAGACAGGGAGAGAAGGGAGGAGAGGAGAGAAAAGGGGAGAGGAGGGGAGGGGAGGGGAGGGAGAGAGAACTTATACGTTTAATCACTCTGTTTCCATATGACTAGTTTTCTTTTCCATCCCAGGTTTATTTTATTCCCCTAAAAACACTTTGTTTTTCTGAGAAGGGATCCTGAGGCTCCATTAGACTGCCTAGGACCCAGAAAAATAACTAAGAACCCACTATCGGGTGGCGGGGACCTCAGAATCCATCTAGTTCAGTCTCTTCCTTTTTAACTCAGAAAACTGAGTCATGGAGAGTGTACATGATGAGTCCAAGATCACGCAGGTGGTTCACATGAGAGATAGGATGTGAATCTGGCCCTGTGACCTGAAAGCCCTTCTGGTCTCCTTAGTGCCATGGGAACCCTTCCAGTCATTTTTTGTTGCCTTGACTTGATCTAATGATTCCATTCGCTCACGTGCCAAAATGTCTAGGGTTCACCAATGCAGCTTCTAAGTGTGGGACATTGTTCTATGGAGGGGGCTGCAGTGGGCTCTGGTGTCTTAGACTTGTCCTGCAAAAGCCATTCTCCAGAGCACAACTGCCCCATCCACTGGCGAAGGCCCAGGAAGCAAGCGAGAAAACGTCTGGCTGCTGGGTGCCGCCAAGTGTTTGTCTGCTTCTTCCCAGGACCTTGGGGGAGCACAGAGAGCATCAGCTCCCCCCAGCCCCCACCCTAGCCCCCGCTCAAGGTCTTGCCACTCTGACCCCAGCCGTGAGAAGTGACAAGCAAAACCAAGTCACTGTCTCAAGCATCCCTTTGCTGCACCATGACACAGCAGTGGGCTTGGCAAATGGTGTTTGTGAGCAGGCTGTTGGGACTGTCCTGGACTTTAGGCAAGTGATACATGCCTAGTAGGTGCCGTGTGTGTGTGTGTGTGTGTGTGTGTGTGTGTGTGTGTGTGTGTGAGTGTGGGTGCCCCTGTGCTCCTTATACAAGGGGATGAGAGGAAGATGGGGGAGCCACCTAAGAGGCAGAATCTCAGCTGTAGGTATCCCACAGGCCACTGGTCCAATGTGCACCCACATTCATTATGGGTGGCCCTCCAGCCTCTGCTCAGAGCTCTCCCATGAGGATTCCATCATTAATTAAGGCAACTCATCCTACTTTTGAGGAGCAGTGCATAGAGGGCTAGACTTGGAGTCAGGAAGACCTGAGTTCCTTAGACACTTAGCTGTGTGACCCTGACCAAGTCACTTAACCCTGTTTGCCTCACTTTCTTCATCTTTAAGATGAGTTGGAGAAGGAAATGGCAAATCTCTATGTTATCTTTGCCAAGAAAACTCCAAATGGAGTCATGGAGTCAGATTCGCTAAAAACAACCGAAATTCCACTTTTGGCCGGCTCTCATTAGGAAGCTCTTCCTGACATCAGACCCAGTTCTGCCTCTTTGCCCCTTCCATGCCAGCACTCTGGACCATTCTGGAGGATTCAACCAGAACAAGGCCAATCCCTCCTCCAAGCGGTGGACAGTTCAAACCCCGCTCTGGTGTACTCTGTGATGCCTTTCCTCCAGGTGACCCAGCCCCTCTCCCTGCAGCCCATCCTCATGCGACCTTTTCCTGCTCTGGGTGTCCTCCACTGGGTATCACAGGGAGCATATCAATATCCTTTCCAATTGGATATAAGGCTCCAGGTGGCCTATGGCCTCAGCAGAGGAAGGCTGTGTTGTCATCTCCCTCGTCCAGAACACTTAGTCTCTTTTAATATAATTGAAAATAGTGTTAACTTTTCTTGCTGTCTTATTGTGCTGTTGACTAATATTCAGTTTGCAGTCTCCCAAAGACCCCTGATCTCTTTTGGATAAATTCTTATTTAGCCATACACTCTCCTTCTTGGAATTTTGAGATTGTTCTATTGACCCACTGTTGTTGCTGTTCAATAGTTTTTCAGTTGTCTGACTCACTTTGATCTCATTTAGGGTTTTCTTGACAAAGATACTGGAGTGGTTTGCCATTTTCTTCTCCAGCTCATTTTACAGGGGAGGGCACTGAGGCAAAGAGGGATAAATGACTTACCCAGGGTCACACAGCCAGTAAGAGTTTAAGGTTAGATTTGAATTCTGGAAGATGAGTCTGACTTTAGGCCCAATACTCTATCCACTGCATCATCTAACTACTTGTAGGAATTAAGACTAATCTCTATTAAATTGGCCTCATTGAATTGGGCCTATGGTCTAGATTCTAGACCGTTGGGATCCCTATTGGACCCAGACTTTGTCATAGGGTATTGACTATCCATTAGAACTTGGAGAAATTTGTCCACAAACCAAACATTGATGTGTACCTTTAACCAAATCATGAATAAAAATGTCAAAAGCACAGGGCCTAGCATAGAGTGCCAGAATTCTCCACTGGAGAGCTCTTTCCAAAGTGACAGTTCTGATGCCTCGCCTGAGACCATGTTTAGTCGTTAACTGGTTGGCCAACTGGCCCTGCCCCAAGTCTCTGCAATTCATGACTAACTGTGGATTGTTAGCATCACAAGTTCATAGATAGAAAGCTGAAGAGACCTCGCATTGTCAACCCCTCTGGGCCTCTATTTCTTTTTTTCAAAAATGAGAGGACTGAAGTGACTTTCCCAAGGTCATAACATAGAAAATAAACAAGAGAAGTGGAATTTGAACCCAGATCTTGAAACTCCAGGGCCAGTGCTTTTTCTTTTGGATCCAGTTGCTACATGTCTTCTCATTTCTCCTTTAGTTCTCTCTTCCTCAGCCAATTTTCCTTCCAAACCCTCCACCTGGAGGCTGGTGGAGAGAACAGCGGCAGCTCCAAGACCCCATGGGCAATGGCTTCATGGAGGCCACAAGGAAGGTGACTCAGCAAGACAGTGAGGACAGCTGGGTGATCATTTGGCACAGCAATGGGACCCCACCCAGTGTTAGAGAGGAAATCAGTCATCCTTAGCATGCCTCTTCCTTCAAGTTTCTATGGACTTCCAAATGCTGAAAATTGCCTATGTCTTTGGGTAGTGTGTGTGTGTGTCTGTGTGTGGGTGTGGGTGTCTGTGGGTGTGTGTGTGTGTCTGTGTGCATGCGTTCCCTGCAGCACAGAAGATAATTAATTGAACTTGGAAATTAAACCAAGCTTCATGCCTTGACTTGAGATTCTGTTCCTTAGAAATTGTTCTGCCTCCCTTTCCCAAGGAGTTTTGTCTTCAGGTCAAGTCTGGTTCCTGTGGAAGGGGTATCCTCACCTGTTTTAAGGTCATAAAAGCAGATGCAAACATCCCCCATCAATCAGTCAGCAAGCATTTATTAAGTACTTGGTGATGTAGATAAAAAGACAAAAATGAGATATAATATGTGTTCAGAGAGCTCTGATTCTACCAGGGAAGCCAATATATACACATAGACATGTGTATAAAACACATACGTACAAGGCAAAATTTTGTGGAGGGTCGATGATACAGAGATGCCAAAGTTTTTCAATCCTCATACCCCTTGGCTCTCAGTAAAACTTCTTCTACCCCCATGCCATAGTAAAGGAAATAAATTCCATTGTTTGTCATGGGAAACAAAACAGAGATGAATTAATTTTTGATAAAAAAAAAACCTTTATTTGGACCACAACAGTCTTAGTATCATAAAGTTGTTAAACTTTAATCATAATCCAGTCAAAGAAGTCAATAGGAGCTTTGATTTTCTTTCTTATAAACAAACCATCGGTTTTGCCCTGAGTACGACTCTGGAAAAATGTATCCACATGTCATGCTTGGCCTTCAGTTTGTTTCTCGCTTTGGCTTGGATAGAGAACAGGAATTAGAATCTTGATTCCAAGAGATAAAGTGTTCTAAAAAGAATTAAAGTCTTGTGGGCACATTTAGTACGAGTGGGATGGGTTTCTCCAAGGCTACACCAAAAAAGTTTGCAACTTCATTGATGGGAAAGAAGTTTTTCATTTTTGGCTATCAATAAGATCAGTCAACTCATCTTTCACTAGCTGGTTGTAGCTGATTTTTTTCTAACTCAATGTGAAAAGGGTTTTGTATTCAGACCTCATTTATTTGCTCTGGGGCAGTAGGAATTGCTTCTTCAACAGGCTCTTCAAAAAATTTCAGACTAAATATAGCATCCTTTTCCCATCCTTTCCCCACCTCCTTACTGTTCTCTCCAATTCACAAATGTTTTCATTAACACTAGTACTTTTGGAATATCTCAATAGAATAATATTGGTATCTTGATTTGCAGTCCTCCCTTGGCAAGCTTCTCATTATCCCTGTGAGTGTGTGTCTCCCATGGAGAAAATTCCAGCACTAGTAGCTTTGGGGAAAGGACAAGCAGGAATCAGAAAAATGCCTCCTGGAGGAGATATCCCTTGAACTGAGCTTTAGAGGAACTAGGAATTCTAAGAGGTAGAATTAAGATAGGAGAAATATTTGATGGGGGGCCAACCTATGCAAAGGCACAGGTGGGCTATGGTACAGTGGGCATAAAGAACAGCAAAAAGGATGGATTGTACAATGTCTAAAGGGGAATAATATATAATAAGATTGGAAAACCAAAGGTGGAAACCAAATGAAGAAGAATTTTCATTGCCGAATAGAGGAGTTTAGATGAGATGAGAGAAGTAATAAGCAGTCACTGGAGATTACTGAGTTGAGGGAGTGATGTGTCAGACATGAGCTTCAGGAAGAGCTCTTGGGTAGCTCTGCCTCTTTGGGGGGTGAAGGGGAGAAAATGGATTGGAGAATTGGAGGGGAGGGGGACTTGGGCCATTGTCATTGACTGGGGAAGAAATGAGAGATGCTTGGATTACTGTTGGGACCAATTGCATGAAGAAAAGGAGACAGACACAGGAGATAATGGTGAGGTAGAATTAACCAGTATTGGCATCTGATTGGCCATGTGAGGTGAGGGAGACCAGACAATGGAGGGTGACTCCAAAATGACACATCTAAAAGGTAACGGAAACACATGTTTGGAAGGGTATCTTTGAGAGGAAAATAACTTCGATTTTAGACATAATGAGTTGGAGACACCTATGACATATCCAGAATTCATCTGTCTGTCAGATTCCAAAGAAGAGGACAAATTCACATCCAAGCTATAGCCGTGATAATTCTCAGCCAGATTCACAAATCTTGGAAATTGGGAGATCTGTATTCAATGAACATAGCAAACTTGACCCAATGTATTAGTTAGTCATAGTATAAAGGGAGAAGTATGGTATGAGGGCAGCTAGGTGGCACAGTGGATGGAATGCTGGGCCTGGAGTCTGGAGGGCTCATCTTCCTGAGTTCAAATCCAGCCTTAGACACATACTAGTTCTGTGACCATGGGCAAATCACTTAACCCTGTTTGTCTCAGTTTCATCATTTGTGAAATGAGTTGGAGAACAACATGGCAAACCATTTCAGTATCTTTGTCAAGAAAATCCCCACAACAAGGGAAAAGCAGAGGATACAGGAAGGATCTTGTGGCTGAAGGATGAGCCAATAATTGTACATTATTGCCCACTAAGGATGACTCTACCCTGGGCCTAAATAAATGATTGGTGAATCCTTGCCATACTGCTCATTTCCCTCCCATCTGGCCCGATTTGTCAAAACAGTAGGTGATGCCTTCAAAAAGTGTAGCGGGGAAGGATGTATGCAAGAAGGCCAATTAAAATGGTATTGTAATAGGCTGCCCAAAGAACAATGATTGCCTGGACCAAGGTAGAGTCTATGAGAGTAGAAAAAAAAAAGTGGATGATGTGACATGTATTAGGGATGTAAGTCATCAAGACTGGAAACTTACTGACTGACAGGAGGAGGAGGGGGAGGGAAGAGCTGGGAATGACTGAGGTTGTGAAGTTCGATGACTAGAAGAATGAAGATGTCCTCAATGGGAATGAAAAGGTTGGGAAGAGGGGATAGGTGGAAATCAAGGCTTATCTTTGTAGGATGATGAAGGAAACATACTGGTCACCTGGTCTGCTCTCCTTATTTTGGAGGTGAGGGAAAAGAGGTGACTTACCCAAAGTCACACAGGTGAGGGCAATGGGAATCCAGCCATATTTCCCAGCTTCTTTTGGAACCTGACTTTCCCTATCCATCAATTTCCTAGTACAATACTAGTTAAGTACTGTTTGAAGAAATAAGGCTCAATGCATCCCCCAAGCAAAAATATTGTAATCACAAATTTCATTCCCAAGCCCCTCACCACCCACACAGTTCAATAGTGTTATGGTTTTCTTATTTTTCAGTTCTATTGTACTCTTGGGGTTTCCTTGGCAAGATGCTGGAAGGGTTTGTCATGTCCTTCTCCAGCTTATCTTATAGATGAGGAAACTGAGACAAACAGGGTTAAGTGACTTGCCCAGGGTCACAAAGCTAGTAAGTGTCTAAAGCCAGCTTCCAACTCTGGAAGATGAGTCTTCCTGACTCCAGACCTGGTGCTCCATCCACTGTGCTACCTAGCTGCTCCAATAATGTTAAGCATGCAGTGAAAAGTATTTTGAGGCTTCAAAAACCCCAGATCCATTCACTTAGCACAATAAAACCCATCTTTTGGGGTAAAGGAAATTGTTAACCTGCTCTCGCCAAACATCTGAGACCATAAGGCAGAGTAAATATGGTAGAAGAAGCACAAATTTGCTTCTCTGTAGAATGACTTTATTGTGATTTGATTTAACTTGGCAATTAATCTCTTCCCTTATATAAATGTATAGAAAAGGAAGGTGTCGATTCCTTTGGAAAATGCTTACCTTGGAAACACCAAGAGCTGCAACATGGGAAGCAAAACAATCTTTTGCAATCTTAACATAGCAGCACATCTTTTTTTGTATGTAAACATTATGCCAAAAGAGCCCCTAACATTTCAGCTCTCTTGAGGCCATGTTTCTCTGCCCACACATGCACTAGCTACGGCTGTGACCCAATTTTTGTAAGCCAAGGCCAGGACATGGAGAGTAGGGGAGAAACATAGATCCATAAATCTACATAGATGGAGACCTCTCTGTGGAGATAGAGATGAGCAATAGAGAGACAGAGAGGCAGAGACAGAGACAGAGACATGATGTGTACATGACTTTTCCCGAATTTTTATGAAGTCATTCATTTTATCACGATCGTTCCGAGCCTGAGTTAGGAATATCCCCACCGATTAGATGGACGGCTGGCTCTCAGTCTTGATTTACATTTACATCTTTCTCTAGTTAACCCTTTGGCCTCCTCATGGTTGAGGTAAAGTCTAGGTTGCTAGAAATGCTTGGGTGACAAAGCACCAAATAATATTATAGTGGGTAATATACATACTGCACATAAGAACCTGGAAGGGAAGTTAGAGCATGAGGAGACCTTTCCTCTGTCATTTCTGAGTCCCTGACTAGGTGAGTACACTGGTGAGATCGGCATGAGTCTTCTACTCCAAGATGCCTGGTGTGCAGCTGGACCCTCTCACTATCTGTATTCTTAGCTGCTGCTCAACCCTACATTCTCTGTTTCTTCTCACTAGTTGCTCCAGGGCTCTATTTGATACTGCTCTTTCCTTCCCACTTCCAGCCCTCAGAATTTTTCTCTGCTTCTGAGATGGCACCTCCTTTTTATGCAAGTTCCTTAGGCGGAGACCAGGATTCTCAAGCAATGGCCTAGACCAGCGGTTCTCAACCTGTGGGTCATGACCCCTTTGGGGGTCAAACGACCCTTTATTTCCAATGGTCTTAGGAACTGAGACACCGCTCCTCTGTCCAGCGGGTCCGCCCACATGCAGATACACCCACATATGAGTATTATAGGGTCGTGGCATTAGGAAGGTTGAGAACCAAGACTGATTAAAGGAGGCATATAGGCCTTGTTCACACTCAGTTGTGGGTGATTCAGTCAAGAAGAATTCGTAATTAACAGTGAATAATAATAGTAACGATCATTTGTATAGTGATTTGAGAGCTTGTAAATGCCTCACAATCGTTATTTCATTTTATCCTAATAATAACTCTGGGAGGTAGGCACTTTTATTAAACCCACTTTGCAGGTGAGGAAACTGAGACAGAAGTTAAGAGACTTTTCTAGGGACGCAGAGCTGGTAGGCATCTGAGGCCAGATTGGAACTCATGTCTTGCTGACTCCAGACCTAGCATTCTATCCACTATGCCATCTAGCTGTATAGGCACCTTTAAAATGTTATCGCTTAACTACTTTACAGATTAGGAAACTGGGTCAGAGCTGGTGACTTGTTGAAACACACAGAGCTGGTGAGTATCTGAGGTCAGATTTGAACTGAGGTCTTCCTCACTCCAGAAGCAGAACTCTATTCACTGCAGCACCCAGAAGCTTCAATTAATACTATATGGGATGGCATACTCAACGGAACCCCTCCCCTTTAGGTAAAACACCATGTTTACAGAAAGAAGCAAAGCAGACGTTCGTGTTTCCTCTGGCTTCATTATCACGGTCTCCAAACACTGTGTTGATTGGTACTGGGATGCAAGGTGCATTTTCTCTCTGGATACACGTACCAAGGCACTCAACTCCAACTTGGCCAAGCCCTTCAAAGAGTCATAGTCGTGGACCCAATTTACCTTCACCTTACAAAGAGATTGGGACTTGGACTCACTCAATCACAATTAAAGTAACTTCTCAAGTTTATACAGTGCATTGCACTAAACACTTTACTCATGAGAACCTTGGGAGAGAGTAGAAATATTATTATGCCCTATGCAAGCCCACACAGGGAAGCTAGGTGGTGCTGCAGTGAATAGAGCACTAGGCTAGGAATCAGGAAGACTCATCTTCCTGAGTTCAAATCTGACCTCAGACACTTACTAGCTGGGCAAGTCACTTAACCCTGCTTGCCTCAGTTTCCTCATCTGTAAAAAGAACTGGAGAAGGAAATGGCAAAGTGCTCCAAGAAAACTTGGAATGACCTCACAAAAAGTCAGACATGTCGGAAAGTACTGAACAACAACATCATTCTCCCCATTTCTCAGATGAGGAAAGTGAAGCTAAGGAAAATTACAGGAGCTGACTGTGGTCACATAGCTAGTAAGTGCATGGGACAGAATATAAATTCAGGTCTCCTGCCTCTAAACCCTTTTTCTGGAGAAATTCTAGGCTATGCTGCCACACATTTATTCTGGTGGACAATCCCTACATAGACACTGGGTCAAAACTACAATTACTTTGGCTTCCTCGTGACTGGGTTTGCCCACCACTTTCTTCAGTTCCAACCAGTTACTCATACCGTACCTATAATACCTATGGCAACTCCCAGGGACTTCCCACACCACCAAATGCCAGCTTCAGGAAATTGCTCTGACCCTCTTCTATAATAGAGAGGAATGGAACCAGACTACCATTCTTAGGACAGTTGGGAATATTTTGGATTTCTTATAGTTTCCAGGCCCTTTGAACCCTAATAATTTCAAAATAAAAAAAAAAATTAAAAGATCAGTAAGATTTTTTTTTGTTTAACATCTTTTATGTTTTCTTGGTCATATGTACTGTTTAATGCATTGGGAGAAGTTAAAGACAGTAATGGAAAATTTAACCTTGAAAACAATTTGCTTCCTGCTCCCCATGGACATCATTAGACATGGGGCAAGGAAGAATAGTTTTGTTCATTCTGCTCCTTGGGCACTTCAGGAGGGATTAGAAAGACTCATTCTTGCCTAACACTAATGTTTGTTTGCAGAACTGGACAAGATTAATTTTTCTTCTTCAGGTCTCTTCCAGTTTTATGATTTCACATCCAAAGGAAGCATTTGCTTCCAAGAGGATTGGAGAATATCTCTGTGTTTTTTGACCTACTTTGCCTTGCCAGAGACTGGAGGTGAAAGAAATGAAGAAGAAAAAACCAATAAAGGGAGGATGGCATGCTTTATCCATGAATACAGTGAGTGATGTCTCATGTCTGGAATATATTCCTCCTCACCTTTGCCTAAGGCAATACCTACCCTCCTCCAAACCACAGCTCATATTCTACTTCCTATATGATGCTGTGCTTTATCATTCCAGTTATTAACACTGACCCCTTATAATTACTTCTTGGTACTTTTCAACTACTTAGTTCCTACTAACTTGCATCCTTGATGCATCCCACCAGTAGAATGTAAGTACCCTGGGGACAGGGACTGTTTCTACCTCCTCAGAGGTGTGCTGTAGCTAGTTCTTAACTGACATTGAAGGTCACTGATGGGCTTCAAACCCATTGGTGAGTTAGGGGTATGTCTATCCCAAGCGTGTGAAGACTTGCCCTGGTGGGATGGGTGGATAAGAATAATTTGTTAAAATAGCCATGAAGGTGGTTGAAGCAGGTGCTGTGGAGTGCTAAGAACTTGGTCAGACATTGAAGAAACCAAGGTCATTCACTGCATCTCAAGCCATGGCCAGTCTTCTTGACTTTTGTCTTGCCACTGGACTTTGATGACCCTGAATGAGAGAGTGAGACTGTGACTTTGCACAGCTCTGCCTCACTTAAATCCAATTTGCTTGCAAGTCAAGACATCACCTATTGTCATTGGTCCTCTTCAAAAAGGATGAACAACAACAAAGATTCAGAAGACCAGTTATTGAATTTTCAGTCTGAGCATTCACACCTCAGAAACAGGAAAATTCTGCAAATCAGGGCTTGATTTATTGTTGTGTTGATTGTCTAAACTTAAGAAAGTGAAAGAAAAAATGTTAATAGCTCAGATTAAACCTCCTTGCTCACTATTTCCAAAGTGTGCTATACATACTCTTTCCCTGCCCTAGCCCCCAGCCAATTGTTAAACATTTCCCAACACAGCAATGCCTCCTGTTCCTGGCATACATACTTTTTGAATGAATGAATGTTCAGCCAAATTGCTATCTACCTTCCTCTACTGGCCCTTCAAGCAAAGAGGCTTGGGTCACCCTTACCCTGGCAGGATGATTCATGCAGCCCTGACTGGGGAATGAATGAAGGTTTCCTGAGGCCAGAGACTCTTTCCCAAAGCATTTTCGAAGATGAGGTCCACAAGAGTATGTGGATATGAGTTCCTTTTGACAGCAATGAAGAGTTAGAGCTTTCAGCATATGGATTCTCAGTATATGGTGATAGAGTTGTTTCTGTTGTTCACTGCTTTCATTCTTCAGTAGCAGATGCGTTGAGAGGAGCCCCAGGTTGCATGATGATGGACAATAATCTATGAGAGTGGATCTTCTAGGTACCGCAGTCATGCTACCCTTGACTAAAAAAGCATCCCACTGAACCAGCTTGCATACCTGTCTTCTCTTTTGTTCCCTAACTTTGTATTCCAATCTTAGCATGATCAACCTTTCATTCACCAAGGCTCCCAATCTGGATATCACCACGGATCTTGTCCTTTCAAACTCTGCAGCATCTCTTGAGTATGTTCTCAACATCAGTTGGAGTATCTCCACTCATACAGTCCTCATCAACACTCAGACCCTCATTGCTTGTGGCCTGGACTATTGAAATGGCCCCTCATTCACTCTATCTACCTCATTTCTTCCCTTTCTAGTCAGTTGTTCACATAGCTGCCAAAGTGATACAGTTTAAGAGACCCTGGGCTCAAGTTCAAAGGGAGCCCTCTGGTTTATTCCTTTAATTTTATACAGGAGGAAACTGAAGTTGACAGAAGGTATGATTTGCCCATGATCACACAAGTAAGAATTGGCAGAGCCAGAACTGTAAATCCCAGCACAGTAAGCTTGGTCCTGATTACTGCAAATAATGAATCCCTTGAAGTAGCTATATTACTCAAATTCAAACTGCATATTTCCATTGGCCTAGAACCAATGATCGTATTTTTCATAATTCCAATTCTGAATACTATAAATTCAAATATATGCAATCCCTTCAAGGCATTCATCATTCAAGGTAACCAGGACCTGGCTGCTTCCTCACTAGGGTGGTCCCTGGTGGGAACCCCTGCAAGCATGTTCATAAAGTAGAACTAGAGGGATGCCCAGATTGCTCTGGGTGAGAAAGGGGCCTTGCTAATAAAGTGCCTTCTAGGAGGAAATCTAGCAGTGAATGGGGCTTTTGAAAAGAGAGGGCCCGTGAGGGGAAAATGTGGAGACAGGGTCTGCTAACCTGTCCTTCAGTATTCTCATTCAACAGACTCATGATGATGTTATCTGGGAAAGAGAAGAATGTGAAGGAAAATAGAGCAAGTGGAGGGAAGCACATGGCCCCCTTCTTGGGGATGAACAGAGGGAGGAATTTCATTTCACAAGTCATTAGGAGAGCATAGACTTTTTGTAGGAAGCTCTCATTTATTTTTCTATTAGTATGGCATAGTGGAAAGAGCCCTGGGCTTAGAGTCAGAAAACATGGGTCCTGGACATGGCTCAGTTAGTTACTATATACGTCTTTTGTGCAACTCACATCTCCAGTCAGAGCCTTTGTTTCCCACTCTGTAAAATTAGGGAGTTGGACAATGTAGTTGACCACTAATGCTCCACCTAGCTCAGAGTCTTATGATCCCATCACAGGTGCTGGGTTCCTTGGGCTATAGAGTGTCAAAGATGTGAAGTAATGGTAGGATAAATATTTCAATTAATCACTCCTAATTGTTCTCCAAATGTCTGTACAAGACTTTCATTGAATAATCATTGGCAAATATTATGTCAGTGGAAGATGCAGTCAACTTTAGGCTCATCCAAAATGTTGTCATCATCAGCCCTTTAAAGTTTTGGAGATGTATGTTTAGAGACTATGCCAAAAAAAAAATCACCATTATCATTCTTCTGATTTTCAGCCAGATGGAGAAATCCCCTTACTCCTCTTCTTTAGCACAGTGCCAAACACTGAATAAGGGAACTCCAACCATAAGCAAATGGAGTGTTGTTGTCCTTATTTCCCTCCAAAAGAATGTAGGTTTCTTGAGGGCAGGGACTACTTGCTTTGATTCCTGTATCTTCAGTGCCTAGCATGATGCCTTTTATATTTTTCATTGTTGTCAAGTCATTTTTTAGTGGTTTCCAACTCTCTGTGACCCCATTTGGGGTTTTCTTGATAGAGATACTAGAGTGGTTTGCCATTTTCTTCTCTAGCTCATTTTTACAGATGAGAAACTGAGGCAAATAAGGTTAAGTGACTTGCCCAGGGTCTTATAGCTAATAAGTTTCTGGGGCCAGATTTGAACTCAGGAAGATGAGTCTTCCTAACTCTAGGCCTGGTTCTCTATCCACTACACAGCCACCTAACTGCCCTACCTTTTGTGTAGCAGGTACTTAATAAATTCTTGTTGGATCATCTCACCATATAAAATGTTGTTGGAAAATAGCAGTCATTGTGATGTCTTCCTGAATGCAAGGATTCAGATGACCAGCAAGAGCCTCCCCTAAGGGCACACTCAGGTATTTCTAATGGACAGGGAAGGCAGGGTCCTCCGCTTTAAAGGGCATGATGGTTTGCTCTTGTCTTTGCAATGTTAGAATCTCCAAGGGCCCTGGCACAGATTTGGTGTTTGACAAATGCTTGTTGATTGATTGGTGGAAGATGATAACATTCAATTCAGTCCAACAAATACTTAGGAAGCATTCGATTGTGTGCAAGGACCTACACTCAGTATGAGAGTATGTAGATAAAGGGGCACTGTTCTCTCCTCAAGGGAAGTCTGTTCTTTTCTGGGGGTTATGTAGGCAGCTGGTGACATGGTGGGTAGAGGGCTGGACTTGTAGCCAGGAAGACTAGAGTTCAAATCCTGACCCAGACAGTTAGCAATGTGACACTGAACAAGTTAACCTTTCTCAGCCTCGGTTCCTTATGTGCAAAGTAGGGATGATGATACCATTTACTTCACAGGGCTATGAGGATCAAACGAGATAATACACATAAAATGCTTTGCAAACCTTACAATTCTATAGAAATGATGATGACAATGATACAGCCAGTATGCAGATGTATAAAGCTAGGCCATTCAGTGGATCTCTATCTAGGCCAGGAGTCAAGAGGATCTGAGTTCAAATTTGGCCTCAGACATTTACTGTCTGTGTGACCCTGGGTCAATCACTTAACCTCTGTTTACCTCGGTTTCCTCATCTATAAAATGAGGATAATAATAGTATCTACCTCCTAGGGTAGTTATGAGGATCAAATGAGACAATATTTGTAAAACACTTGGCATAGTGCCTGGTACATTCCTTCAGTCATTTCAGTCATGTCTGACTCTTTATGACCCTTTTTGGGTCATAAAAATACTAGAGTGGTTTGGCAAAGATACTAGAGTGATTTTCACTAGCTCATTTTATAGATGAGGAACTGAGGCAAAGAGGGTTAAGTGACTTGCCCAGGGTCACACAGGTAGGCAGTGTTTGAGGTCAGATTTGAACTCAGGAAGATGAGTCTTCCTAACTCCAGCCCAGCATTCTATTCCCCTGCAGCGCCACCTAGCTGCCCTTATTAGAGCTCTCCAAATGTAGAACGGGCTACTTCAGAAGCAAATCTTCAGGCAAAAGTTGATAATCATTTGTAGAAGAGAGTCATGTTCTGTTTTGTGTTGGATTAGATGGCCTTTGAGGTCCCTTCTAATGCTAAGATTCTGTGATTTGATTGGTAGAGGAAAAGAGTCCTAAAAGCTCTCCTCCACAACAATTTCTCCCATACATATATTAAAATTATCCAAGATTTCTTGGAACATTTAACAAAAGGAAGAACTCTGTTTAAAGATCCCCTGACTACTGATACCAAAGAATTCATAAAACAATAAAACATGGAGCTGTGGGGCTGTTAAAGATGTATGTCATTGTCCTAGTGACCATCCAGGGAGGAGATCACATCTCAGAAGAATTCACTCTACATTAGAGTTCATACCCTGCAGCCCACAGACCACCAACAGGTCCATGAATCAATTTCAAGGGATCATTGACTTTAAATTTTTTTAAAATAACTTTTAATGCATCTGAATTCCCCTATAATCCTATGTATTTTTTTGTGATTTTAAAAACATTATTCTGAGATGGAATCCCTAGATTTCACCAGACTACTAACAGATTCAAATTTAAGAACTCCTACTACAGATGGTAATGCTCCAATTTATGAGTAACATTGTTCTGCTTATCTTAAGCTCCAGAACATTGCAGAGACTTCTTGATTATATTCCTAATCATCCTCCAAATGTTCCGCCTATCCATGCAAGGAAAACTAAGTTGCTGGTCTACTATTCAAACTATGATATGCAGCTGAATGGACAACCAATAGATTTGGTTTAACAATGAACATTTATTATAGATACACAATATACTGGACCCAATGTTGAATAGGAGGAGAGAAAGTTAAATGTAAATTGTCTTTCAGAATTTGTATAAGGTATTATAAGGACCCTACATTTTTCTATGAAAAAAAAAGTCCAAATTTGTAAGATCACTATTTCTCTAGAAATGTTATGTTATATGGCTGTGAGTCATGGAGTATTATATTCCTGAAGCATTAACATTTCAGGTCCTTCAAAGAGTGGTGGAGCCCCCAATACTGGCCATGAGTAAGCTATAGCATATTACTAACAAATAACTGTATGAGAGACTTAATACAAGGAATCTCTTTACAGATACTTATAAAGAAAGTGAGAGCAGACCAGTTGTTTAGTTGGAATGAGGGACTAATGGATAGTCTGTGTGTTCCAATATTATAAAAACAAAGTCAGGAGAAGTTAAGGAAGGTTACCAATATATTGGTTACAGTCCCTATGGAATATTTATTGAAGTTCCTTGTCAGGATGAGAAGGCACAGATGGACCATGGTCTTAACTTTTGAAGGGAGAATTCACTCCCAGATCCATTTAAGGATGATACTATATTATGGAGGTGAAATAGTCTGTAATGGTAAGGAATGCCATGGAGTAAATGAAGTAGAATTGAGAAGGAGGTCCTGGGAGTTAAGGAAGCTGATGAAGAAAAGTGTTGAGGTACTCAAAGGATCATCAGTGTGAATATGGATGTTGCTAAGGATAACAAGAAGTTGTTGTACAAATGGTGTTCTGGAACAAGACATTGAACTCTTTGCCAAAGGAAGATCAGTTACCTGGTAAGTTGGTAGATGAAGGCAAAAAGTCTGGTTAGGATGATAGTTCAATACCTTCATTTTAGAGAGGGCACAAAAAGGAGAGTTGACTTAGCCAAGTTCACATGAGTCTTAGTATATGTTTTTCAAATTCAGAATCTGCTCTAGTACACTATTCATTAAAGGTTTTATGAGATGCTCCCCATACAGCTCCCAATGGACCCATTGGGACTGGTGGAAGATGATCCTAGCAGAAGTGAGATGGAGAGGAACCTGGAATTGGCACCTAGTCACCACTACATGACATATCTCTACAACAATGTGATTTTTTTTTTAATGGTAGCAAACCTTTCAGAACTAGGATGTCCAAATGAGTTGGTTCCCCTTCAAAGGAGACCCCTTAGTATACTGATTACAAAGATATAACCACAACTGTTCTTTCTGTATTGTCAAAGGGGTTTATAGACTATTATTTTGAGAGTCCTTAATGGCAGAACAGTTCTGTTTGGCGAGGAGAGCTTCAATTTTGGAACAAGTGAAAAGTCATTGAAAGCTAAGTTCAAAGGAGGATGGTATAGGGAAAGACTCAAAAATCTGGGTTCAAATATTGCCTTTTTCTATTTCATATTTTCATGACCTTATGCAAATTATTAGATACCTTCTAAGGTTCCTTTTAGGTTTTTTTTTTCTTTTTGGAGGGTGGAGGGAGGGCAGGGCATTTGGGGTTAAGTGACTTGCCCAAGATCACATGGCTAGTAAGTGCTGAGTGTCTGAGGCCAGATTTGAGCTCAGGTCCTCCTGACTCCAGGGCTAGGTGCTCTATTCACTGCACTGCCTAGCTGCTCCTGTTCCTTCTAGTTCTAATTTTAAGATCCTATGATGGATGCATAGGTGATTGAGCTTGATCATACCCCAAAGCCACTGATAACCTTGGGCTGCATAGCCCAATTTCAGGCAGTAGGCCTCAGAAATTGCCCATTAAGTCCCAGTCCCATCTCTGACAACTTAGTTGAGTAACCGTAGATTAATCACCTAATCCCACTAAACCTCCAGCAATTCTAAATTATGCTAGAACTAGGTTGTAATCTGCAGTAATAGAAGACATCAAATTGATGAAATAACAAGCCTCAACAGGTTGGACTGAATTATATAGAAGCTAGAACCTTGAAATTTCTATGGAGATGTGACCTTAGACAGCAGTTAGGCCAGTCCCTTATTTACTTCTGGTTCAGTTCCATGATTTCAACAGTACAGTGAACTCCCAGTGTGGGAACTCCCTCTGTCACTCATTCATTACTTAGTCTTAGGGAGTTATATGTGTCAATGTGAGGTTAAATGAGTTACTCAAGGTCACGGAGCCATTATGTCTTAGAAAAAAGATTTGAATCCAACTATTCTGTAATGTATCATTTTAGAGACTTATCTATAACTTAGTCTTAAATGAGTCACTAGAAAGTTAAGTGATTTATGCAGAGTTGAGCAGGACTTGAACCCAGCTCTTCCTTGCTCCAAGCTTGTTCTCTATTCATCTGTCACACACTGTTCTGTTTCCAAATCTAGTGCTCATTTGGGTAGCTTACTCTCCCTCATGCCAAGTATCTCTTCACTTGGCCAGTCTTGTGCATTCTACCTCCCCAACATCACTCACATTACCCACCTTTCTCTCCATTTACACAAAGATTGTCTTGCCTGGACTATGCCAATAGCCTCCTAATTGACCTCTGTCCCTCCACTCTTCCTCCTCTCCAATGCATCTTCCACACAGTTGCCATAGTGAGAAAAGTAAAACTTGGATCTAACCATTTCATTGCCATGTTGAAGGACCTCCAGTGACTCCCCACTGTCTCTGGACTGAAATGCAAGTGCTTCAGTTTGGCATAGAGAGCCAGTGCTGGGCACACAGCAGGCGTTTAAATGCTTTTCAATGGATCTATATGTAATATAAGTCATAGACACCAGGAGTGGTAATAAGATGTATATGACCCAACTGCTCCTCCTCTCAGTTACCAATGACCAGATTTGTATGACGTAGGGAGGTCAATGAATGGTTAGCATTATTGACCTACATGCCTTGGGATTTTGAAACTATGACTTTTTGTTTCTTCTTATCTAGTTTGTCCTAGAATTTCCCCATCCTTTTTTTTTTTTGGTTAGGAAAAATACACGCATACACTCATGCACACACACAAACACACGGCTTTGCCGGAACACTTCAGTCCTGCGCTAGCACTCTCATCTCAGTCTGATTGTTGAACGTGTCAGGGTGTTGATGGATATTCTGGTGTGAATAAACATCTGTGAGGGATTTAGGACAAACCTTATTTCAACAGTCAAGAAAATAAACTCAACAATTATAAGGCTCTTGGGGTAAAAAGAAAGTGCATGAACCCAGGAAGAATGATGGAAGTCTCTCCATTTCTGCCCCGAGGTATCAGTCTCCTGAATCATGTTGATAATCACCCAGGTCAGATGACTTGGCCATCTCTGGTGTGCCAAGTGCTACTACATCAGTCTGAGCAGCACCATCTGGCCTAATTCAGGAAGGAAGAGAACCTATGTTGACTAAATAAAATGGCGGTGGTGAGAAGGACAGATATGTATTTATTTCACTTATGCCCTATATTGTTTAGAAGAAAATATGGTGTCCTGGTAAGAACATTGAATCTGGAATCAGACAGTCCACGTTATCCTCTACTACTCCTTACCTGGGTTGTCTTTGACCAGTTCCTTCCCTTCTTTGGAGATAAGGTTTGATTATTGGTAAGGGCCTTCTGAGCTAGGAATGCTCTTGGCCAAATGTTTGCACACATCTTCTCCTGAGCTATGTTTCCACATCACCAGTTGCCTTGTATAGATCTACTTATTTTTCTTTGGCATCTCATACACAATGGTGCCCCAAAGGAGCTCATCATCTTCCCTTTAAATCTATCATAAACCCATTCCAGTTCTTGTGTGCATAATGAGACCAGCACCATTCTTTTAGTCACCGAGATTCATGAGACCAACATCATCCTTCTGTCCCTCACATGCCCCATAACCAATCAGCTGCCAAATCTTGGCAAAGCTACCTCCTCAGCAGAGCTGACATCTACTTTATTCTCTCTATTAACTTGGGCACCAAGCTAGTTCTTACCCTGCACTAATGCATTCAAACGAGCTGCATTTAATACTATACAGCCTCGGTTTCTGAAGTGGAGGATGGGTTTGCTGAGTTTTCAAATGTCAAAAACAAGGATGTATTCAGAGGAGCCACCCAGGATGAGGAAGGATATCAGGTCCATGTTATGGTGATTGGTTGAATCATCACAGCACTTTGCTCAGTTTGGCACATGGTAGATGCTTACAAATATTAGTGACATTTGAAAGATTGTAGAAAACCAGAGACTTACAGCTGAGCTGAAGATGAGAAAATGTCCTAATCATCTGAAAAAAGAGGTGATGAGGTGTGGGGATAGAAAATTGTGCAAACTTTAAGCCCCCAAGCTTTACTTCATTTCATGGTACAATGCTAGAAATACCAAGTGGATTTTTAAAGGGATCATTGGTGTAACTCTAGATGGGAAGCAATGTTTACTAAGAGCCAGCATGGCTTTCTATTAACCAAGTCACTCCAGACTAATTTTATTTCCTTTTCACTCATTGTTACTAAGCTAATAGATCTGGGGAATGCTGTAGTTAAAGTTTACCTAAAATTTAGCAAATCTTATGATAATATAGGTCATTAAAGTCTTAGATAAAGGATAGAGATGTGATCTGTGTGTTATATTACACTTAATTGGCTTCTGGCATAGTAGAAGGGCTGAAATCAAAGATTAGGTACTAATGGCTCAATGTCAACTTGACAAGAAGTCTCCAGTGGAATATCCCTCAGGGAAATGTGCCTGGATCTGTGTTGTTTAATATTGTTAATAATGTCTTGGATGAAGACCTAGATGGCGTACACATAACATTTGCAGATGGCACAATGCTGGGTAGGATATTTAATGCAGTAGATGACAGAGCCAAGATGCAGAAAGAACTTGACATCATTGGAGCATTGAGCTGAATCTAATGAAATGAAACTCAGTAAGGATAAATGTCAAGCCTGCTTAGTAAATGGTTTTTAAAATTCATTCATTCATTCATTCATTTATTCATTCACTCACTCACTCATTCATTCATTCATTCATTCATTCATTCATTCATTCATACTAGCTATTTCCAGGAGCCATTTTAAACTGGCTTGAGAGAACCAATTGCTATTTTTTTTTTCAGTTTGAATATTTACACCTTGACAACCAGCAAATACTCTAAATCATGACTTAGTTTCTTGTTTTTTTGACTATCTCAACTTCAAGTGATGGGAAAATGCTAATAATACAGATTAAACTTCAAGGTGTGTCCTAAGCACACCCCCCTCACCACCTCCCATAGTTAAAGGCTTAGGAATACACACACAGCTGACTGGTTGCCATGCTAATTTGTTATGTCCTCACTCTGTCTGTTTCTGCAGGTGCTTTTCTTTCCTTGGGATGGCCTCGCTCTTCTTCTTTGCCTTTCTGAATTCTTCCTATCGTTCTGATACCCTCATTGAAGCCTTCTCTGATCTCCTGGGTTGGTTTTGCTATCTCCTGACTTAAAGTCCCTAAAAGATGAAGTTTTCCACCTTTGTGGTCTTGCTCAACCATCTCAGCAGCCCTAAAGGGGCCTATGGAGACTAGTATTCTATCCCTTCTCATTTGTCAAGTGAGATCATATTTCTAAAGCTCTGAGCTGGTGTCCGGGACATTGCAGGTGTTTATTACATTTTTGCTTCCTCCCATCTCTCCCAACTCATCTCTTACCTTTTTTCACCTCTTAATCCTCTTCTGTCCATACCTCTTATTGCTTTCCCTCCTTCACAGAATGACAGGATGAATTAACACCATAAATGAAGTACCTATTATGTGCCAGCCCAGGACTGGGAACACAAAGACAAAAATAACACCAGGCTTGACCTAAAGGAGCTTGTATTGTTTCTGCATTTGATAGATAACAAGAGCTCTGGCTGAGTTAATCGGCCAATGTATATTAGCACCTGCTCTCCAACTTATAATCTTAGACAGTTTAGGGGACACAGAGAAGTCAATGACACTGCCAGGGACACACAGACTTTATATATCAGAGGCAGGATTTGAACAGAGGAATTTCTGTTTTAAAAATCAGTTCTCTACCCACCGTACCAGGCTGATTCCCAATTGTTGTTCAGTGATTTTAGTTGTGTTCAGATTTTCATAACCCCATTGGGGTTTCCTTGGCAAAGCTACTGGAACAGTTTGCCATTTCCTTCTCCAGCTCATTTGACAGTGAGAAAACTGTGGCAAACAGGGTTAAGTGACTTGCCCATGGTCACACATCTTGAAAGTATCTGAGGAAGATTTGAACTCAGGAAGATGAGTCTTCCTGACTCCAGGCCCAGGGCTCTATCCACTGCACCACCTAGCTGCTTCCTGATTCCCAATACATCAGTAGGAAAAGTAATTATGAGATAATTTCAGGATTTGAGGACACAATTGTACCTGGGAAGGAATCAGGAAAGGCCTCATCATGTAGGTGGTGGTACTTGAGGTGACTTTTAAAGGAGGAAAGAGATGCTAAGAGGCAGAGGTGGGGAGAGGGTGCATTCCAGATATTGGCAGAACCTATGCAAAGGTATGGGAGATGGAATGTCTTATGTGAGAAAGTAGTCAATCAGTTTGATGCTATCAAAGTGTGGGTGAAGAAAAGTCATGTGTAATAAGACTGTGTTGCGGCAAAAAAAAATGCAATTCAACTCAATTTTTTTTAAAAATTCAGTTTTAATTTACTTTTCAGTTCATCACTCCTTCCCAGATGCCCCTCGCTCACCCATTGAGAAAGCCAGAAAAATAAAATCCATTACAAATATTCAAGAGACAGAGAGAGACAGAGGAAGAAAGGAAGAGAGGAGAAAGAGAGAGAGAGAGAGAGAGAGAGAGAGAGAGAGAGAGACAGAGAGAGACAGAGAGAGACAGAGAGAGAGAGGAGAGGAGAGAGAGAGAGAAAGAGAGAGAGAGAGAGAGACAGAGAGAGAGAGAGGAGAGAGAGCACTTTAGCTGTGTTCCTAAAAACAAAAAGCAAGAAAAAGAAATAAAAAGAAGGAAATCTGCTTCATCTGTACTGAGTCCCTCAGTTCTCTATCTGGAGGTGGCTAACATGCTTTATTGTGAACCCTTTGGAATTGTGGCAGGTCATTGTGTTGATCAGAGTTACTAAATCTTTCAAAGCTGATTATCTTCACAATATTACTGTTATTGTGTAAATTGTTCTTCTGATTCTGCTCGCTTCACTTTGCATCAGTTCATCCAAACCTTCTCAGCTTTTTCTAAAATCATCTCCTTCATCATTTCTTACAACAAATAGTATTTCTCCTCAGTTTCCAATCCTTTGTCTCCCCCAAAAAGAACTGCTATAAATATTTTTGTGCACAAGGGGTCTTTTTTTTTTCTTTGATCTCTTCAGAATATAAACTTAGTAGTGGTATAGCTGGGTGTTCATAGTTTCATAACTTTTGGAGCATTGTTCCGAATTATTTTATATAATGGTTGCACTATTTCACAGCTCCACCGACAGGCATTAGTGTACCTATTTTCCCACACCCCACTCCAGTATTTGTCGGTTTTCCTTTTATGTCATTTTAGCCAATCGGACCAGTAGGAGATGGTTCCTAGGAATCATTTTGATTAGCATTTTTCTAATTATTATTGATGTAAAATGCAACTTAATTCTGAACACACTCATTAAGCACCTTTTGTGTGCCATTCATTATGTTAGTTGCTTGGGGTTCTAAGACAAATGCTACTCAATGTCCACCCAAGCCTGAGGTGGTTTTTGTAGAGTCACAGCCCAGTCTTTGGCTCTGCCTTCTTTCAGTCAATTGGGAATTAATGTCTCTTTCCATATATGCAGCAGGCAGCCCAGGGCTATCCATTACCCTCTACTTTCATCGAGTTTGCATTCTCTTTGGGGAATAAAACATATGCACAAATAAATAATTTGCTGGTTATTTGACTAGTGAAAGAACACTAGTATCTAGGGACTCAGGAAACTCTTTATGGGGGGGGGGGGTGTTCCTTGAGCTGAGGAAGATAAGGATTGGAATACTGAAATGAGATAGCAATTTTCAGGTGAGGGGGGAAAAACCATATCAATGAATAAAAGTTTTGTGGGAATGTTCTATTCAGTTCACGGACATCATTGAGGTCAGTTTGGCTAAGATGGACAGTGAAAGGGAGTGATTCAGCCTAATCCCAGAGAAATAAATTGGAGCCAGACTGGGAAAGGCCTTGAATCTGAGGCTGAGGTATTCCTCTTACCCTAGAGGCAATAGGCAGCCATTGAAATTTTTTCAGCAGGGGAGTGAGATGGTGGGATCTGTACCTGGATTTAATATAGCAATAAATAGATTAAAAGCCATTGAGGACTGGAATGGATTTTGAAGATCATTTGCTCCATCCCTCCTCATTTTATAAAATAGGAAAATAAGTTCCAGAGAGCAGAAGAGACGTGGTGTGGAGTGCATTTAGATGGCTGTGGGATGACCTGGAGTATGGAGGTAGAACAGACAACTCAAAAATGACCTGGAGGGGAAGTAAACGACTGGGACTCTGGGAGATCAAGGTGACTTCTGAGTAGGCCTCAGGGCAGCATCCTCAGGTGGGCCAGGCAGCCTGTGCTGAGGTGGGGCAGGCCGAGGGAGCTGGAGGCCATCAGCACCATGGAGAGGGCAGTTTAGTCTAGAAGGTCTGAAGGCAGCTCTTCCTCCAATCCACA
>CM053592.1:3851496-3856496 GCA_028646515.1 Pseudochirops corinnae
TTTAATCTCTGTTTACCTTATTCCATGGAACAAGGAAATGAAACTCTTAAGTACGTGCCATCCCTAAGAACAAGGCTTTGGGGTTATGCTGTTGGGTGTGTAGAACCAGAGTTTCCTAAAGCCTAGGTTAGCAGCCCCTCTGAGGACGCAACCCACAAGCACAAATTGGAATTGGAGGAATAGCCCAGAGGGGATCATATGGCTGTGTCACACCAATTATGATGTAAAACACCCTTATCGGAGATACCAGCTACCCAACAAACAAAGGACAGTTTCCCTGGTAGTTAACATACTTACTGTTCTATCGTTAGGTCACATGGCTTAGGGGTAATTACTTTCTTAAGTCCAGATTTTGAGCTGGGTCCCCTGATCTAGGCATTTCACAGCTTTGTGAGATCAGCAATTCTCCCTACTTGTGTGTGGGTTTCACATGGCTGCCTTATTGGCCTTTAATAGGAAACCAGGAGAGTGCGTTTTTCAGGGCTCCAAGAAGTATAGAGGAAGAAGGAGCAACCCAGGAAGCATTAGAAAGTTGGGAGAGGACAATTTTTCACTTTCTAAAAATAGAGAAAGACATTTCTGAGCCCGTTGCGATATGTTTATAACACCATTCAGAACTATTAACCACTGGCCGACTTTGGCTTATTCTTCTCCGTTGTTTGCTGGACTTCAAAGTTTTGTTTTGTGCTGGGTTTAGTTTTACCTCCAATATCTTTAGTGGTTCCCTTCTTTAAAAAAAACATTTTCTAGCATGTTTGAGCAAGTAGATTCTTTCCCTAAAAGGGGTCAAAGAATCTGGGTCTGTGCAGCACGAAAGAGGAAATGCGTTTTATCTGGGCATGCCAACAAAAGGGGCGGGGGGGGGGGCGGGGGGGAGAAGGCTCAAGGCTCCTGCTGCAGGCTCCCCCTCCCGCAGGTTCAGACACCCATGCCATTTCCCAGAATTTGCTTTTATGCATTTAATATAAACAGCAAACTCATCTAGGGAAGAGAGGGACTGATAGGCTTTTCTTTAGGAGTCAATAGATCGGCAGATTGATGCGCTTTCTCTCCCCTGGCCTTTCCCCTCCTCCTTCCTCTGCCCCTTTCCTTTCCTCTTCCCTTCTAGTCTTCCCTTGCCTTCCCTGATTTCCGTCCTCCCCACCCCCCTTCCCAATCCATGGCCTTCCAGCACAGGTCGGAAAGCCATGGTTTAGATGAGTGCAGAGCGAGCTCTCTCTGGGATCTGTTGAGCCACAGATGTCAGGAGGACAACAAAGTGGAGGCTGCGCGCCGACAACCGGCGGGGCAGGGCTGGAGTTCAGAGAGGGAGGGATTTGGGAGTCTCCCACGTAGCTGCGATCGTTGAGCCCATGGGGACTCATGGTTGTGCAGTAGCTTTCATGCGCACCTTTTCCGGTCTCACCTTTCTCAGTCACGGCATACAAGGAAAATAGCGCCTCTTTTCCTTAGAGTCTGGGGACTTGAACCCGGGGACTTGAACCCAGGGCCTGCCTTCCAATGCAGCACTCGTCTGCCTCCGCCCACTTTTTTCTGCTTGGACATGACCTCTTTCTATTTGCTGTCCAAAGAGGATTGGCTTGGCAGCAGAATTTGCGGGGCTCTACCAAGAAATGGCCTTCCTTAATGGAAAAGTCTGTCACTAGTGAGCCTGGACTGTTGGCCATTGCTTCATTGAAGCCGAAACCTGATTTCAGTGAAAGTCACAAAGGGAAAGAAGAACTAAAAGGAATTCTCTGGAGTCCTACTTTCCTAAGGCTCTTTTCTGATGCCATAATGACAGAGAGTCCTGGACTCTTAATGGCTGTACTTACCAGCACAACCTCTCAAAGTAAGGGCCAGGTCACTAACTGTCTGCTCTCTGAGGACCATCCCACCAAGGTCTGAGATGCTTACCATCAAATGAGCCTCAAGGTGAAGAATCTTTTCCCTGTGTTTACTAACTGGGGCAACGGGGAAAGATTCCTAAAGGAGAGGTATTTGAACAGGCTTTACAATACAACTGGAGATTCAAAAGGTCAGAGCTGATCAGTGTCTCTCTGAGCCCATTTCTTAGGGCATAGAGGGGTTTTGACCTCCATTAGTGAGAAGATGACCCTCACAGATGGAATCACAGATCTTCAAAGCATTGAAGATGACATGGTACAGTGGACAAGAAGATGAGATTTGTAGCCAGAGGACCTGTTGCCTCAGTTTCCTCATCTGTAAAATGAGCTGGAGAAGGAAATGGCAAAGCACTCCAGTATCTCTGCAAGAAAACCCTAAAAGGGGTCATGAGGAGTTGGACTCAATGAAGCAACTGAACAACAAAGCAGAGGACCTGGGTTCTAATCCTGGATCTGCCCCTTATTACCTTGGTGACCTTGGGCAATAATGATGATAGATAACATTTATACAGTATTTTGCAAATATTATCTCATTTTATCTCACAACAGAGATGCTATTCATTACCCCCATTTTTACAGATGAAGGAACTGAGGGTGAGAAAGGCTAAGTGACTTGCCCAGGGCCACCATCGCTAGTAAGGGTGAGGCAAGATTCAAACTCAGGTCTTCTTGACTCCAAGTGCAGTGCTCTGTCCACTGGCCCCCAGTTGCTGAGTCACTTGCCCCTTCAGTTCCCTGATCTGTAAGAGGAGAGTTGAACTAGGTGACCTTGGAGCTAGGTTCCATTTGTTCTAAATCCCAGATCCTAGGAACCTAAGTCAAACCCAGGTACACAGCATGCATTCCCTACAATGGGTTAAAGATTCAATATTAGAGCCCTTCCTTTCTCTCTTCTGAAGAATGCATGAACAGGCTGGCTTCCTGAGAAGGATTTCTGAGCAGATGGATTTTCTAAGATATTCCCACTTCCCCACTCCAGCACACGTCCCCACTCACGCAGGTGAGCGGAGCTGATTCATGTCTCTTTGCCAAGACTTGCCTACAAATACTTAACCTTTTTGTTTGCTTGGAACAAAGAAAAGTTGTTGTGAATATAGCCCAGGCTGTCACTGGGGGAGAGTCTTTTCACAAGATGCAAATGAACTGCGTGGGGCTGCCTGATGGCCGGATGTTTTGTCAGGATTTAAGGTTTGTACAATGACTGCTTGACCTTCCTCAGCTGAACCTCACTAGCTCCTGGAAGAAGTATCTCCATTTTGCTGACAGGGAAACAGAGATAGAAGGTGACTTTCTCAGGGTCTCACAACTGTAATTGCCAGAGATGGGATTTGCTGTACTCAGATCTTTCTGACTCCAAGCTCAGCCCTCTTTCCACTGATGACATCATTCTATCTCTTTTAACTCAATGTTTCTTTCCTTAACATCATTTCTTGAGGGGCCTCAGGCATGTTCACTCCACCCTCAGCTCAATTCACTCATCAGACTCCTCACCAACTGAGCTGACCCAACCTAGGCACCCTTCTCCCCTTCCACCTCTCCTTTCTGTTACCTTCTTCCATGACAGCCTAAGCTCCTTGAGCATTGACACAGTATTCCTGGCTTGTATTCACATCCCCAGCACTCCCAGTGCCTATCACAATGCTTTATTAAGTTGTTGGAATACTCCATTGTGGAGTATTCGTCTCAGATATGCATTAGAATAGATATATCTTCTAACTCTGAGACTCTGATTCATATTTTAAGGAAAAAAATGTTTTATTGATTAAAAAGACGAAGTCCTATCATCTCTCATCACCATCCCCATTGGAATCCGCCCTTGTAATCTAGTACTGTTAAGGAAAACAAAAACCTCAACATATTGCTCACTCTTGTCAATGTTCACTACCTCTTTCAGCCCCCATAGTCCACCAGCTTTCTCTTGACAGATGGGAAGCATATTTCAACCGTCTGATGTCTCTGATGTCTCATTGGTCACCTGATATCTTTCAGGGTTGGTCGCTTTATATTATGATTATTATTTTTCTCCTTGTTCTCTTTATTTGGCTGTGCATCAGTTCAAGTAATTCTTCCCAAGGTTCTCTGAATCCTTCATGTCATTTCTTACAGTTCAGTAATGTCCCCCGACTTGTTCAGCCACTCCCTAACTGATGAACACATTCTTTTTTTCTTTTTAATTTTTCTTTTTGCTGACATGAAAAAGTGCTGCTATCAGTATATTTGAATATTTGGGAACTTTTCCTACATCTTTGACACCTGAGGCTATGAGGCATGTTATAGAATATATGCATTTTTTTTTTAACTTTTTGAGTATTCTTTGACTGTTTCCAGGATTGTTTAGAACAATTCACAGCTCCACCAACAGTGCATTAATTTACCTGGTCTTGACATCTTTGCTCATCTTTGCCAATTTGCTGAAAGTGAAATGAAACCTCAGAGTTGATTTAACTTGTAACCTCACTTTTCACAGAATGAAACTGAGTGGGGAAAAGGAGGTCCAGAGAGATTTTTTTTTTTTGGAGTAGTAGTGGGAGAGGGGTTTTCCCAAGTTTACATAATAGTAGAGGGTTTTGTTTGTTTTAGAATGGGTAGTTATTTTACATAATCTTTCATCAGATCTAATTTCCTCCTGAGATGCCATTGTTCTGGCTTTCTTCCATACTTTATCAATAAAAGCAGCATCCTTACTTATATTCCTTAGTACACTGTTGTTGGCAAGATCTTTTTGAAACTATCTTTTATTCTGCATCATGGAATGACTTCCCACATTTGATGAGGGAAATGATATTTTTTTGTTTTCTTTGCCATATTAATTTGATCCACTCAAAACAATGAATTTTTTATGCAAAAATACCTCATTTACATCTAAGAGCATAAGTCAAAGGAAATCTGTCTCATCATTTAGTGGCCACTCCTGTGGCAGCTGGCCACTGTACATTTGTTAGTACTGATGCAAATGAATGGCCCCAAACTTCAAAACTTGGACTATTGAAAAGGAAGGAAATATAGTATTTATTGACGGAGAGTAAATGGTGTCATTGTTAAGTTTGGGTATTGAGAATACCAACAATGCAAGCAGGGCTTTCACCAGACTAGCTGAGGCCTGCTTGGCAAGAA
>CM053592.1:3861496-3868937 GCA_028646515.1 Pseudochirops corinnae
TACATCTTTATTTTTACTAACTTCTGATTGAAATGTACAATTTTCTACAAATATTTTAAAACATTCTCAGAAAGATTCATGGGCTTCCAGAGACTGTCAAAGGGGTTCATGAAACAAAACAGTGAAGAGCCCTTCTCCTGAGGAAACTCCCAATTCCCTGCACCACCCAGTCCTTAACAGCAAACAGTCTCAACTACAGATGAATTAGGGCGTAGACTCTATCTGTGTCTCAGTTCTCCCACTACCTGGTGACTTCCTAGAGGATAAGGCAGAGGAGATAGAAGGATCAGGGATGAGGAAATATAGATGACTGACCTTGGGATCAAGAGGGAAGGAAGAATGGATTTTTCTCCATATTTGCCCTCTCTCTCCCTCCACCCTCTCTTTTTCAGAGGGGCTAAATTCTGAGTGGTTAATTATTGTGACAAGTCAAGGTCCCAAGAAGCTAGCAGGTAGGTCAGGCCTTTCATTCTACTTCAAGAATGACTGTGGAGATGTTGTGACCTCTTCCTCTGATAATCTGATCATTTTGCTCCACAAAATGAGTTAACATCTTCCAGACTCAAATGTTTTCACTAAATGTTTGGGACAAGCAATTCACTGAAGTTTTGGTCTGGAGTTGATATTGCTTGGTTTTTGACTTAGGGTACCTAATTCCAGAAACAGCACATTTATTCTCTGGCAATCTGTTTGGAAACATTTTCCTGAGGCTTTATTACATATTGCTGAATAAAGAATATCACCATTACTCTGAAACATTAGATTCAAATTATAACTATTTTTACTAGAAAACAACATTTGGCCAACATTGGGAGCTGAACTAGAGGTTATAGTCTATGCATTTTTGTTGTTCCAAGAATAAAATACTTTGAGGAAGGACTGAGGTGGTGGGGAGGAGTCATGAATCACCCAGCCTCAGTGTTGGAAAAGACCACTGAGGTCTTCTTGTCCAACTAGAACTTGAACAAGAATCCCTACTTCAGCATCCCCAATGACTCTTGGTTAGACTCCATTTGAATACATTAAGTATGCCCCAAAGTAGCCCATTCCAATTGCAGAGAGTTCTGCTGGTAGGAAGGTTTCTTGCTATCAAGCCAAAATTTGCTCCTTTAAAATTTTTCCCAAATTATTCCTTCATGGGCTCTCTGGGAACCAACAGAATAAGTCAAATGCATCTTATGACAGCTCTTCAAAAACTAAAAAGCGGAGATGGGGCAGCTAGGTAGAGCATTTTGTGGAGCAAAAGTATCAGCCCTGGAGTGAGGAGGACCTGAGTTCAAATTCAGCCCAGACACTTAACACTAGCCATGTGACCTTGGACAAGTCACTTAACCAAATTGCCGTGTCTTCCTCCCTCCAAAAAGCAAAAAAAAAAAAAAGGAAACCCTAAAAAGAGGTCTCAATTCCCTCCTCCCACCAAGCCTTCTTTATTCCAGATTAAATAAACTCATTAAGTAGACCCTCATATGCAAGAATTTGAGGCCCTTTACCAGCTTGGTTGCCTTCCTTAGGCGTTCTTTGAATCACCAACATCTCTCTTAAAATGTGGCACCCAGAAACAGTCAACTTCTAATAGACAATTGGATCAGAATAATGGACAGCCACTTATCTACTACTGCTGCTACCACCAGCACCACTATTATTCCTCCCCCTCCTCCTCCTCCTCCTCCTCTTCCTTCTCCCCTCCTCCTCCTCCTCCCCCTTTTTTCCCCTCCTTTTCTTCCTCCACCTCTTACTTCTTCTATTTCTCCTCCTCCTCCTCTTGCTGTCTCTTTTTATAAAGGAAGTGATACATAGAAATGAGAGAGAAACATGGCCAAAATAAACAACATCTTCAAGTTTATATATTTCTGAATAAGGTTCTACAGGTTAGTCTTTAATAACACACACATAAAAGAAATTCTTCACTCTCAAGGAAAATGAAGAAGAAAGAAAGGGAAAAAAGCCCCACTGATTCCAAAGAGATTCTACTAAATGTTTTCCAGGCCGGTGATGAATGAAATAACTCACTTCCCCTGAAAATTTCTAGGGCACATTCTAGACTACAGTGCATAAACACAACTTATTCGTGGAACAGCCAGGAGGCCAATGTTCCTGGATTTCAGAATAGGTGATGGTGGTTATGGTATAAAAAGACTGGAAAGGTGGGTGGAGGTAGGTCATGAAGAGCTTTGAATTCCAAAGAGAACATTTTAGATTTGATTCTGGAGGTGATAGGGAACCATTGGAGCTTACTGTATATGTGACATGACTGGACCTGCACTTTAGGAAAATCTCTTTAGTGACTGAATGAAGTAGGAATTGGAGTAGGGAGAGATTTGAAGAAGTCGCTCCCCCCACCCCACCCCAAGCAGACTACTGCAATAATCCAAGTGTGAGATGGTGAGAGCCTACACCAGGGTGGAGGCCATGTCAGAGGAGAGAAGGGGTTGTATTTCAGAGACATTGCAGAGGTGAAATTGGTAGGTCTTGGCAACAGATTGAATATAGGAAGTGGAGTGAGAGACATGAAGAATCCAGGAGGACTCCTAGGTTGTGAGTCTAAGGGACTGGGAGGTTGGTATTGCCCTCAAAAGTAATAGAGAAGGTAGGGGAGAGCCTGAGGAAAAGAGAATGACTTCTGCTTTGGACAAGTTTAGCTTAAGATGTCACTGGACATCCAGTTGAAGATGTTTTAAAGGCAGTTGGAGATGTGACATTGGAGGGCAGCAGAGAAGATAGGGCAGGACAAATAGATGTGAGGCTCATAAACGAGAACTAACTGACTGCCTGAGGGTTCATGAGATCAGCAGGTGAAGAGGGAGAAGAGGAGAGGACCCAGGCGAGAGACTGTGAGGGACACCAATGATTAGAGGCTGTGAGCAGGATAAGGCAAAGGAGACTGAGGGTTGTCAGAAAGGTTGGAGGACAACCAGGAGAGAGGGGTGGCCAGAAAACCTAGCGAGAAGAGAATATTGAGATCCAGAGAGTGAACAACAGTATGAGAGACCACGGAGAGATCAGTGAGAATGAGGATGGAGACGAGGGTTGGATTTGGCAGAGAGATCATTGGCAACTTTGGAGAAGCAGGTTTGGTGGAATGTGAGGTCAGAAGCTAGATGGTAAGGGGTGAAGAAGAGCGAGAGGACAGAGAGGACAGGCACCTAGTAAAGACAGCCTTTTTGAATTGTTTAGCTGTTGTTATCAGTCCTTCATTTTGAAGAGGACCGATAACATCACTGGGTGACATCTTGACTTGCCTGTGAATTGGATTTAAGTGAAGCAGGGCTGCCCAAAGTCATCAGCCTTACTCTCTCTTCCAGAGTCATTGAAGTCCAGTGGCAGGACAAAAGTCAGGATGACTGGTGATGACCTGGGATGCAAAGGATGACTTTTGCATCTTTGATGACCAAACTCTGAGTGCTCCACAGTGCCTGCTTCAGCCTCCTCCATGGCCGTTGGAACAAATTATTCTTAACCACCCATTCACTGATATGTTTGAGGCCTCTTGGTTTCCCTCAGCCCAGTTTAGCCTGTCTTCAGAGACAGTTTTGCAGGTGTGGCTGTAGCACATGCTACAGCTTTTTGTAGCCACAGGTGAGAGCTGGATGAGAGGTGGACACCAGGGGTGGATGAAGAGACCTGAAGAGGGCTCAGCAAGCCCTCTACAAAGAACAGAAAAGATACAGACTGATGATTAGTGGGAATGGAAGGACCAAGTGAGGGTTTTTATCAGGATAGGGGGGACATGAGCATGTTTGTCAGCAGTAGGGCATAGTGATTGCAAAGTTGTCATCTGAACCAGAAAGGTCAGAATTTAAGCCTTACCTGAAACATATGGGTTTTATGACTGTGGGTGAGTCACTCAAATTTCTCAGGGTTTTGGGCACCTCAGTAAGACTGAAATATTGGAGAGAGGTTCCTGACTAAATCATGCTGGTAGAAGTTTCTCATGTGGGCTCCCTACACCAATGACAGCAGAAGTCCAATTCTTCTCCTGACATTGTACATTTGTCTTTTCATATATTCAGTCACATATGCATATGTCTTCCCTGCCCCTGAAAACATTTGCAGAGAAGGCACTGACCTGAAGCGCTGAAGAGGGTTTCTTTACCTGGGAGTTCCCTATACCAATGAAATCCTTTCTAATTCTCTGAGGTGACCACAAGGAGAGCCCTCCATGCTAATCCTGGAGAAATCTTCATTCAGGTTAGGCTTCTGTCTTCTTAAGCAGTGAGCATCCCATTTCCCTGAGCATCCCAGAGAAAGATGGCAATGAGGATTGGCCAGGCACCTGAATCCCCCTCACATACACACTTGCTGCCTGCTCTGGTCCAAAGCCCTTGCTGGAATCTACCACCTCTCTTGTGATTTCATCCCAGGTGGGCCTCCCCCACTGCTTGGAATCATTTGGGCTCATCTTACATGAAATCCCTAGCAAATTCCCCCATGCACTCCTTCCTGAAGACCTTTGTCATGTCCTGCAAGGCTCTAATCTCATCCCTGCCTCATTCTCTATCTTCAGATGATCTTGTCTCTTACCTGACTGAGCATATCATTCCTGAGGAGCTTACTCATTCCTTCTTGCATCCCCCTTTCTGTTTGTCACCACACCCTCCTACCAGCTGCCAATTTTGCTCTATATTATCTTGTCCTTCTTTCTCTCTTCAGTGCCAAGAAAAGAGGGAACCTTCTCATACTTTCCAAACTAGCTCCTTGACTGGTGAATGCACTTGACCCTAGATCCTCCTGTCTTCTTCTGGAGTCTGTCCCATCAGTCTCTCTCATCTCTTTATCCATCTTCGGTCTCTCCATCACAAGCAGCTTCCTCACTTCCACCAACAAGCATGTCCTAAAAAGAAAAACAAATACACTTTCTTTGACCTTGCTATCTCATTTTTCTATCCTTCCTTTCCATGGCAAATGTCTCCATCACCTTCATTTTACAGATGAGGGAACTGAGGCCCCAAGGCTTTTGCCCCAGGTTCTCCAGAATAGTACTACCCAGTGCCGCCTCTTCACCTATACCTTCTCCTTCACTCCCTGCATCCTAGGGAGGCCATAATGCAGATAGCCCTGGATGCCACCTCTTGGCAGCTCTCAGGCTCAATTTTACACACAACACATTCTTTGCCCTTTCTTTCCCTTCCTTCTTTCTCTTTTCCTTCCTATGTCTTTTCTCTTCCTTTTTTGCTTACTGCATTCTTTTCTCCATGCCCTCACCCCCTTTAACATTAAGGGGATATTGATCTATTCTATAAAGTCAAGTGTCATAGAGGCAGGGAGGTGAGAGCCTGGGCTGCCCTCTGAGCCAGGAGACCTGATTCCCTGCTCGGCTCTGGCGCTTGCCTGCCATGTGCCCTTGGGCTAGGAGTTGCTAAATTCTAAGGTCTCTTCCACTTTTAAATCCTGTAACATTGAATTATTTATAATGATTCACTTAAGCAAAGATGACTAACAAAGTATTATACCTGACCAAGCAGTTTAAATGCCTTGAAGGGAAGGAATTAACTTTCAACTAAAATTTCATTCCCTAGAAGAATAAATGAAATCTGGTAGCTTTTTGGCCACCTTGCCTGGAAACTAGCACTGTGCTGGGCTGGGCTTGCCTGCTTGTGGAGGTGGGAGGCAGTGGAGTGCAGTGCAGAGGGAAGTCCATTTGGGAGCAGAAGGCCTGGGTTCAGATCCTGGCCCTGCACTTATAATCTTGTGCTTTTAGTCAAGTCACTTCTTTCTGGATCTGTTTCCATGTCCTTGATTTATATAATCAGGGGCTTGGACTAGATGACCGCTGAGGCTCCTTCCAGTTCTCATCAATGATCCTATGGGGGTATGTAATTTTAATGGGATATTAGATCTTCCCTGCCCATTAATAGGCATATTATATACCAATAATAGGTGGAGTCCGTTAAGGGAGGCTTGCTTAGGGGAGGCTTGCTTGTAGGAAGGCTTTCACACCTTTTGTTAATTTCTAATTAGGCCCACTGGATTTTTAAAAAGGTATATATACTCTGAAGTTCGCATTTGCCTTTAGGACTCACTCATTGGAAGAGTATTCTTGTGGTTTGACCAGATAAGATTCTGAGTAGCCATTAAGGAGTGCTCCTCCCCTCCCCCTGGCTTTGAAAAACCCAGATGTTGGTGCTTCTCTCTCTGGTAACTATGTATGTATTGTCTTGTCAGACAGTTGGATCTGTCTGTAAGTCTGTGCTAATTTCTCAGATAGTTAGAAGCCCTGTCTGTTGGTCTTTATTTCTCTGCTTGTATTTTTCTCTATTTTCTTTGTATTTTCTCTGAAGTTCAAGGTGCTGATTTTCCCTCTGAACTAATGAATATAATTAAAAAAGATTGTTGACCCTTTGAACAGCTATTTTTACTAGTAAAGCAAATCTAAGAACCTGTGCTAGCAACCATCCTGGGGATGCTAGTGTGGTTGCTGCTACAGGATAGCATGAAAAGGAAATGATATTGATGTAGTTCTTATGGAACATGCTTTTTACTATTAATTAGACATTTGGCCAGTCAGATACTGTCCATGGGAAAGGGAATGGTGGAATGCCTTAACATAGAGCCTGGCATATAGGAGGCACTACTTAATAGATACTAGTTAACTGACTGATCCAAGTCCCAAGGATGTGGCTGACATGTCATGTTGGACAATGAGTAGATGGCTCTGTCAGGGCCATAGCTGCAGAGTAAGTGCACTGGGGAACATCCCTCCCTGTCTGTGTTCCCAGTGACACAGGCAAAAGAGTTCAGAATAGGGGGGAGGAGCCAAGATGGTGGTGTAGGAGCAGCAACATATCACAGCTCTCACATAGCCACCCCAAAAACCCATAAAATATGACCCTAAACTAATGCTAGAACTCCAAAACGCACACAAATATACTTTCCACTAAAGTCAGCTCGGCTACGAGGAACCACATCAGCACTGTGAACTGAAACCAGCCTGGCCTGAAGCCCTGGCTGAGCCCTGGGGGTGGCTGGATGGGAGGAACCTCAGATTAGCGGCAGCTTCGAGCAGCGTTCAGAACTAGGTCAGTGGGACTTGTGAAATGCGGTGAGAAAAACGGTCTGGCCGAATGGCCTCCAGGGCTGGAAAGTGAAAGGCAGAGGTTTTGCACCCACCTCCAAGTTGCAGCTTCCGGGGGCCTGCAGATAACAGGGGGACTAAGCGATTGTTCAGAGGCCAAGTGCTCTCGCGTTGAGCGGCCTGAATCCGGATCACGGTCTTGGGCCTCGGTCCTGGAGTCTTCATTATCCAGTGAGCCGGAAGTAAGTAGGAAAGGGACCCAGCACCTTCCTGAGAGCTATGGCAGCCGGGAGGACCCCAGCGATTTGGGACAGAGCTTTTCCTTCTGGAAGCAGAGCCCCACAGAGGTTTAAAAAAAAAATCATGGACTGACCAACCATGAGTAAGAATAAGCATAAGAAGCAAAGTAAGAACAGCAACCAAACCCTA
>CM053592.1:3869437-3899448 GCA_028646515.1 Pseudochirops corinnae
CCCCCCCCCCCCCCCCCCCCCCCCCCCCCCCCGGCTGCTCTTACTCAGGTTTTTTTCATTGTTTTTGGTGGATCCTCATCTAAGTTCTGCCCCTTAGCTGTGTATATCCCCAGATCTCTCTCTTCCTTTCTCTCTCCTTCCCTCCCCCACCATCTATCTCTCTCAGTCTCTCTCCATCTTTCTGTCTCTGTCTCTCTGTTTCCATTTAATACATACTTTATATGGCAAGACCTAGAGCTGGAAAGGGGTATAGCGGTCATCCAGCCAACCCTCCCCCCTGACCCCCATTTTACTTATAAGAGAACTGAGACACAGATGGTTTCTCCAAGGTCACATGATGAGTATATATCTAAGCCAGCATTTGAACCCTATGACTTCCCACTCCAGGAAGTATATTACCCTCATATAAAGTCCAGTTGACCCTAAAAAGGAATCTCAAGTTGTTCATATTACAACTGCATTATCATTTTTTTAAGTGGAGAATGGGCCATAGATTATCCTTTAGAAATAAGATAGGTCATTATTCTGTGTCTGGCTTCCTTTTCAATTCTTTTTGTTTAAATTATTGTAATCATTGTGTACATTATTCCCCAGATTCTGTTTATTTCTCTCTTCATGAGTTGATACAAGACTGCCTATTTTCTCCGAAATCCTCATATCGGTCATTTGTGATGATGTAATAATTCGCCCACACGCCTGAGATTCCATCAATGTAGGAAACAGGAATTCTGATCTTTCTGGCGACAAACTTTCAACTGTTCCAAACTTAAAGCCTTGGAAAGGTGACTGGGGGTACTGAGAGGGCAGTTCACTTGCCTAGGGCCTTCCAGCCAGTATGTGTCAGAGGCCAGACTCAAACTCAGGCCTTCCTGCCTCAGAAGCTGACTTGATTTCCTCTAATCCATGCTGCTTCTCCTAGAATAATAATTGGCCATTTCATCTAGCTGTGTGTTTAGTCATGCTTCAGTCACTGGGCGTCTATATTATCTTCCCATCAAGTATTTGTTATGAATATTTTGGCACACATGGGGTCTTTCCTTCTCTTTTTAATTTTCTTGGGGGTTTCCGATAGACATGAGAGGATTCAAGGTCCCAAAAGGAGAAAGGACTGAACCCCGATCACACAGGGAGTAAAGAGAAAAGGCAGAAGTTGGTCTTCTGACTCTGTGCCCAACATTGTTTGACCTGCCGCTATTGATGTGGCCATGGCCCTGGTGACAATACAGCTTAGTTCTTCCAGGCGGGAGCATCTATGGAATGTAGATGAACCCCTGAAATCAATGGCCAATCACTGTGATAGTTCATAGTCACTGAAGGGATGAGGCACAGGTTTTATGAGCCCACTTTTAAAAAAATTAATATTTTATTTCTTCCCCAATTACATGTAAAAACAATTTTAACATTCTTTTTTCAAATTTTGAGTTCCAAATTATCTGTCTCCCACCCCCCAATCATTGAGGAGGTAATGATTTTGACATAACTTATTGGAGATAGACAGCACCTTTTATCACAAGTCCTTTGGAACTATGTTGAATCATTGTATTGCTGAGAAAAGCCAAGTTATTCACAGTAGATCATAGTCCAGTATTGCTGTTATTGTGAACACTATTCTTCTGGTTCTGCTCGTTTCACTTTACATCAGTTCATGTAAACATTTCCAGGTTTTTCTGAGAGTATTCCATTCACCATTTCTTATAGCACAATAGCGTTCCATCATAATCATATAGTACAACTTGTTTAGCCATTCCCAGTTGATGGGCATTCAGTCAGTTCCAATTCTTTGACACTACTAAAAGAGCTGCTATAACTATTTTTGTATCCATAGGTCCTTTTCCTTTTTTAAAAATCTCTTTGAGATACAGACCTAACAGTGGCATTGCTTAGTCAAAGGATATGAATGTGGACTCATATTTTTTTTAAAGTAACTTTTATTATTATTTTTTAAATTTTTATTTGCAGTTTTGAGTTCTTTCCTTACATCCTCCCCTTCCCTACCCATTGAGAAGGCAAGAAATATGACACTCATTATACACATAAAATCATGCAAAATATATTTCTACATTTTAAAAATATTTAATTCTTACATATGCCCACTTTTGACCATGCCCCAGCCCAGCCACTGAGCCTGACCAGAAATTCCATATCCATCATCTAAATTCCCTGGGATAAGGCTTCTGAATCCAAAATGAGGGATAACAGGCATGGGATTTCATAAAATAATTTGCAATGTGGACGTGAATTTCTCACCTCTGATCAAAGGTTCTCCATCCATTGACCTTTGGTTATGCTTTCTGACAATAGACAGGTTGTGACCTTCATACCTTAAGTGAGTATAGAGGACAGGATTTGGGTTATTGCTATAAGAACCTCCCAGGTGAGGAAAATCTTCTAACAGTGCAGGTTGGCGCCTTCTCTACAACTTATGGTGATAGAGTTGTCTGGAGCATTCAGAACTTATCAGAAGCATGATGTACATCAATGTCTTTCTAGCTTCAAAAATGGGGTTTTCTCCATTATGCCACCCTGCCTTTCTAGAGGTTAAAAAAAAGAAAGAAAAACATTCAAAATATGAAGAGACATTTTCTGTAAGTTAGGCAAAAGAGAATCATTCTTTGGAAGTTGTCATTCTAAGATGAGTTTATTTCACAGAGTGCATGACTTTTTTCTTAAGATTAAAAAAAAATAGTTATTATTACATGTTATTCCATGAACATTAAAATAAAATATAACATTAAAATACAGAATTTTAATTTTAAATTCCTATCAGATTCTTGATCAATTCGTTACTAGAGTTATGACTGACAAAAAAAATGTCTGCCATGACTTTCATTCTTGCAATCTGTGCAATGGGCTGTTTCATCACCAAAAAAATGAAGCAAAATCTCCTACATCTAGGTCTTTGCATAGGCTGTTCTCCATCACTAGAATGCACTTTGTTCTCATTTCAGTCTGAGTTCTGAGCTTCCTTGAAGACTGAACATGGACCAGCTCCTACATGAAGCCATTACTGAGTTCTCCAGGCCAGGGGTTCTCAAATTTTCTTTTTTCTCATAGCACAGCATTAATAATAAAAATGATATCTAGCATTTTTATATGCTAGGAAATATGCTAAGCAGCTTTCAATTTTTACTTCATTTGTTCCTCACAACAACTCTGTTGAAGTAAGTGCTGCTATTATTCCCATTTTAGAGATGATGAAATTGGGGTCAACAGAGGTTAAATGGCTTGTCTATACTCACACAGGTAGTGTCTGAGGTCAGAATTGAACTAAGGTCTTGTGGACACCAGTTCTGACACTGGGTTCTTCACTAGTCACCTACCTGTCCCGATGATCATTCTTTGCTTGAGAAATACCACCAAACCACGAAAGACATCAACATACACATCTAATTGTAAGTGTATTTAATTACCATATTCTTCATTGTACTCAGCAGAAATTCACAGCAACTATGAGAGCGTATTTTTTGTGAACCACTGCCATAATTATGTGTTCTTTTCCCTTGTCAACTAATTTATATTAACACATTGGTATAAAGGTGCTATCCTTCCTTTCCCCACCCCCCACCCCCAATAGAAGGAAAGTTGTTTGAAGGCAGCTTGTCTATGTATCCATCATGCCTTATATAGACACAGTGCTTAACAAATATTTATTGAATATAACTGAAAATGAAATCCCCCAAACTGAAGTGAAGCCATGAATGTGAACTCTGGGTAAGAGCTACCTGACCAAAATCCCAGGGCCCAGGGCAGCACAGGGTCTGTCTATCCATCTGTTCACCTTCTCTCTCCTGATATAATGACACCCTCCTGTATCAACCATAGGTGTCATCACTGGGCATGCATCAGACCTTATTATTCACCCCATGACTCCCTCCCTCCCCTGCCTTTGGGTCATCCATTGCTTGACTACCAAACTGAAGGTCTACAGAGTCCTTGTGTTGACCTTATTGTTTTATGCCTGGAAAACCTGGATAGTCTACCAGCACTGTGCCAGGAAACTGAATTGCTTCCATTGGAATTGTCTTAGGAAGATTCTGAAGGTCACCTGGCAGGATAAGGGACCAGACGCTGAGGTCCTTTCTCCAGCTGAGCTGACCAGCATTCAAACTGATAAGCTGGGCACGTTGTTTGAATGCAAACCATACACTTGCCCAAAAAGACTCTTTTATGGAGAACTCACACAGGTCAAGCATTCACATGGTGGTCAGAAGAGATACAAGGACACTTTCAAGGACCCTTTTAAGAACTTTGGAGCCCACATCAGAGAAGGTGCTGTGCTCTATGAGCAAAGCAGAATTGAAACATCTCAAAGGAAATGTAGGACGTGTAAATTTAGAGAATCCACCTCAAATGTTCACATGAACTATTTGTGCCCAACCTGTGGTAGAACATTCTGAGAGTGTATTGGTCTGGTCAGCTCCGGTTGGACATACTGTACCTTGACTCTAGCCTAGTGATGTCATTTTGGTCCTCTTCAAGAACAAAAGACAACAGCCAATCAACCATGTCACATTTCTCTAGAGGATGATACATTGGACTTAGAGTCAGGCCATCTGGGTTCAAGGCCTGGTTTGACCATTAGTTACTGACCTTATTAGCTCCCGTGAGCTCAGTTATTTCTAATGAGAGTATGATGTCTAGACCTAAACATCCATCCCCAGAGTCTCTTCAGAGAGCCAGTCCTGCTTCACCAACTGTATATTAGATGTTTCAAAATGGATGTTCTGTGGGCTTCTCTAGCCCAAATGTCAGAAACAGAACTATTTTTCTTCCCCTCTCCTCCAAAGTTTCTTATTTGAGTTGAGGGCAGTTCTGCATTTTGGTGTCAGCCTTCTCTCATCACTCTCACACCCACACCAAATCAGTTGTACCGCTCATCCCACTCTCACTACACTCTCCCATCTACCCCCTCCATGGTCAAAACCAAAGTTTAGGATCTCATCCCCTCACCCAAATTCTTGCAATAGCCTCCTAATTGGTGGCCCTACCTCAAGCCTCTTGGCTTCATAATTCAACCTCTACACAGTGATTTCTTTAAAGCACAAATCTCACTATGTCCCACCCTGGCTCCCTACTCCCTTTAGACTTGAGCCCTCTTCTCTTGTCACATAGACTTGAAAACATTGATCCAACATCCCTTTCCAGCCTCAGCATTCATTCCTTACCTTCATGTACTTTGGTTGAGCCAAACTGGTCTTCTTGCTTTTCTTCACTTGACACTCCATTTCCCACCTCATCTCTGTGTCTTTGTACAGCATCTCCCCTTCAATGCTCAAATCAAGTTCCTTTTCCTACATAAGGCCATTTCTGTTTCTCCCCAGAGGCTAGTGTTCTCCCCCCCTCAAAAATACTTAACATTTAAAAAATACATTTGATATATTTATTTTGCATATGTTTAATATGAGAATTTATTCTTTCCCCATTTCCCTGAAGGCAGGGCTTATTACATCTTTGTATCCTCAGTACACTCAAATTTCTGGCATTCAGTAGGTGCTTAACACATAAGTGTTGGTTGGTTGTCACTCTGGACAAGCTCATCAACCTTTCTGTTTTGCCAGAATGGGAATCATAGTTCTGATAGACTTCACAAAGCTTTCTTTTTAGTAGAAGTCCAGATTTTGATTGTTAAGGTGTTTTTATGGATTTGGGTTGGCCAGCTCTCTTCAAAGGTTTTCCCTCATTAGTTAAAGACCTCATTAAATTCTCAGCAGAGTACAGCCAAGAATCACAGCCCTGGAATGGCCCTTCAAGGTCACCTAATCTGTGCTGGTCCTGAACGGGAATCTTCCCTACATCTCTGACAAATGGCCATCTGCCTTTTCTCGGAAGCCTCCAGTGATGGGGAGCTTGCTACCTGCCGGAGCAGCTCTTTCCACTTGGAAGTGTTTAGAAGTTTTGGGAAGTGTTTGCTTCCTTCAACCAAGCCTAAAATTGCACCATTGCAATTTCTCTCCATTACTTTCCAAATAAAAGCTGCCACATAATTCAAGGATGTGCCCTCTAACTCAAATGAGTATTGTTAAGAGTTAATAACCGTGTTTGGAAAGCTAAAATAACTATTTAGGTAATATCCTGGACCTGGAACAAAACCACTGTAGAGCTGAGCACTTAAATATGAATTAATTTTTTTTTTTTTTATGTTGTGCTTCTTGGATATGCCTAGATCTTTCCTTCTTTACAATCCTTGCACTGCGAATGTGGCAGAAGGCCATCCCCCACCCAACTTGGAGGGAATTGGACTCCGGGTAACACACGAAGTGCAGAAGCCCTAAAGCTTAGTTCCATTGTCTCAGCCCTGAACAAGGCACCGTGGGGCTGGCAGGGGCCCCCTCCCGCTTACAGGCTGTTTCCTGCTTGCGAAGCAGTGGCCCCTTCTGGGAGAGCTAAAGTATTTCAGCCAACATCCAGGATTTGGTTTAACATTCCTGTCTCAGTGGAGTATTCAAATGCTCACTCTCCAGTCAAATTCAAAAAATAGACGTTTTCCTTTCTCTGCCTTTGCTGTCTTTATGACCCAGTGAAATTCGTATTCAGTGTCTGCTGGAAAGATGTCAGAGGAAATTTGGCTGTCAAGCCTTTTTAATTTAATACTACCAAATAAAGGCAACACTGCAAAGAGAGCTTAACCAGGAGAAACTTACCCACGGGGGTTTTATCTTTATTAAGCATCCAAATTTAGCTTGAAAAAACAATTTAATCTTACATGATGGGACTTAATTCTGACCCTCTCCCTTTTTTTTCATGTAGCCAGGAGACCCTACAAAATATTTATGATTCTTAAACCAAAAAAACAAAAACCATCAAAAACTCACTGCCAGATTGTTCTCTTTGCATACATAATTGATGATTCAATTAGTTTTGACAGCAGAGGCGCGGAAATGAGGAACACCGCATTTGTAAAAGAGAGGAAGGCGACTCCAATATGAATCGGTTTTCTATTCTTTAGTAGGAGGGGATCTTGCTTGCACTCTCCAAGTTGTCCCAGCGTGAATGTGGCAGAAGTCCCCCCCTCCCCAGACTCAGGGTGAGGCACACTCACAAGTTTGTGTTCGTGGGTTTTTCTTCTCTAGCTCCTTCCAGTAATTTCCCATATTTACCTCTCCCTGCCCGTGTTATCCCATCGCAAATAGAGATGCTGCCTGTTGGTCTATCTGCTCCCCCAGCCAATTCCAGCCGAGGCAGGGGCGGGCTGACGATGGGCTGGCGGGTTAGCCAAGCCCTCCTTTGGGCTTTGTTGCTGCCTCTCGCCCACCTCGCTGCTCATCAGAGGTCCCCACAGGGGAAGAGGCAAAAGTAAGCAAAGGACAGACAGTAGATTCTGTGATGCCGGGTTCTGGGCACCTCAGAGAGGAGCTGGGAATAGGGCAGGGCTTCTCGGGGCTGCCTAGAGACCCTCCCCCCGCTCACCTACAGAAGACTTGACTTGGAAAGGAGAAATGAGAACCCAAACTATGGGGCAAAGGGTTGACTTTCTTCTCGTCTCAGAAAGCTTTCCAGCCGGTGCTTCATGCAGGTATTCAGGGAGCAGCCAGTGGTCAGGCACTGGGGGGCCCAAGGGCCAGCTCCCAGCAGTCACAGGCTTCCAATATTTCCTAGGAATGGCTTTAGTTTGCAGCCCAGCGGGGGAACAGCGTAGGGTAGGAGCTTTCCTAAGATTTGCCCACTGAGTACGCCAGCAAGCGAGTTGGTTTAGCAAGTGCGCAGGAAGTGGTTCCCGAGTCCCAGCCCTGGGCCGTAGGGCCAGCCCGTCAAGGCTGCGAGAGGAGAGGAGCTCACCTTTCCCCTGCATTCCCCGGGCCTGGCACTTTCGCTGTGGGCCTCAGGTGAGAAAGGAAGGAGGGAGTGTCCGCCCAGGCGGAGCCCAGGACTGGAAGTAAAGGGACTTTCCCATTCGCGCTCCAGGAAAATCCCCCTATCTGGTTCTTACCTAGCGCCAGGGTAAGAGTTTACAATTCCCCTCCACTGGTGCCCCGCAGGAGCAACCCGAGCCATGTAGGCCCCACAGGGGGGCGCCAGCAGAGCAGCCCCGGGGCCGGGGAGCAAGCTGAGATTCAGAGAGGTAGAGACAGGGAGGGAGAGTCAGAGACAGAGAGACATACACAGACACATAGGGACACACAAACAACGGTAGAGGCAGAGGAAGAGAGACCAGAGATACAGGTATAGAAAAGAAGAGTGAGGAAAGACAGGAGACTGTGGGAGGGCCCGAGCCCTGGGACCCCTCCTTCCCACTCCCGGGGAGCCCTTGGGTTGCGCCTTCCACCTTCCGAGCTCCCTGGGGGGCGGGGAGGGGGGAGTTGGGCAGCTCCGGCGTCCTTCCCGGAGTCCCAGGACTTGGGCTTTGCCACACACTACGAACAAGTGCCTTCCCCTCTCTGGGCCTCAGTCTCCCCCTCTGTCGAATGAGGGGGCTCCTTGGGCTAGGTGGCCTCCGAGGTCCCCAGCAGCTGTAAAGTTTCGGATTACAGCTGGGGCGGCCAATCGCAGCCCCTAGAGCCAGCCTCCCTTCCCGGCGCGGCGAGAGCGCTGTCCGGGGCAGCCGCCTAAAGGGGGCTCTCGGAACGACCCGCCTGGCCCCGCAGCTGCCTTCCCTCCTTCCTTCGGGAGCCGGGCCCCGAGCCCCGAGCTCCTAGCCGCGAGCACTGAGCAGGAGAGCCTAGCTGCGCCGCCTCAGCGGCTCCAGGCCAGGGCCCAGGGGGTGTGTGGTGTGGAGGGGGAGGGGCGCGGGAGGGGGAGGGGCAGGGCCGGGGAAGGGGAGGGGAGGGGAGGTGCGGCGTGGCGTGTCGTCCAACCTGCTGGCGAGGAGGTGGGTGGCTGGCGGGGCAATGAAAAGGGCAGGCGAGGAGTTCCCCCCAAACTTTCAGCAACTCCTTCGGTCCGCGCTCTCCTGCCGGCGGCGAAAGCAGAGGCTGCTCCAGCACCGGCAGCCCCAGCAGCAGCAACCGCAGCCCCCGCAGCCCCAGCAGCGGCAGCGCAGCCACGATCATGGGCCTGGGCAGAGAGTGAAGTGGGGGTCTCGGCGCTGCCTGCCTGCTGGTCCTTCTGCCTGGCCGCTCTCCCTTCCTGCCGTTTCCTCCTCCTCTTCGGCGTAGTCCACCTTCCTCCTCGCTAGCTCCACGTTCAGTGCCGGCGAGTGGGGGCTCCGAGCGGGTGGAAAGCCCGAACCCGAGCGCACCGGAGAGGATCGGCGCGCCGCACTGGCCAGGTGACCCACACGCGCCCTCCGCCACTCCCGGCACGCTGTTGGGCTCTCGGTCTGTCTGACTTTCGTCCCCCGAGACCACTCCCTCCGAGACCCTCCGAAGTCCCCGGCAGCCCACTGGGAGCTCGCTGAGCAACCCCAGCCTCCGACTTCGGCCAGGACGCCCGAGGGGCCACAAAGTTGCGGCGCGCCTGCCAGAAAGAGAAGCCGACAGCCTTTGGACAGCCGGCTCCGACAAACCCCAGTACAGCCAGGGATCTCCAAGCGTCCGCCGCCGAGATGTCCGAGAAGAAGGACGGCAAGGCCAGGGGGAGAGGGAAAAAGAAGGAACGAGGCTCGGGTCAGAAGACTGTGCCCCCGGAGGGCGGTGAGTGCCGACCCCAGAGACGCCCCCTCTCCGCCTCTCTCCTTTCCTCTCCTCCCTTCCCTTCTCTCTTAGCTTTGCCCCCATTGGGTCCCACCCTGCCTTCCCCAGAGAACCCAGCCCTATCTAGGCGAGCCGGCAGCGGGCAGGTTGCAGAAGCAGCGGCGGCAGAGCATCCTGAAACCTAGAGCTGTATTCACCTCCTTCCTCCCGCGGCCGGGGTGGGCGTGGAGCAGGGAAAAAGGCTAGGGCGGACCTAGGGGTCCTGGCCCAGCCTCTCCCTTCCCTAACTGCCCTGCGTCTGTCAGCTCCAGAGCCGAGCACTAAGAGCTGGAAAGGACAGACCTCAGTCCGAGTCCACTTTCCGGGTTTGGAAACTGAGGCGCAGGGAAGGCAGGCAGGTAGTAAGAACCAAAGGCTTCGCTTCTGGCTCCAGCTGCTCTCTTCTGGGTTGTACCCTTACAGCTGTTCCCCTACTCGGATGCAGCATTGTCTCTTGAGCAATTCCTAGTGGGACCCGAATTCTGGAATGGGGCCTCCGGGGATACTGAAGGAGTAGTGTGGAGGGGATGGTGAAGCTCATTGGACGGGCGCCGGCTGCCACCTAGTGGAGCGAGCCGGAAGAGGTTGCCCGGAGTTGGAGAAGAGGCTTGATATGAGTGGAAGGGGGCCTTCCTCCCAGTCGGCTGTATGGATGTGTCAGGGGTGAAAAAGAAGGCAAAGGACAACGGTGACTTGGGGCCGGCTCTGGGGCGCGGACAGTCACTTGGAGATGCGTCGGTTCGCTCCGATTCATTCTGACCATCCTACACTTGTGATCAGCAGTCTAGAATTCCTTTCAAGTCAGCCTAGCCGATCAAATCTCTCCCAAACTTCTCAGATAAAGGCTTCCAGATCCCCCCAAATCCTAGTTGAGTTTCCTTCCGAAATCCTCCGTATTCGCTCCCTGCAGCCCCACCAGGGAGAGAACTCTGCTGTCACTTTTTCAGGTGCTCAGGCGCCTCTAGGTTAGGGCTTGTCCTCCGCTGGTAGAGTTATTGGAAATGGAGACCCGTGTGTTGGCCTCCACCTCCAGAGAGGGTAGGTGCCCTTGTGCCAGGCAGTCCCTGTTTGAAAATCCATCGCTGGGCGTCCTCCGTAGAACACATGCCAATAGCCTTTAGAAGAATGAATGAACGAAACATGCCGCTTTAAAAGACGCTAGGGGAGTTTTCTCTCTAGGTTGTGGTTGTTGAGTCGTTTCAGTCTTGTCTAACTCTTGGTGACCCCATTTGGAGTTTTCTTGGCAAAAATAGTGGGGTGACTTGTCATCTCCAGCCCATTTTACAGTAAGGAAACTGAGGCCAACAGATCCAAATGGTCGCATTTCTTAAAGACTTCCTGGGCTAGCTTCTGAAAGAAATGTATCCTTCTTCCTGACATCCTTGAACTCATAGTTTTAATAGTAGAGGACAGACTCCCAAGCTAGAGAACCATGCTGGAAGTGAGGAGTGAGGGAGGGCTGGACCTGGGCTTTCATTAGCATGGGGGGGATTCAGGGTTTGGAATCTACCAGTGAAGAGCAGCAATTCCTTTGGAACTGTAGTCTTGATTGCGTAGGTCCTTTGAGATGAAATGATTTGCTTAGGATCACAGCTGGTATCTGTCTGACTGCCTGACTCCGGAGCAGGTGGCCATTGAAAGTGGTGTCCTGCTGTCCCTTACTCTCCACCACCTCTCATACTAATGTACAATGTTGTTTGATCTGTGCACCAAATAATAACTAGCAATTTGCATAGTATTTTAAGGTTTGCAAACGGTTTTACCAAGGTTTTCCCTGTTGATTGTGCTCACTACTATGGGGAGTAGGTGTTTTTATTCAATTCTCTTTTACAGTTGTGAGAACTGAAGCTCTTCTGACTTGTTCTGGGTCTTACAGCTAGCAATAGACTGAGACTTCATTTGAATTGCAGCCCAGAATTCCATCTACTACCCTCTTGGACAGCTTCTGCACATCAAAGAAATGTAAAACCTAGTTCTAGGTGAGGTGTGGAGAGGAGTGGAAGCCTTCTGCCCTTCGGGGAGCCCGGAAAGGTTGGGTGGGGCTGGAGAGTAGGTGACCTACCAGGCCAAGAAAAGGCTTTGGAATTTTACTCTGTAGGAAGTAAGGCACCTAAAGATTTCGAAAACAGCAATAATGTCACTGGATCTGTGGGCATGGGAGATTGCTTTGGCCAGGGCATGAGGGCTAAATGGGAGGGAGGCTAGAGGGGATGCTAAGTTCTCCTTGAGCAGTCCAGACCACTGGTGTGCCACATCATATAAGTAAAAAATGGTGGCCTTTCTTCCATCTCCCATGTTCCCCATAATCATTAGGAGGCAGGACTATTATAAGTTCATAGGAATTACAGGGGGACAGGACGTTAGAGATCATATATGCGAGTCAAGAAGCATTTATAAACCACCTACTGTGTGTCAGGAACCATGCCAAGCACTAGTTACCCCCTTTTATGGAAGAGGCAATTGAGGCCCAAGGAGAGTTACTTGTCCAAAGTCATGGTGCTATCCAGAGATGAATTTGAATTGCAAAGCCAGTGTGTCTTCTCTCATCACACCACACAGTGCAGGAAGAGGGGCGAACATGGTGTCCTCATTGCCTGTCTACATCCTGTCTCCTGGTAACAGGCCCTGACCTTCCTCTGGTTGGGATGTACAAATGCTGCTTTGTGGGGTTAGCTTGCTTGTTTTGGGAATACATCTTGGAGCTCTGTTGGGTAGAGTGAATCAGATAGGACTGGTTTGGAAGCACCCACCCTAGCCTACCCTTCAACCTGCAAACAGAAACCAGTGCACGTGCCCATTGCCTTGTTCTTAGCTTGAGAGCCTGGGAGAACACTTTCTCTACTCCTTTCACAGCCACCCTGTGGTAGAGATGATTCCCATTTCACATATAAGGAAACTGAGCCCCAGTGAAGTGAAACAGTGTGTCCAGGGTCATACAGTGAATTAAAAGCAGAGCTGAGACTCTCACTCAGGTCTGCTGGATCCTGGCTTAGGACTCTCTCCTGTACCCTGGTTCCCATCCAGCTGTCAGTAAAGGTGTGGACTACCAGTTGGAATGATGGTCCTATTCCATTCAAGTACTTTTTGCTGTCTTTGGCTGGTTCCTTGTCCTTCTGTCCCTGAAGTATGAATATTCCCCAGTCTCTGCCTAGAGCAGTCTCTCACTCAGCCATCTCATCAGCTCTTCTGGGGTTAGGGTCTTCTCTATGTAGACAACCCCTCACCTTCCTCCACCCTGATCTAACATCTCCCTGTCTCGAAAGGTTGTCAGGAGGAAGGCACTGAGGAAATGGGAAGTCTTTGGACCTTTGTTGTATTTATTCTCATCCATCCTAGCTCTCCTTGCTGGCTTGTAACCTCCTTAATTAAGGATCTCTCTAATGTTTTCTTTTTATCTTTCAATTCTCAACAAACGGCTCTGCATTCAACAAGTCCATAATAACTGATGAATTAAAGTTCAAACTGAATGTAGGAAACTGGGTTGCAGGAGTTTGGGGGCCAGAGGGGGCTGTCATAGACTCTTTACTCTTCTACTTGTTACTCAGGTGACTTGGGGATCAAAGATTGAACGTTTTACGTTTTAGATTACAACCTTTAAAAAAAAAATGCCTTAGTTTTACAGATAAGGTAACTGAGTCCTGGATGGATTTGGTGATTTGCCTAGGGTCTCCAGCTGGTATGTCTCAGAGGCTGGAACTGAAGCCAGGTCTTTCTAACTGCAGGCCCAGCCCGCTACCCACTCTCCCAAGATGAACATTGGTTAATTTGATCTCTGAATCTGTTTCTTCATCTATAAGATTTAAGGGGTCTCAAAGATCCCATCTATGAACCTGCAAATCCTGTGGATGTTTGCCCACCTCTTATGGCTGAATTACTGATGTAATTGCATCCCTAAACACTGAAGCATTCCTCTTGAATCCCCTGCCCCCATTCCTTACAGCCCCCTGAAACTGGGCCAGCAAAAGGACATCCAGGTAGTTACTGCCCTTGGATGTGACTGTGCTGTTAGAATTGCCAGAAGAGTAAAAATGAGCCCCACTGTGCATTGGGTCAGACAGAGGCATGGCCATACACACATCTGGTGAAAAGAGGGAAGTCTCCGTTGGACCTCTGTATTGGTTAAGGGAGCCATTGGTGGCTAATTCTTAGACTGATGCATTTCTGTACCAGCACCTAAGCCCTGACTGTTCTGCAAATGTTTGGGATCATTAGCACTTCTCTGATCAGGGTTCTAACACATCCCAAGCCCAGCAATCACTGATGCTTTGACTCTTACTCATGAAAGCACCTTTGGTATGCATTCTTCTACATGTACCCAGGGCTCTATAACATGCCAGACCTCCTGGATCCTGGGACCCTCTTCAGATGTCCTGATTTCTGGTGTAATTTGGGCACTTCAACTCTCTATTAGTGAAAGGTTCAACCCCCTCCCTCCCTTACTTTCTCCCCCCCACCAAAGCTATGGAGTGAGGATGAAGTCTCCATTAGAGATACAATTCCTATGATGCTTGGATGCCTGGTTGCTCTGGTTTCCCCTCAGCAGTTACAAAGCTTGGCTTTGTAAACAGCTTAAACTGGGCTAACTTTATCAAGCCTAACTCGAGAACAATTGTGTCCACATTTGCCTGTAGCCTGTCCAAACATTTGTAAGTACAAGGGGTGGAAAAATGAGAAATCTGGGCTTCCAAGTGGGTAGAAATTGACAGCATGCTCTCCCCATGACATCACTCCTTAGGGTAAATAGCAAGAAGCAGGCATTATGGGTCAGACAAAGCAGAACAGCATGACAGAGACTGGGGGGGGGGGAGTGGAGAAGCGCTTCAGTCTAAATACAAAAACCTGCACCCCCTTTGCTTTTCCCTCCCCTTAGTAAAGAAAGAAATAAGAGCTCACTGTACTGGCCTTATCGATAGAATAAAATATGAAGCATTCTGCAGAGGAAAATGCCAGGAAGTCTATGAGAGCAAGGAGCACACGTCTCGTAGCTTTAAGGTTTATATAACACAACAACATAGCTCATTCATATCACAGATGAGAAAACAGGCTCTGAGGGCACAAGTGGCTAGCCCCGAAGCAAGGCTTGGGGTGGGGGGATCTCAGTGCTCTCACTTAGGCTTTGTGGGATCCTGGGTAAGTTACCTTCCTTCTCAGGATCTGTGTCCTCATTGTAAAATGAGTGGGTCAGAATAGATGACCTTCACCTAGAGGTGATTCCTAACTCTAAATGTGTAGGTTTTAAAAAATGAAGTATTTTTATTGCACCAAACTGTTGGTATTTTATGATCTGTTGTTTCCGAGACAAAACTGAATCAGCATTTCAGCGCTGGAAGGGGTTTTCAGGACTTTGTCACCTCAACTTACAAATAGGCAAAATGAGAATGAGGGGGACAGGATTTCTTTCAATGGGCTATTCAGTGATGTGCAGTACAGTGGGTTAAGGACAGAGTGTGGGCCAGAACTCAGACAGAACGGGGTTAGTAGGTATAGTGTTGGTTGCAGAGTTAGGAAGACCAGTGCCGAAATTCTGACTCAGACCCTTATTAGTTCTGTGACTCTCTTGTTACCAAGTTGTCTGACCTCCCTGGTCTCCAGTTCTCTCATTTGTAAAATAAGGTGATCATTCTCCAAGGTCCTTTCCAATTTTCAGTCTATGATCCCAAAATAGCGACTCCTAATCCAGGAACATTCCTGGGTCATGCTGCGTATCAATGGTCAGAAACAAGCCTTTCAGAAACCAACCATAATGCTTTCCAGAATAAAACTGGCTAAGAAAACATGATATGAAATTTGTTTGATTTTTGTGTGCATGCATAAGATGATTTGATGCAATTTTGAAATGTTCCACTTTGAAATACCAAATTTATTACCCATAGAAATACGAGTAAGCATATCTAGTCATGACTGCCAATATCAGTTGTCTATGGGCTAGATATTGTCAAGGAATTGTAGGTGAGGAAAAGAAAGCTGGTCACATAGCAAGAGCGAGGGCTGGCAGGTGGTCAGCCAGAATGCTCCATTAGTAGGTACCATAGCAATGTCTGGAGATGGTGAAGAAGGTCTCCACCCTGTGGATTCCACATGGCATACTATGATAGGATGTGGGCAAGATCTGTACTGGTTGTTAATACCTAGATGTAAGGGTTGTGACGGGAGGGTCCTCCAGAACTGTTGAGAGCTCAGATCCCTTGGAATATATATAATAGGGGCATGGCCAACTGTGTCTTCCAATAAGAGTCTTCCCATTGAGATCTAGTTACTTTCTGTGTTCCGGCATCATGGAAATTGCAGTCAGACTTTCCCTTATTAACAATTCTCTGCCTCCTTCCATAGTCACAGTCAGTAACATGCTTATGAAAATCTACGTTGAACTTTGTGCAAATACTGAAAGTCGAGCAAGACTCGGCACAACTTTATCTCTGACAGAAACCTCTTGAGGTTTATAAGTTATGAGGTTTTGAAACCCGAGCTCCCAGTAACACTTGAGCTGATGCTTAAACTGAGTTTTATCACACGGCCTTCCTTGTGCTTCTCTTGAGGGATGACTCGAGATGTATGTTAGAAAAAGTGGGCATTAGTGAGATTTCCAAAGGGGAGGATAGTTGCTGTCCTCTCGTCTGATGTAATGGGATAGTCTCTTGCCTTCTTGGCTTTGTGGAGCAAGGTGCAGGTGCAGGAATGTAAATTATCCTTCTCTCTTTTTCCCCCCTCATCCCCTTGCATCTCCCATGCGATCCAAACCAGGATGGGGAGGAGCTGGATTTCTGGAAGGGAAATCAGGGCTTTATTAGCATCAGAGCTATGCCTGAGGGGAAAGGTTCAAAGAAGGGGTGTGTGGGAGCTCTGCTGGGATGTGACTGTCAAGGGAGAATGCTTGAGAAGCCATGAGGTGCTGCCAAGTAAAGGACTGAATATCTGGGGAGAAAGTGGGCAAAGATAGGCCAGACCCATGGACTAGGGGAGAGAGAAGTACGTTTCTGGATGGTGCCATTGGCAGCCTCTGTATTCTATCACTTAGGAACAAAGGCCACCCATCTACCTTACGGCTCTGCCTAGCTTTCCAAATGGAGACATCCTGCTTGTGGTTTTACCTGCAGGGCAAGTTGGTCATGTTCTGTTATGACTGAGGAAAACAAGCTCAGGAGCAGTATTTGATAAGAGGCATTTGGGTTGTTCAGAAGGGACAGACTTACATCTCCTTAACCCTAGAATGTGGCTCTCATTGCCACAAGGGATAAGGAGGATGGAAATGACTTTTGGCTCGAGAGAAGTCCATTGGGAATGAGGCCATTGACTGACTGGCTGGAGAGGCCAGGGTGTGGTAGGAGGGAACCCCACAAGTGTTGCGCTGGAATGGAAAATAGGTCTGCCCACAGCCTTCCCCAGAGGAGTTTAATGCTCTTACCAGATGGAAGTAATGACAGTAATAGGCATGATGATGGTGGTGAGCGTTTATAAGGACATTTAACATTTGCAAAGTACCATATATAATATAATTGCATACATGTATATATGTATATGTGTGTGTCTACATACACACACACACACATTTTTTTTTCTCCCAACAATTTTGTGAGGCAAGTGTTATAACTATCCCCACCTGAAAGATGAAGAAGAAACCAAGGTTGAGAGAGGTTAAGTGACTAGCCCAAGGTGACCCAGCTGGGCAGTGCCTCATCTTCCTGATCCCAAGTCCAGCTCTTTCCATGATGCTGCCCAAGAGCTTGGGAGCATTTGAAAACAAAGCCAAATCCAGTTTCATTGGGGATTAATTTTGGAGGCTTGAAACCTATGACAGATCTGAATTGTTTCTCCTGCTCCACCAGAATATGTTTATAGATGATACATACATACATGTATATGAATGTTGTTGTCTATGATTTACACACATGTGTGTATATGTGTATACATATATATGCACCTATCATGTATAGTTCCATGTTATGGGGACAAAACCAAAAAAATCATTGTTAACTCTAAGATCTCTTCCCACTGTGATCTAGCTAGGTAACTCGATGAATAGTGTACTGTGTCTGGAGTCAGGAAGACCCAAGTTCAAATTGAGCCTCCCAAACTTATCAGCTATGTGACCCTGGCCAAGTAACCTAATCTCCTGCTCACTTTCTTCATCAGCAAAGCAGGCAAAATAATAGGACCTAGCTCCCAGGGTTGCTGTGAGAATCAAATGAGATCATGCTTGTCAAGAGCCTGGCATACAGGAGGAGCTTAATAATTGCTTGTTTCCATGCTTCCTTCTCATTAGACTGTGAGATCCTTGAGAACAGGGCCTGCCCTTTGCCTTCCTTTGTACCTCCAGAGCTCGGTGTGGACTGACCTCTGCGAGCCTGGGATGTGTAGGTGCAATACCGGACAGTGGCCCAGGCCATTTCTTCCTGAACAAAGTGGCTGGAGGAGAGCCTTGGCCCCTGTTCCTTCTCTTCTCCCAATTACAGTTAGCTAGGTCTGGGGTTCTGTGCTGCACCAATCAGCCCTGAAAAAGAGATAAGGATCGAGAGAGTCTTGGCTCACTTAGTAACTGCTGGATGACCTTGGGCAGCCCCCCACTCATGGCCACTCCCCCTGTGCTTCGCTTCAAAATTCCAGGCTGCAGAGCTCTAAGGCTCCTTCCAGACCAAGCCTCTGGGTCTCCGTGTTTGTTTCTCTCCTGCTGACTCTTGCTGCTGTCCTGCAGAGGGAGCTCAAGGAGCACCTCGCTTGGTCCTCCATAAATGTTTGTGTCTCTGATGCCGAAAGAGCCAGGACCACGGCTTGGGAGCTGCCAAGGCCCTGGCAGGGCATCCAGCCCAGGGCCCTCATTTCTCACCAAGGAAAGTGGGAGCCTGCAAAGGGCTGTGCTTCATGTAAGGTCACCCAGAGCTCTGCACCTGATGGCCCCTGGGGTCTATCTGGAGATGGGGCATTGGAGGATCCCACCACCAGAACCACAAATAGGAATTTCAGAACAGCCAATTCAAAAGTTCTGCCATGTTGGCAGTGCACCCCAGACTTGCCAATATTTGTCGAGGGTCCCAGCGTCCTCCCTCTCTGAGGATCTCCTTCGGAGTCAGGCACTCCAAGGTGCAGGTGCACCCTCTCACCTACGTGCCCAGTGGGTTACCAACATTGGAACCTTCATCACAGCAGGCACTTAACAGTCTTTGTTCAGACGAGGTGCCTTCAGTCCTGCCCATTCCAGTTAAGCTGCCTCCCTTTACTGGGACTCTCCGATGCCCATCCCCATCTTTATCACCAGCACGGGGCTGTTTCTATTGTTTTGAGGCTGGCAAAGCACTTTCAGTCCCATGATACAGATAGCCCTGAGGCCATCCCTGTGTAACGGATGAGCAGAGTGAGGTGAGACCCAAAGCAGTGAGGTGGCGTGGCTCAGGGTCACCCAGCTAGGGAAGCATTAGCCTCTTTCTACTCTCCCAGGCTGGTTCCTCCTAAGGCAAGTAGCAGTGGCACCGTCTTGGGCATTCTAGGCAAACTCAGGCAGACATGGCAGGCTGGGAAGTCTCTTGAGAAGCTTGAAAGATGTTGGTGACACGTCCACAAATAGAAGAAAAAAATAGATTCTTGCTTATTTATGGCTGGGATTTCCACTGTGTACTCTGCTTTCCCCTTCTCTAAAGAATCTCTGCACCGCCCCCCCCAGGAATAAACAGGGGATCTGGAGGCGGGGCTGCACCTCTGGGGTCACGTTCTACCAGACTGCTCTAATACAGTGACTGGCAGCACCATCTGCTTAGAGTTTTCCTGCGTGTCCTTTGATCCCCTCCAGGCTTTGTCACCACTATTGAGAGTGAAACTCACTAGCTGTTCTCCTTGGCATTTTAAAAGTGTCATTGTGAGCTGTGGGGAACTGTGACCCGGCCCTTCTGACAGCTGCTTTAAGAACAGGAAGGTCTCTGCACGCATTTGATAAAAGTGACTCCTGGGGTCTTTGCCAGCCTCTTCCCACCCTGTAGTTCCACAGTCCCAGCAGGCTGGGAGCTACCTCCCAAAGACCGTCAGTGATCAGAGAGATGGAAAGTCAGACTAGCTTGGATTTTTTTTTTTTAGACTTGACATTCTTGGTGCTGGATGAAAGGTTTTTACAAAATGTATCTGAGAGCTTTGTGATGACAGGATCACAGAATGAATAAGGGGCTGGGCTTTGAGTCAGGAAAATGTAGCTTCAGATCCGGGTTGTGGCGTTGCACAGCCAAGGATAGGGTGGTGCCATGGATCTGACCAGGTTTAAATCCTTTGTCTGCTACTCCCTGCCAGTGTGGCCTTGGGTAGATCACTTCTCTCTGGGCCTCCCTTTCCTCATTTGTAAAATGGAGAAGTTATACTAGATACCCTTAAAGCCTCTGATCCTTGGTTATTCTGTTAGCCTCTTTAAGACTCAATTTCCTCATCTCTAAGACCTGATCAGAACTCGGGAAGATGAGTCTTCTTGACTCCAGGCCCAGCACTTTATCCACTTCCACCACCTAGTCGCCCATTAATCAATATAATGGGTGTTATTTAACACTGGAAGGCACCAGTAAAGCTATATGCGATGTGCAAAAAGGGTGGATCCTCCTTGAGAACCCTGGTCTGCCTGAGGACAGCAGAGGATGGAAAATGCCCCCTGTCCACGGCTTTGTCCTTGCCAAGCCTGTAAGTTCTGAGAATGGCAAACCTGGGGCTTTGTGGGTAAATTGGACTTATCGGTCAGGTACACACAAGAGGCTCTAGGGTCAGGCCAGTTCTGATTTGGGATATGGACATTCCAGCCACAACAGCAACAACATTAACAATAACAGAGAGAAGATAAAACCCTTTGGAATAGAAGGGGATGTTGGCCATCCCCACCACCCTCTCTGCTGCTGAAATTGTCCTGACAGTGCTTTCAGAGAGCCAGCAGAAGATGAGTTTACATGGCAATATTACCAAGCTGTAGGAGGCAATCGCCGATCCATTCTGGCAAAAGTCCTCAGAACACTGAACATCAGATAATAGCGACAGGATGGCAACCTGTCTTGCTGACCATTTTTAGTCTGAGCTCCATCCAAAGAGAGAGAGACAGACAGACAGAGAGAGAGAGAGGGAGAGAGACAGAGAGAGAGGGACAGACAGAGAGGGAGAGACAGAAAGAGACGGAGAGAGAGGAGGAGGGAAGGACAGAGAGGGAAAAACAGACAGACAGACAGACAGAGAGGGAGAGAGACAGAGAGGGAGAGACAGAAAGAGATGGGGGGGAGGGAAGGACAGAGAGGGAAAAACAGAGACAGACAGACAGAGACAGAGAGGTGAGATGACAGTGACAATAATATTTCTAACTGATATGATTATAATGATAATCAAAATGATCACAAGCATAATTAACATAACATTCTAATGTCTCAAATTGATCATGTTTTCTGGTTTACAAATGCCTTGCACAATTAACTGCTAACAGCTCCATGTCTCAAGCACAGCCCCCGGTGAGAATCGTGGCCCTGCTCAGCCGCACTAGTGGCCGCGATTCTGCATGGCCCCCTTGTATACAGCTTGAAGGGTGTCGGGCCACTCCGCAGTCTCTTGGTTGATGCTCACAACCACCCTGTGAAGTAAATGCTAGTATTAGCCCCATTTTACAGGAAAGGAGACTGAGACCCAGAAAGGATAAGTGACCCATAGGCACAGAGCTAGCTCGTGACCTCAGGTAGGATTTGGACTTGAGTCCTCATTCCCAGACTTTTAGCGCTCTACTCATCATGCCATGAATAATGCCCCCAGGTGGTACAGTCAGTGGGTAGTGTGTTGACACATTTCCTAGAGCCAGGAAGACCTGAATTCAAGTCCAGGCCTTAGAGACTTCCCAGCTGTGTGACCCTGGCTTCCCTTCATGGGTCAGCCTCAATTTCTTCCACTGTGAAAAGAATAATAAGAGCATCTGCTTCCCAGGGTTGGTGTGAAGTGCTTAGCCCCAGGGCCTGCCACATAGTGGGTACTTAATAAAGGAATGTGGCCTTGGGGAAGTGCTTCCTCTGCCCAGGCCTCAGCCTTCTCATCAGAGGCATGGATTGGGTAGGATTCTCTCCTGTATCTAGACCTCTCTGCTCGTGCTCCCTCTTGGTGAGTCTCAAGCTTCTCCATCTGTCCGATGGGGATAATAATGCTTTTATGCTGACTTAGTTTGGTGTTGGGAGGATGGACCTTGGCTAGCCCTATAGGACCTGACATGAGTCATTACGGTTATTAGCCCATTGCTGAAGTATGAGACTCGTAAAGGTGCTTTGGCTGGCATAAAGTCACACAGCTGTGTGGCCAGTATGACCTTGGAAATACCTTGGTTTGTTGCCTAGCCGTAGCAATGAAGAAGACCTGAACATTTTCTTCCCTCCACGTTGTCAGTTCAGTTAAAAGTGGGGGGGGAGGAGGAATCCATCTTCCTTCTGTGCCAATCACTGTGCGAGGTGTTGGGGCCACCGAGACAAGCATCAGCCAAATGGTCAATCAGCAAACATTTGTAAAGAACCTACTGTGTGTCCACACCTAGGGATACACATGAAGATGGAACGGTCCCTCTGGGAGACAGCATGCACGTATGAGAGTATAGACAAGGGTAGTCATGCCACTATAGGCCAGGGGATTTCTCATTCTGGGCCTTGGCTTTGGCCCCCAAAGTCCCTTGACAAGTCCAGCAAACCCTGGCCCTCTTCTGGACAGCCATCGTCATGACCCATTGGTGGCTCCAGGCTTCTGGTCCAAGCACTGAATGGTCCATTTCTGGCCAATTCCATGAACAAGACAACTAGTTCAACCCCCTTCCTTCTATAGGATGAGACTGAGGCACAGAGAGACAAGGGGCTTCTTAAATCTCCACAGAAGCCAGGCAACAACCTTCAGTAAATGTTTACTGTCAGAAAACTAGAGTATGTTTGGCTTGGGAATCTCACAAGTTTTCTAACTGACCCTGGGAAAATAATCGAATCAAGAGATTTCCCCGATTTTCAGAGTTCTGTCTGTACTTTCTTTTTGGGGATGAGGATTTTGAGGGGAAGAGACTTGCCAAAGTCACAGAGCTGGTTGGTGGCAAAACTGGGCCCTCCACTCAAGGTTCCTGTCCCAGGACCCTGGTTGGTGGCTTTGGTCTTGGTTTTATTCTGGTAGGATTTTCTATCCTAAATTTGGATCAGCTATACCGTCCTTCACTCCTCAGTGCTTTGGCTGGTGGCTTCTGCAGTAACTTTGAGGTCTTTCTCCATGGTACCAGTGAGCTCCTCAGAAGGAAAGACAGCGGCCGCGTGAGGTTTGAAGGCAATGCAGCCATTGCATTGACATCAGATGCAACCGTGCTTGAGCAGACTCCAGTTTCTTCATCTGTAAAGTGGGGATCATAGTGACACCTACCTGCCAGGGTGGTCATGAGGTTCAAATGAGAGAATGTGTATGAGGTGCTTTGTCAGCCTCCCAATGCCCTTCCTATTCTGTCCACAGCCCTGATGCTTAGCTTTACCATGCATCCATCCACAGTCTTAGCAGCACTGATAGATAATGTCATGAGTGACCAGGACCCCATGAATCACTTTTCAAAATTCAACAGTTCTACCCTTCCCAAGCCTTAGGAAGATGGATGGCATTGGTCTTTTCTGAGTGCTAAGTCTAGGTGTGATGGAGTGGAGGTATCTCTAAGGGAGGGCTAAGGATGCCTTGACCTCCACAGATGGTCTGAGACCACTAAGTCACCATCTCACTGGGTCCCTGAGAAGCCTTCTGCTGCACTGTCACTTGGCCAAAGACCTCCAGCCAATCTGTAAGGTGGTGCCCAGAGGAGAAAGGTCTCCCTTTAACCCTTGGGTTTGGGTTTTGGACCAAGGAGGAGGGTATTTTGGTTAGTTTCACTACCCACAGAATGGTAGTCTGGTTCAGGCTGCCTTTAGAATGGCCACGCACACAGTCACCAATGGACACATACCCCACAGATTGTAGATTTAAGTTAGTAGCGATCTTCTTGCTCTAGGAAGTAGACTTGATAAGTTGGTCTTTGTAGAGTCATTAGGTGCTATTGTTCAGTTCTTTTAGCTGTGACCCCATTTGGAATTCTGGAGTGGTTTGCACCACATTTCCTTCTTAGGCTCATTTTTATAGATGAGAAACTGAGGCAAACAGTGCTAAGTGACTTGCCCAGGGTCACACAACTAGTATACATCTGAGGCCAGATGTGAACTCATGAACAGTCTTCCCTGACTCTGGGACTGACACTCCATGCACTGTGCCACCTAGCTACCATAACAACAATGACTACTACTACTCCTATTACTACTACTACTACTGCTACTACTACCACTACTACTACTACTACTACTACTACTACTACTACTACTACTATTACTACCACCACCACCACCACCACCACCACCACTACTACTACTACTACTGCTACTCATACTACTACCACTACTACTACTACCACTACTACTACCGCTACTACTGCTACTGCTACTACTACTATTACTACTACTACTACTACTACTACTACTACTGCCACTACTACTACTACTGCTACTACTACTACTACTACTGTTACTGCTGCTGCTGCACATTTACATAGTGCTTTCAGAATTGCAAAGTGTTATACAAACATTTCAATTCATCCTTGCATCGACCTTGAGAATTAGGTGCTTTTTATAGCTAAGAACATGAAGCAGTCAGAGCTTTGGTGAGGTGCCTGAGGTCGCCCAGCTGACAAGAGCCTTGCTTCTGGACTGGGGGCCCTGGATGGGAACGCCAGCTCTGCCTCTCACTGCGTCTGTGACCTGAGACAAGGCCCTTCTCTGCCCCAGCTCTCCTTTCCTCCTTCCTCTGAAGGCACTGGTGTGGCCACTGCAGTGTGCTCCTAAGCTCCACTCCCTGGGATTGGAGGGAATGCTTGGGATGGTGCTTCCTCCTCTCCCTTGGCTTCCTTTCCTCCTCTCACTGCTGGAATGCACTGATGGTCCTCCTCTTCATCCTCCTTGGGCCTCTAACTGGCTTCATCTTTCTAGTTGCTTCTTTTGGGAGAAAAAGAAACAAACACACCACACTATTCATTAACTCTCAACCTCTTTCAAGCTTTCCCCCAAATCCACTGTAACTAAGTCAGGGCAAGTGATTTCTGTTTTCACAGCCTGTTTACTCAGCTGTAAAATGAGTATGATAAAAGCTTGGACCTCAGCTATGCGGTTATTTTGATGCTCAAACAGACTCATGTCTGTGAGGTTATCCTCCTCCTCCTCCTCCTCCTCTCCCTCCTCCTCCCTCTTCTCCTCATTCTCCTCATTCTGCTTAGAGCTCCTATGTATTTTGAAGAGACTGTCTGCCGGTTTCCCTCAGATGACCCCTTCTAATACTTTTTACCATTCCCAAGCATCCCTGGCATTACCATTTTTCTAAAGCAAGAAGATGATCCCCCTTGAGGTCATTTGGAAGTGTGCTAAACTGAGCTGTGTTATTCAGTGAACAATCCCCGCAGTAGAATGGATGGAAGGCTTTGTGTTTCTAGGTCTCCCAAGTACAGAAATGGACAATCTCTGTGTGACTGTTTCATTGCAGGGAATCTATGCAATATTGTATATTGAAAAGTTAGCAGAAGGAAAAGGTGTGCTCCTATAAAAATCCTGCTGCCCTAACCATTCTCCAAATTCATATAAATGGCACCTCAGGCTTCTTCTCAGAGGGAGGCAAGTAGCTCTTTTTAAACACAGGATTTAGAAGTACACCTAATGCTAGCAAAGACCATGGCATGGGGCCAAGAAGACAAAGGTTTTAATTGATTGACAGGATGGATTTCACACAGACAAAAAATGCTGAAACCAAGTTCAGTCCTTTTTGGAGCTATGAGAGTAGCAAATTATTGGGGCATCAGACTTAAAAGTGGCTGCATGGAGCAGCATCCTTACTTTAACAGCTGACTTCCTCCTCATCTCTTATTAGCCACTGAGCAAATTTGTAGAAAAGAGCTTCAACCACCCATCCACAAGATCAGTGGAAGGATCAGCATAGCAAAGCAGCCATGCTGCATTGGAATGGTGCAAAATGGAGGAGCTGGTGGAGGAAGTTTGCCCTCAGACCTTAGGGGTGATACTAACCACCCATAAAAAGGCTAGATGGCATTTAAGTGGTCCCCCCATTTCTAAGAGTCATCCAAAGATGGCACATTTAGACCTACATAGACATGGGTTAGTGAACCTCTATAAGCAAAGTGAGCTGGTCTTGGACTAGTTCTCTAATAAGGAGACCTTCAGGAAATGTAAGAGCTCAAGAGCACTATTTTGGCACACAAGATAGCCCTTTCCCCGAGTCAGTCCCTCATGTTTCAGTGTTGGGAAGGAATGATGATGTGACTTGGCAATGTGACTGGCAATACCTTGCCAGAAGATCAGTAGTCCCTAAACACTTAGTCATTGGAATTCCCATGGTCCTTTTAACCAGGGAATGGTGTGGAAAGCAGATAACTCAGGGATACAAAACAAGTCTGGACTGATGTTCTTAGCATTCCAATTTGATGGGTTGAACCAGTTAAATAAATAAATGAATGAATGAATACGTACACACATACATACATACATACATACATATATATGTATATATACACACACATTTTTTTTTCCTGTTTAAATATGTCATAAGCAGACTTTATTCTCCCTTTGGTGTCTGGCTATGTTTATCAAGTTTATAGACACAATCCAATCCAGCAATCATTTAAGCACCTATTGAATGCAAGGCACCATGCCAAGTGCCAAGACACCATACAAAGACAATTTTCTAAAATAGCCTCTGCCCTCAAGGAGCTTCTATTTTACTTAGGACAGGACTGTACTCTCTTCGGCTAGGATGATGATGATGACGATGGTGTGTGTGTGTGTGTGTGTGTGCATGTACATACATATATACATACATACACATATGTATATATACATATATACACGTGTATTATTATGTTTATATGTGTATTTCATTACCCTTATTCAGTGACAAAAACCATTCATTTTATCCATCCAGAACATTAACCAGGAAGTGGCTTGTCCTCGGATTGTTTCCATCTGAATCCTATTGAAAAAGATGAGATTTAGACAGTAGAGATAACCACAACAGCAATAGGACGATCACAAGGGCTTAGTCATGGATGGCAAATCTAGGAAAGGCCTGGGTGTAAGGAGAAAAATAGAATATTAGATGCCCACATGCTGAAAATACTTCCTACCTTAACCATGCCCCAAACACAATGTCAGAACCAGTTGGCATAAAATGCAGCATTTCCCATGGATCCCCTTTATGCCCATTATTATTCAGCTCAGTTCTAAACCCATTGTCCTCCTTCCTCAACAGAACCTCTATAGGCAAAGTTTCCCAGTCAAAGAAGTAGAGCTTAGCCCCAAATATTGTACTTGTTGCTCAATGCCTCCGGATAATGGCAAATAATAAGACTTGACTGATAAACAAAACCAACCATTTTATCTCAGAGAAGCCTTTTCTAATAAAAAAAAAAAGACTCTGGGAATTAACAAGTATAAAATGAACACAAACAAGAGAGACTGAGTGTTTGGGGCTCAAATCCAGAATTCACATTGCGCCAATGGATATAGGTGATACTTTGAAATACTTTGGTCTTCTCCAGGCAAACACATCAATCATAAGTCTATCAGAGAGAAAACTGAAGCTATGTATGTTGACCTTGTGGCATAGCGGAGTCAAAGACCAATGGAAAGAACACTTTCAGTATGATTCATAGCTTCTAAATACCAGTTTTAACCTCAAAGTATGGAACAATAAAATAGACAACAATGGTTACTATAACAACAATGGTCCCCCTGAGACAAAACAGAACAGAACAAAACAATATTAATGAAATGTAGGGTCTATTATCACAAGACAGCTATGGAAAGATGAACAGTTCTTTAACAAATAGGCAGAAAATGATTGATAGATATTTCCAAGGAACATGTTAAACACATCAAACACTTTCAGAAATGTATGACCTTGATATTATAGATCATCACATAAAAAAAAAATTAGAAGAGAGACAGATCATATGAGTAGAAGATAATCGATCTCATTGCTATGAGTAGAAGATAATCGATCCTTCACCAACCAAAGGATAGAGGCAATTGCAAAAGATAAAATTAGGTAACTTTGATTACATGAAAATGAAATGCCTATGGAACAAACAGACACAATTTCAGAGAGCAATAAGTACATATCCCAGCATTTCCCCAATGCCACGCATACTGGTTTACCTTCAGAGATAGCCTCTGAAATGGCTAAGATCCAGTAGGGGAAGCAAAGGGTCCTCCATGGGCAAAAACCACATGAGCTCAGTCAACAAAATGCTGACAGCAAACTCTTGAACAAATGATGGAGTCATACTGACTTGGTTCCAGAAATGGAGGGATCGATGATATTGCTATTAAGACCAGTTCATCCCCACCAGAAAGTGCACAAAGAGCACCCTAATCAACCCAAACTGATTGATTGATACAAATTGTTGAAGGACATAGTAGATACTATGTAGCATATCATTGGAGATTTCAACCAATGAATGCCTACTTAATAATATGATCAGATGGCCAGAACTGTAAACCAGAAGCTGTCTGTCCTTCATAAACAATTATCAAATTCACATATGACAAAGGTCCACCCCTGATAATTTGGGGGCACAGAATAAATAAACTGTAGTGAAACTGGAACACTACCATTGTAAAAAGTGTTACTTAAAAACATCCAGAAATAACATTGTATCATAAACATTTTAGACCTATGTTTTCAGTAGATGTTGCCATTCTGAATATTCAACATCCAAACTACACAGAATGAAGAGCTTGTAAAACATAAAGACTTAGAAAAAGAAAGCAAAACTATGTGTGAACAGACTTCCATATACATAGATATCAGAGAGTATATGCATACATATATGCATATAACAATGGTAATCACATAATGAGGGCAGCTAGGTTGCATGGTAGGTAGAGCGCTGGTCTTGCAATCAGAAGACATCTTCCTGAGTTCAAATCTGGTATGACCCTGGACAAGTGGAACCTGCTTCCCTAAGTTCCCTCATCTGTAAAATGAGCTGGAGAAGGAAATGGCAAACCATTAGCCAAGAAAACCCCAAAATGGGGTCATGGAGAATTGGATATGATTGAAACAACTCAGCAACAAAAAATGATGATTATAATATAATAAGTTTTAGACTGAAAGCTTATTCATGTGTGTACTCTATAAATAGTAGAACAGGAACTTGACCTAGGACGATGTCCATCCAAAATCCCAACAGAAAACCATCGTTATAATGATAGTTCCTATTTGTAGGGTTTATAAAGAACCTCTCCTTCCAGTGTCCCTGTAAACCTTGCACAATGCATCATATCTACTGTGTAGGAGAATTGGACTTCCCTGTGAGTTTCTTGATTCTAAACTGAGAAGGGAGGGGTGGCCACAGACCATTTGGGGAAGGGATGGAGAGGGCACGGGAAGCACAAGAGAACTTTCTGGGTCCCAGGAGCAATGTCCTATTCCTCCCTCCTTTGCTTTTCTCACTTTCTGTTCCCTCCAGGCCTGCATCCCTCCAGACCCATTATCCCCAGAATTGGTACCTTTCCTGCCATATCAAGTGTCCCTGGCATGCTTCACTGGTGGTATTCTAAAAGCCATTGTGTAACGTTGGTGGCATGCTACTAGGCCTCCATGAGTTTATAAATTCAGACTAGGAGCTAAGCTTAAGACCTAGCTACTAGGGACTTTCAAAACCGCCTCATTCCTATCTCATCTTCTCATCTTAACTCCAAATCTGGCCTCCCTCCTGCTATACTGTGGCCCTTCATTTTACAGAAAGGGACACTGAGGCACAGGAAAACAGCAACTTGCCAATGATGCCACCTCTACATAGGAAGAAGCAGAGCCAAGATTTGGTCCCAACCTAGGGCTCTTCCCATTACAGAATGTACTTCCCGATTGCTCCCCAAAGGGGCCAGTTTACTGGGGCTGGAAGGGAAACCTTGAACCAACCTCACACCATCTCTGGGGGAGCTGGTAGGCCACACCCCTTTGCTTTCAGATCTCTATTTGTTATCCTTTTCTTTCTCCTCTTCCCTCCTCCTCCTCCCCCCAGGGCTATGGCCACATGTGCTCTTTCTGACTCTGGGCAGAATCATAGTTGGGATGGGAAGGGATGAGATGTTTATTAGGCGAGAGGGGGAGGAGAGCAGCTGTGGAGCCTGGGGAAGTGACTGGCCTGCCGTAATCATGTTTGGCAGGTCAAGGGTGAGACTTAGCCTGAAGGGATTTGTCCAATGCCCCTGGCGAGCAGAGAACTTCTAATCCTGTCCAGATGTTTCCGTTCTCCTCAGTGCATAAGTTACATTCAACATAAAAATCATGTGTGCTGGGCTTGGTGCTCGGTCACTGGCTGATGGG
>CM053592.1:3899948-3932038 GCA_028646515.1 Pseudochirops corinnae
TGGATTGAGGGGTGCATTAGTGGGGACACCACCAGAATTGTGTTCAAGAAATGTGGGACCAGAGAGAGGAGTCATTGATAGGATCTGTCAAGAAAGGAGTGGATTGTGGGGTTTTGACGATAGGGATGTATTTTCTATATTATCCTCAGTGCCTGACCAAGGGGGCTGAGACTCATTCCAGCTAAAATGGAATTAGGGTTAGATGAGTCACAGTGGGAAAGGCCATTAATATGTGGTGTTTGGGGGCCCTCATCTGCGCCTCTCCATTTCCTTCATAGTTGCTTCCAGGTTTTAATCTGTAATGGTAGTCCTCCTAAAAAAGGGTGAGATTTTCATCCCCATTTGTACAGGTGAGCTTGCCCAGGGGCCGCATGTGAAAGCACTCTCCCTGACCCCAAAACACCAAATAGCTTCTGGTAAATTTTGTCTTCCACTGAAACTTCTGCTTAGTTGTTACTGGTTCTGGTCCTTGTGGCCAAGCAGGGGGGAAATGAATCCCCTTTGTACATGACAACCTGAAAATACTGAGTTCTGTTACCATCCTCCATCCTCACCACCCCCATGTTCCAGTCAGTCATTGCCCAGGCTAACTCTCCTGACGCCTGGCTACACTAAGGATGATGCTTCAGATTTAAACAGCTCTTCCAACTGCCTTGTTGTGTTGTTGAGTTGCATTTGCACCCCAATAGTTGAGCACTGTGTCTGCTGCATCACGTAGGTGCTTTAGAAATGTCTCCTCAGTTTACAAATACAGACACTGAACCCCATAGTAGAGGCAGTATTGGAATTCAGGTTCTCTGACTCCAAATCCAAAGCTTGTTCCACTTCCTAGATTTGGTTTCCATCATCTGAGGGAGCCGGTATAAACAGGTTTATGAATGGGATACTTGGGAACCTCCCTTTGCCCTGCCCAGAGGGGAAGAGGGAGGGCCCTCTGACACCCCACCCCCTATCTTCTTATGTTTGGTGTGATTGATTTAGCCTGAGGTAGAACCAGCCTAGTTCCTTTATAAAAACACTGTTATGACCTAGACTAGCACACTGAGACTCTGGGCTCTCTTCATCCCTTCTGGCTATCTTGGAACCTGGAACCTTCTCATTCCTTGGGGAGGAAAGGCTGTCTTTCCAGATTAGCGCTGGGTCTTCTACCTACTGGGCACTGAAATGATTTTACACTGATTGACAGCAAAGTTGAATTCTTTTTTTAAATTCTGATAATTGCTGACCAGCAGGCAGAATGTTGGACAGATGCCTTGGAGCTGGGGACACTGGTGCAGGGAAGACATGCACAGTGACTTTGGTTTCTCTTGTGTTAGGGCTGGATCATGCCCAGAGATCATCCTCCAGCACCCCTATTTTCTTTCTTAATATACATTTGTATTCTTCTCTTTTTGTTTTTCATAATTTTATCTAAATTCCCCTCTGTTTCTTTCACTCCCAGTGAGTCAGCCCAGAGAACAAAGAATTTAACCCCCCCTTTTTCAAAGATCTAAGTGAAAATTTCAAAGATTTGGGCTGATTTGGGCAGCCTCCCTTTAGGAGTTACTCTCCAGAGTTGGTTCATGACTTCAGTCTCTTGATTTCCCCCCACCTTTCTTTGTCTCTTTGCATGTCATAGAGGGTGCTTCCAGGAGACAGGGAGGTGCCCTGGGGAGAGGGACCCCAGGGTAGCTTTGTCTCCAGCCCACCCTTCCTTCCCAACCTCAGGTCTGAACTACTAGGAAATTAACCCTCAGGGCAGCTGAATACCTCCACCCAGGAGTCCATGGGGCTGAGGGGCAAAGACTTCCCTTCCCACAGATTATTCTAAAGTACTAGGCCAATGTATTCTCTCTCTCTGGGCCTCAGTATAATGAAGAGGTTGCCCGAGATGGCCTCTAAAACTCCTTCCTGCCCCAATCAATAGCTTATGAGTCTGAAGGGACTTCCCAGTATCCTTCAGGGCATCAAACATCTAAGCAATTACCTGTGGAGACAGTCCCAACTTGGAATCGGGAAGTCCTAAATTCCAACCCAGCCATCAACACTTGAGTGGCTAAATACAGCAGAGGGCATCTGGCAAGTCCCCTAAATCCTTCCCTACCTAGTTGACCTCACCTGTGAAAGAAAGACAAAAATAGCACTGACCTCCCTTCGAAGTCTTGAGGTCAAATGAGATGATATTTGGAGTCTTAGCCAATTAAAAAACACCACTGTTAGTTATTTTATCAGGCATTCTTCCCTGCTGAATGCAAATAGAGGATGAAGCCTCAAGCTCCAATCGTTCGGGAAGGCAGGAATTCCTTTTCCTCTTTCAAAGTCACCCACTGGGAGCAACCGAGCATTTGGACATTCTCTTTCTAAATCACCCCCACCCCCCAAAGGGGAGAAAATAGACTAGAAATGTAACAGTCAAATATATGTAAAGCACCTTTTGGACCTTAACCCATGTCGATACATGTAAAGAACCTTATAAGCTTTAATCTGTATCTATAATGTTTATATGATCTCTCTCCGTGTATATATATGTATACACACACACACACACACATATACACACTCTATACCAGTGGTTCTCAACCTTCCTAATGCTGAGACCCTTTAATACAGTTCTTCATGTTGTGGTGACCCCCAACCATAAAATCATTTTCGTTGCTACTTCATAACTGTAATTTTGCTACTGTTATGAATCATAATGTAAATATCTGATATGCAGGATATATTTAAATTGAACATAACCCCCAGGTTGAGAACCACTGCTCTATATCAGTCATATCTGACTCTTCTGTGACCCCATTTGGGATGTTCTTGGCAGAGATACTGGATCAGTTTGCCATTTCCTTCTCCAGCTCATTTTATAGATGAGAGAACTGAGGCAAACAGGGTTGAGTGACTTGCTCAGGATCACTCAGCTAATAAGTATCTGAGGCCAGATTTGAACTTGAACATAAGTCTTCCCTGACTCCAGGGTACGCGTTCTATCCCCTGTGCCACCTAGCTGCCCATGTACACTATATATTGTATAATATATTATGTATAATTAATATATACTCTGAAATAGAATATATTACATGTAAAATAATTACAATATACAAGATTACATATAATACATTATATAATTTTAATAACTGTATTACTCTTCAAGACCCTGTGATTATTATTATATGGAGAACAAAGAAAAAACAGTGAGAACTTGTTTCTTGAAGTCACGAGTTTGGGTAGCATTCTGTTCATCTGAGTAAGCCTGCCTCTGAAGGATTTCTGCTCACTGTGGACCCCAAGGGAGACACGCCAGTGAAGTGGAAAGGCCACCGTTCTTTAAGCCACCTAATCATTTTCTGCTTCAGTTTCCTTCTCTGAAAATGCAGGAATACACTAATACCACCTACTTCATAGGGTTGTTGTGAAGACCAAATATGAGACTTGTCAACCACCTGGCAAAGTCACGCATCATAGCATACATGTGGAGCATAATAAATGCTCGTTCCCCTCCCTGGCCTTGTTGAGGTTTGGGGGTTTAGAGGTGCTCAAGACCCTACAATGCCAACATGCTGAGTCCTGCCAAATGAATTTGACTCAAGCCTTCTCTCAGCCAAAGTAAAACAAAATTTATTAAAGATTCTCCATAATGGGTAGACTCTTAAGGAGCCTGCGGATTTGTGATGCTTGTATTGACAAACGGGCCAGAACAATCTGGCACAGATGGAATCTCAGGGCCTTCATGGAGGCAACGTGGATCTTATATATAGAAAGACTGTGGGGGGATCTAGGAGTGGTCTAGAGGAGGGATTTGGGGGGGGGGTCTTGAGGAGGAGTCTAAGGAGGATCTTTATGGGACTGAGGTCAGACTCCAGGAATGGGATTAAGGGTGGGAAATAGCTGAAGGCTACCTGGAGATGGCCAACTGTGGAGGGCTAGGCTAAGTTAAGAGTGACAAAGATTTGGCCTAGTGATAATGCCAGGCTTATGGCCTCAGGCAAACGCCTCATCTACTGGGAAGATTCTAGGGGGTTCCCAGATCCTGAACCCCATCAGCCCCATTTTCAGAGTCTAGCCTATATTTTAGACCTTTTTGTGTTTTGTTTCTTTGTTTTTGTGCTCAGCATGATATAGGACTACTTCTTTGAATTATTTTAAATCAAAAAGTCATACCAAAGTAAATGAAGTGTTAATGAATTCAATTTTGGAAAGCCCAAGAATAGTGGAGATCTAGTGCATCTAAGGATTGGGGTGATTGTTTTTGATCATTCTTGGCCTCATAGTCCTTACTCTAGAAGGGAAAGGGATCTTCAAGATCATTTAGTCCAACTGCCAAATTTTACACTTTAGCAAACTGACACCTCAAGACTTCAAATGTCCAAGATGGCACAAAGTTGGAATTTGAACCCAAGACTTTGAGTTGGACAGCTCTTGCCCTTACCTCTTCAACATTCTTTTTGGACAGAAATCTTGGAAATTACTCTGTAAATATGAGTGGCCAAATTTTTGGCTTCTGTGACCACCAAATACAGATGAAGGGATGGGCCCCCAGAGAGACAGAATCTCAGAATTAGAGAGTTGGCAGAGACCTCAGCACCATCTCTCCAGCCCAGTAGGTGAAAGGAATCCCGAGTATGAGAGATTTATCATTTCTTTACTTGAAGATCTCCAGTTTGAGGGACTTGCCTCCTGCCAGGGGGGTGGGGTTCTCCAGGCAGGCTGGAGCCAAAGATTCTGATTTGGAATCCTGGCTCTGCCACTTCTCAGCCAATTGACTTTGGGCAAATCACCTACACTCTCAGGTCCTCAGCTTCTCACCTGTTAAACAAGGCTGTTGAACTCCTTGGCCTCAGAAATTCTTCCCAGCTCTACAGCTACAGCCTTCTAAGGCATCCCATTCAACTTGTGATTTGAGAGGTTCCTTAAAATACCACATTAACAAGCATGTATTTATTGTCTTCTGTGGTTTAATGTGAGAATATATGTTTTTTCTAAATATTTAATATGTACAATGCTGCACATCCTTGGCCGTGGCCAAGGTGGAAATTTGTTTTGCTTGACTGCTCATTTGTTTAAAAAATGTCATTTTCCCTTTTTTTCCCCTATGGGGGAGGTGGTAAGGCAGGGAAAAAAAGAATATTTGGTAATGGGAAAAATAATTTAAAATATATATATGACTGTCTATGGAGGGTAGCCGTAAGCAGCTTGTGGGATCATAAATGATTCATGCCGACAAATTGAATACAGATTTTCCTCCCTATATTGCCATGATGCTGGACTACTCCATCAGACTATGAGGCCTTTGAAGGCAGGGGCTATCTTTCCCTTTGCTTGGATCTCTGTGCTTGCCATAGCTGTAGATGCTCTGTCAATGCTCTTGACTGCTGTTTCCCCTCTGCTGCAAATGAACCGTCCCATGCCAGATTCACCTGTAGCTCATTCATCATCTGTCTCTCTTTTGCATTTTTACCTTCTATCTCCTATCATGCTTGTTTGCTTCCCCTGTACTCTCCCCCTCTGTTGGATTTTAAGTGACTTTAAGTCAGGGAGGATGCTAGTTCAGTGAGATTTCCTAATTTATCAAAATTTTTAAAACCTCATTGAGCATATGCTTTGCCTTCATGCTGTAACCAAATAAAAGGAGACAGTGAGAGATTATAAGAGAATGAGAGAGGATGCTAAGATTTCTCAAAAAGAATGTCTGAAGATAGGAATCCCAGGCTTCCAATGATTTCCACCATTATTCATTAGTATCTTTTGTCCCTTCTGCTAAACAGTCATAGAGAAAAACAAATCCCCCCAAACACCCTAGGATGCCTGAGGTGCTCTTTGCTTTCCTGGCCTATCCATATGACCTAACCATGATGCCACATGCACCTCGGGGATCCTTGGCCATCTCCCACAGAGGCTTCAGCTATCTTTCTTTTCAGTTTTGAAATGAGATCAGATGCACAACATGGAGCCATTGTAGCCTTCCTTTCCTCTTAAGATGCTTGTTTGGTGAGAAACTGGGTGAGGGGAGGGTCTACACTTCCTTGGTATAGATGAGGAAGTGAAATTGAATGTGAAAAGTTGCATTGATTCCCATTGATCTCTGTAGAGAGTTTATTAAGGACTGCTCCTAACTAAACCCTGATCAGATCCCCTTTGATGTGAAATAGCATCTAAAAACTATTTGAAAGCAAGTTAAAGACAAGTTTCACAGTCAATCCATAAGCATTTAGTAAGTGCTTACTGTGTGCACAGCACTTGCAATGCTCTTTGTTTTGAGAAGATGGAAGCATTTTTAGCCCAAGCAGAGCTAGCATTTGTCCAAGAGTCTGGAGGTCATCAAAGGGGTAGAAGTCATTTGCTGATAAAGGCATGTGTGCCCTTTGTGAGAAGCAGGGCAGGCCAGACGTGTCAGAATGCAGCTTTGGCAGGATGTGGTGCTGATTCTATGTTGAACCATTATCGTCAGAAGAATAGTGATCTTAATGTCTGTGAATTCTCATTGAACTCAATATTGCTCACCTGGTGTCTAGATGAGGATGGTTTCAGCTTGATGGAGTTGAGAAGAGTTAGGACTTATGGTTTGCCAGGTCTGATTCTCTAGTCACTGGGTGTGTATCTCAGCATAAGTCACTTAAAGTCTTTGAACTTTAATAATTTCTTGAAAAATGGAGAGAACAGTACAGTCCCCATCAGAGGGATTTTGTGAGGTTACAGTGTTATCACAGATGCTAGGAGGGGGCTAGGATTCAACAGAAACTGAAGGAAGCATTTAATTAGGAAAAAACGAATAGGTGTATGGGGAAAGCTCAGTGTCCTCAGCTTTTGGTATAGATTGTCGGCTCTCTCTCTGTCCCCTTCCTGTTTAGCTCGTGTCCAGGAGCCTGTTTTCCTCTCGATCTCCTGAAATGACTAGTGGACGCCAGCAGGCCCCCAGTTAGCTATCCCTTGCTTTTCCTACGGGACTGGGTCACCTCCTTTCCTTGACGTCATTCTCTCTGATTCTGTTTTCACTGCCCGACTCTTTTCTGACAATACGCCACATCTTCCTTACTTTCTGCCCACATCGCTCCATTGACCTTTGCGTGACCACATCATTTCTAATTTGCTTGAACATAAATTGTTGTTGTTAAGTTGTTTCAGTCCTGTCTGACTCTTCGTGACCCCATTTGCAGTTTTCTTGGCAAAGGCATTAAAGTGGTTTGCCTTTTCCTTCTCTCGCTCATTTTTACAGATGAGGAAACTGAGGCAAACAGGGTTAAGTGACTTGCCCAGGGTCATATAGCTACTAAGTATCTGAGGCTGTCTTCCTGACTTCAAGCCTGGCACTCTATTCACTGTGCCACCTAGCAAGCTATGTGTACTCAGGGATTCAGTCTTCAGTCACATCAGAAATTGACCTCGGAGTTGCTTGATTACTGGTAACATTACAGCATTAGTATGGGACCCTAAATCAGAGAACCCTTGGGGAAGACCAGTCCACTGAGTTCTCCTTGTATTTTTAGGCTCAGATTTCAGGCCCTAATTTGCCTTACATTTCAGCAAAGTGGAAAAGCCATGTTTAAGTAAATCAACTCACCAAAACATTTCCCCTTTCAATGTGTCTAGAGATGGTGATGGCGATGGTGAATGTGATGGTGATAGTGATGGTGAAGGTGATGGTAAAGGTGATGCTGATGGTTTTCCATCTGTGTCTTCTTTTTTAGCTGCCCCTCCCCGATTGAAAGAGATGAGGAGCCAGGAGTCAGCTGCTGGCTCAAAGCTGGTGCTTCGGTGTGAGACCAGCTCAGAGTACTCCTCTCTCAAGTTCAAGTGGTTCAAAAATGGAAGCGAATTAAGTCGGAAAAACAAACCACAGAATGTCAAGATACAAAAAAAACCCGGGTGAGTATGTTGTATGCATCATGTGAAGATGTGCTCAAGAAGAGGAAGGCACCAAGCCTCTGCGTAAAATGGCTTCAGTGAAGGTATAATGGTTAGAGCCCAGGATTTAGAGACAGGAGGTCTTGAGCTCAATCCCTACTCACCAGCCATAGGACAAGTGGCTAATAGTGTTGCCACTCAGGCCTCTCTTATTTTCTCATCAGTAAAGCAAAGTAGACAACCTCAGGGTAGACAACCCTTTCCCTTCTTAATCTATGATCTTATATAATATACATACCTGCCCACACACATATATATCCTTTGCATAAATTAATGTGTCACAAAACAGAATAGAAGACAAGGACTCTTTCCTTGTCTTGTCGCTGAAACTCTCATCCTCAGTCATAGTAAATGCCGTACTTGGACAGCTGGTGGTACAGTAGGAAGAGTGCTGGCTCTGGGGGCGGGAAGACCTGAATTCTAAAGCAGCCTCAGGCTCTTACTAGCTGGGTGACCCTGGACAAGTCTGCCTCAATTTCATCATCTGTGAAATGGGGATAATCAAAGCACCTGCCTCCCCAGCTTATTGTGAGAATAAAAATAGATCACATTTGTCAAACATTTTATAAACTCTGAAGCACTATATATAAATGCTAACTATTAGCAGGATTATTCTGCTCAGTGAGAAAACTTGGAAAGAATTTCTTCTGTTGATCCCTACAACTCAAACCCTTTTTTTAAAAAAAAAAAGAAAGAAAAATGAATAGAAGGGGTTTTTAGTTGTGTCTGGTAGGCTTCTCTCTGAGCTATCCAGTGATGGAGAGCATTGGAGCTGAAAGTCTGCTCACCTCAAATGTAGGGGAAATGCATGCATGCTGAGCTCCTGCTGACTGGGTGGGTATCATCAACACTCTGGGGTTCATTGGTGAGGAGCTTCCTAGTACAGTGAGCATAGAGTTAGGAAGACCTGGGTTTGAATCCTGCCTCTGCCATTTATCTGTTCTGAGACTCTGGGCAAGATCTTTAACTTCTGTCATCCTTAGTTTGCTTGTCTGTAAAATGGGAAGGTTGTATTCGGCCTCTAATGAGGTCATGGATGTCAAAGACTGTGCTAACATTAAGTGCTCTAGAAATGTGAGTTGTTACGAAATAATAGTAGTAACAATAACTGACCTTGTTTTTGATACTGAAAGTTTATTTCATTGCATGGAATGCCTTATGTCATTCTCTATTTCTGGCCATAAGGCTTTTAAGGAGAGATGAATATTTCTTTAATGGCCCCATGGTTGGCCTAATTTCACTCTATGCAAACAGATATTCCTGGTGTTTTACACCAGGAGTTGGAAGATCCCAGCTCTATCATCTGTTTGACCTTGTGTAGTCACTTCCCTTTAGTTTCTGCATCTGTCAAATGATGGGATCTGACTAGATCATTTTTAAGTCACTTTTAGCTCTAAGAATCTCTCCTCCTTCTCATTGCATTTAGTGTTGGTCTTTTTCATTGTGTGAGAAGTTAAAGAATAACTTTACATCTCAGATGTTAGTGGCAAGTAGTCTTTGAGGAAGGGAGGGAAGGTAGGGGGGAAGGAGGGAGAAAGAGAGACAGACAGAAAGAGAAACAAAGAGAGTAAGGGATGAAAGGAAAGAAGAGGAGGAAGGGACAGACAGGGAGGGATCTCCCATGTGTCCCAGATGACAAGATGCAGGCTAACAAATGAACTCTCTGTGCAATCCATCATACTTATATATACCTTGGTCCCCAGGAAATCCGAACTCCGCATCAGTAAAGCTACGCTCGCTGACTCCGGGGAGTACATGTGCAAAGTGATCAGCAAACTAGGCAATGACAGTGCCCATGCCAACATCACCATTGTGGAGTCAAACGGTAAGCCATGGAGGTGGTGTTCTCTCTTTCCTCTGGGTGGAGCAGACGTATGCAGAGAAGCTTTTCAAATCCAGTGATTGTGAGGCATTGGTTGACATGGCTGTGCTCCTGTTTTGTGAGAATCATGAGGCAACAGAGTGCCTAAAGTGGAGTGCATGCACTGGCACATGTGTGTCTGTATGTGCACATATGCATTCATGTGCGTGCATGAGAATGTGTTAACATGTGTTCATATGTGCGCACGTGTGTGTACGTAAACTTTACCTTTATAGTAAGTTTGGACTGAATGGTTCCCATTTTCTGAAATGTGCCACAGGTAAGACATGTAGACATGGTTTGCGCAGCTTTAGGAATAACTATGCTTTACATTTCCTTCATTTATTTTATTTTTAAAAATTCACAAGCATTTCTTCTCTCCTTCCTACCCATTCAACTCCCAATTGAAACAAGAACAAAAACAAAAACTTTGCACCAAAGATGAATTTATCAATCCTCTACTAGAGGTGTAGAACTGTGCTAGAACCTGAGGACAGGAAGACAAAACTAAAACAGTTCCTACCCTCAAGGAACTTACATTTTGCCAGAAGAAGAATCCGTTGATCACACAGCTGTGGGAGGATCCCATGGAAACTGCTGGGCAGATCAAATACAGCAGCTGTTTGATTTTCTTGTATCTCTTTCTGTTGAGGATTATGATATGAGAGAAGCCTGAAGTGATAAAATTTAAGATTTTAATAGGATCTCAGTAATCATCTTGTTAAACTCTTAGCTGAAAAAATCTCCACTATAATAAAGCCACCAAGTCCCTGCTTGAAGATCTCTAAGGAAAGGGAACTGCTCACTCAGGGTGCCCATTGCACTTTGGTCACGGCATTTTCCCTGACTTCTAGTGGAAGCTTACCTCCTTACAGTTCCCAACCATTGTTCTTGATCTTGCCCTCTGAGGATGCCATGTTCAGCGGCAGAAGCCATGGCAAGTTTCAAGGACACCACAAGAAACAGAACAAGTCTAGTAGTTTTCCACCTGGTAATCCTTCAAATACTTGAATCCAGCTGTCTTACTCACTGAGTCTTCTCAATACTAAGCACCCTCCATCCCTTCAACTGATGTTTATTGACATAGCTTCAAGCCCCTTCACTATTCATATTGCCCTCCTTCAATCAATTGCCTGCTTATAAGTGTAACTCTCAACTAGACTTGGTCCACCAGATGTAGCCCAGTAAGAGCAGACTAGAGGGATGATAATCTCCTTATTCCTGGAAACTTTAATTCTCTTAGGGCAATTTAAGATTACATGGAATTCTTTTAATCTGCTTTATCATGCTGCAGTCTCTTCTAGAGCTTGCAGTCTGTTAAAATTTCCAGATCTTTTTTTCAGACAATCTACTATCTAACAATGTCCCTCCTTCTTATCCTTGTACAGTTGAATTCTTGGACCTGCATGATACTTTGCATTTATCTCCACCAAATTTCACTCTCTTATATTCAGCCCAATGCTCTAGACTATTGAAATGTGTTCAATCCTGACTGTCATCCTCTGTGTTAGATATTCCTCCTAATGGTGTGCCATCTGCAAATTTGCTGAGCATATTCTCCCTGTCATTATCCAAGGCATTGATAAACAATGTTAAACAGCACAGAGTCATTCACAGATTCCCTTGAGCACTATCCTGGAGACCTCTTGCCAAATTGATATTGAACCTTTAATGACTCCTTTTTGAGACTTGCCATTTAAATAGTCCACAGTTTCTCTAGTTCCATTGCTATCTATCCTATATTGTTTCATCTTCTCCATAAAAATAGAATGAGGTGCTTTCTCAAAACTATCCCCAAATTCTAGGTAAACTAGATCTAAAAACATTTCCCTAATCTACCAGTTAGTAGCCCTATACAAAAAGAAAATAAGGTTAGTGTGGCATGACCTGTTCTCACTGAAGCCATGTTAGCTCTTTGTAGGCACATTTCTAAATATTTACCAACCACTCATTTAAAGATCAATTCTAAAACTTTCCTAGGAATCCAAGTCAATGACCTAGAGGTTCCAGACCTTTCTTTTCTTCTCTTTCTTTTTTTTAAAGGAGTATGTGCAAGAGAGCGGTATGCAGGGTGGAGGGCAGGTGGGAAACAACAGCTTCCCTTCTCCCTCTTTTGAGATCTCCCCTTTTTGTTCACAATCTTTCAGTTTTGAAGGACAGAGCCTCATCATTCACATTTTCCAATTCTTTGAGCACACAAGGATATAGTTCCTCTGGGACCGATGGATTGAATTCATTACAGATAGCTCAGGATTCTCTTATATCTCCTTGGTAAGGAAGAGTAGCACCCCCTAGTTGCCCATTTGTGTTCACTCACATCTTGGACAAAGGTGATTTGCCCTGGCACAAAAAATAGAAGCAAAATGAGGTCTGAGCAGCCTTCCCTTCTGTTGTCAGTTACTGTCTTACTCAACCACACGGAGGTTTTATACCTTTTTTGATTCATCTTTCTCCCTCCATATAGATTTTACAACAGTAACAACTCAGCTTTGGTTACCTTAGCTTCCCTTTCCTACCACAGCTCATTCGGAGATTTGGTAAAACTGACTTTTTTTAATTTTTTAATTCTAAATTATAATTTAAAAAAAATCCTGAAATTTTTATAGGACTAACTAGCCATGCTTATATTATCTATCATTAAGCGACCTTGCTTGAATTTCTTTAAAAAATTTAAATTGGCTAAAGAATCCCTTGAGTACCAACGTCATTTTCTTTAGAAAACTATTATTTTCCCTCCTAATTGAAATTTTGCCCCTTTTTGCCATCAGAATCTTAATCTTGAAGGTTATACTCCTTCCACCCCTGACTTCTTTCAAATTTTAGTCCATGATGTTTTCCATATCTTTCCTCTGGAAAGTGTTGAGATGCCATCTTTTTGAATCTCTGATAGACATCAGATTATGCCTGATTTACTTCTTTATTGCAACTTCAGGAGGAAATGAGTCCTCTGCATTTTGTTGATGGAATTATCATGAATTACAAGTCAAGAGCTGTTAACTACCCTTCTCTTTCCAGCCTTCTGGGTTCACAGCCTAGGTGTCGTCCTTGACGCCTTGTTCTTCCTCATGCCTCCCTTCTGGCAGACATACCATCAGTTGCCAAGTCTTGTCAATTCTTCATCTACAGCATCTCACCATGCCTCTCACGGTCTCCACTCACATGGCCTCAGCGCTATCTCATGCTCTCACTGACTCTCACCTGGGCTGTCTCAGTAGCCTCCTAAATTGTGTCTTTTTGTCAGATTTCTCCTTGATCCGGTCTATCCTCCATACAGTTGCCAAGTTAAGGGGCCTAAAGAAAAGATCTGACTACATTTGTTCCCTGCTCATAATACCCCAGGATTCCCTCTCACTACTTGGATAACATAAAATTCCTCTCTAGCTCACCTTTCCAGACTTTATTTCATACTGGTCCCTTTCATGAAATCTCAAGTATAGCCACACCATCCTAATCACTCCACATATTTCTATTTCATCTCCCCTCTTCATGCCTTTGCACATATAGTACACCATGTCTGCAATGTGTTCCCTACTCGCTTGTGCATTTTATATTTCCAATCTTCCTCCAGTGCTCAATCCAAGGACCACTCCTTTCATGAGTTACATCCTCCTCCTCCTCCTCCTCCTCCTTCTCCTCTTCTTCCTCCTCCTCTTCCTCCAACAACTAGAGCTTCCTGGACTTCCTTTCTTTGTATTGGGTGTGTCTATTTGTGTGTGTATGTGTGTGTGTGTGTGTGTGTGTGTGTGTGTGTGTCTGTGCACATTTGCGATTGCTTACATGTATATATCCCATTTCTGCTGTTGGAGTGTAAGCTCCCAGAGGGCAAAGATTTTTTTAAAACTCTATCTTTTTATCCCCAGAATGCATTATGGTACTTGCCACTTAGTAGGCATTTAATAATTGCTGGTGAATGATTGATTTCTTCCATCATCCCTGGGAATTCAATTTGCATAAGATCGAATTAATCTCTGCATCAGAGCTATGGATTCAGTTTATCTTGATAACAGACTGAGTTTCCCAATACTGACTGAATTGGGAATGTAATTATAACTGCTGTGGTTTGGGTGTGTTGGTCATGGGTCTGCCATTAATCATGGAAAACAAACAGTCTTGTGCTCTACAGGGGGCATGCCCAGAAAGACAGAGAAACAAGACTGTAATAAGAAGAGTTGATGTCCTTTCCAATCCTTATCCCCAGCATATTTACAGGCTTGCACACCTTGGATGCATAGCTGTGTCGTCATTCTGAAACCAGAGGTGGATTTCAGAGATTCCGGGGGCTAAGAGCTATATGGTGCTGTGTCCTGTATCCCTTTTGAAAAGACTTATCCTAACTGGTTTCAGAGAAACATGGGATGATTTATATGAATTGATAGAATGAAATGAGCAGAACCTGGAGCATAAAGGATATAATAACAAGTCGCTATAAAAATTTGAAAGATGTTGAAGCATGCATCTCTCAACCACATCTCCAACAGCCTGGGGATAAACTCTGCTCTCCACCTTGTGCAGAGAGGTGATAGACTCAAAGTGTGGAATGAGACAGACACTTTTGGATGTGGCCAAAGTGGGAATTGTCTCTGTATCCACTGGGAGTGGGGAAGAAGTGAGGTGGACGGGAAATATAATGATAGGTCTACTGAAAATAATGAAAAAGGAAGAAAGTGGAATCCTCAATCATATAAAAATTACACAAAGAAAACAGACAAGCAGTACGGCTTTGAAAATAACAGGTGGAACTGATTATCTGCTTAAAGGAAAAAGCAAGCTGTATGTAACAGAGCTTTGGGGCTTTATGTTCAATTGACTTTTTCTGGTTAACTTTGTAGACATTCACATTGGATTTGATGCTTGTTAATTTTTAAGAAAGGGGGCTATTAATTTAAAAAAAAGACAACTTTCCTAAGTTGTCAGCTCCAGAAGCATGGCATCTCTTGTTTTCAGGAACCACAGAGAGCCCCAATCACTCTTGTACATTTTAAGAACAATTTTATAGACTTGGATGTACATACATGATATAAAACTTGTTCATTTTCGCATGGAACACTCATGATAGAGTCTTCAGAGAAAAGCTGCTTGCCTGTGACCATTAGAAATTTCAGAAATTTCATAAAGGGTTTGTGCCCAAATCCAGGCCAATTTGTAAAATATTATTGAAATACTGCAAACAGACACAGGTCCCTTCCCTTCCTTTCCTTGGTGTTCTCAGCATAAGTCACTTAGCTGCAGGCAGATGCTGATGGTGGTTCTCGTTAATTCAGTTTAATGAAAGGGCCACCCAGCACATATGAACACATTTCATTTTCCAAATTCCTCAGGGAACAGTGTGTTGCTGACAGAAAAAAACCAAGAAGCCTGGGTTCATAAATACATTTTGCTTATTCTTGTAAGTGGGACTTGGATTTAGTGATTCTCAATTTTGCTCTTGGCAGGATAGATGTATTTGCTAAAAGGAATGACAATGGCTATAGTATTCAAACAGACTTTCTGCTGCAGGATCTTTATTAGCAAGATGAGATTTTCTCATTAGCAAAATTGTTTTGGAACCAAGAAAATTGCAAGTCATGGCTGGTTGATGATCATTCTGCAGTTGTGGTTTCCCAAGAAGTGTTATGGACAGAATTTGCCTGGAGGCCTTGCTTTGGAACTGTGAGCTTGAAATGTAATTCTCCTGTCTTTGGCTAGAAATCTCATCTTTGTGACACAGGTGATCAGGATTGGGTGTGCATTTATGCTTGAGAGGAAGTAGGAAGTGCTTTTTTTGTTGAGTATCTTTGGGGTATTAAGAAATACATCCTTCTACTGATATTCATGAAATACTATAGTATCCATAGTGAGGATCTCCTCAAGAACAATGGAGAATGGGCATGGATGGTGTGCACAGATGGCAGCACTTTGTAAAATAAGATTTTTACTGGAAAAGTCATGTGAAGGATACATCAGAGATATGTATTATCAAGGGCATGGAGGTGAGGAGGAGGAACAGTTTCATACCAAGGAGGGCCAAGGGATGGCCAACCTATGTGTTCTCCTGCTATCTTGATGATGCCAAGGGGAAAATGAGGTGGTCCACAAGTGTGTTGGGTGGACCTCCTCTGGCGATTTAAGAGAATGCCTTACCTAGAATGGCTGGCCTTGACAAGTCGTGAGTTGCATTATTGGAGGGAATAAATGCATTCATGAGAGCATAGATCTGTTATTTAGGTCTTTTGTGAGGGTCAGTTTAAAGAAATTCTTTGTTCCTAATTGGCTCTGTAATTACTTCCTCTTGGGTCGATAATTGCCATAGACGGAGGATGATAATAGGTTTGAAACATTTTGTCTTTTTGTCTCAGTGTTTGTGTTGAGAGTTAGATGGTGAAATGAATGTGTCCTTTGCCTGGAGTCAGGAAGACCTGAGTTTAAATCCAGTCTCAGAGACATCATAGCTGAGCAACAGTGGGCAAGTCACAACCTCTGTCTGCCTCAGTTTTCGTAACTGTAAAATGGGGGTGATAATAGCACCTACTTCCCAAGGCTGTTGTGAGAATCAAATGGGTAAAGTACTTCCTGTGTAAAGTACTTCCCACAGTGTCTGGCACATAGTAGGCATTTAATGAATGTGTGTTCCCTCCCCTAGTACTTCTGATATAGTTGCTATATTCATTCATCCATTTATTGAATGACAAAAACAACAGAACATTTCTTGTCTACCTGAGTAGGATCCTCATGCTCTATTCTCAGAGCTTTCTACATTAGCCTCAGCTCAATGTCTGCTGTGTCTTGGATGGATGGACAGTGGGAGGGCCTTCTCTTCCAAAGGGACACTTGGATACTTGACTTGAAAGCTGAATTTTTTTTGACCAAGAAGCCTCTGTTCTCTCTTGATGGCTGTTTATTGTCTGTGCTTAGTTGTTAAAGTTCAAAAGAAGAAAGAAAATTATTTGAACATTCTTCAGAAATACCACCTTAGATTGTCCCAGCTCTGAAGGTAGAAGATCTTAATCCTTGCTACCTTAGGGAGCCCCAAACACTTTTACAACAATGAACTTCCATTCTACTGTTCCTGTTTTCATTGATTATGGCCTGGACATCTTAAGTTTACTTTGGTGGATTCATTAAATTCTTCAGGAAAAATGTGCTGCCAACACTTACATTGTTGGTGACATTGACGCTTAAGGTATATGTATCTACATTTACTTCTGGGCCCAAAGAACCAGCATTGTCTTGCCAAAAAGATATTTCTAGTCTCTATTATATTCACAATGAGATCTTAATCAATTCTGAATTTGGGGTATTGTGCACCTATTAAATTTGAAATGAGGCAAATGATATAAGCCAAAAGGCCCATTCTAGCTCTTTTCAGCTGCTGGATGAATAGAGGAGCTATTCCTTAAAAGACTGTAGAAAGCCAATGTGTAAGTTCCTCAGAACTGAGCCATCTAGCCTGCTGGATGCGGCAGAGTGCAGCAGAGGTAGTGGCTCTGGAATCTCAATATCTGAATTGGCAATCCATCTCTGCTCTTAACTAGCGGATGCAGCCTTAGCAAGTCATAGACCTTTTGGGCTAAGATTTCTTGATAAAAAAAAAAGGGTTCAGACAAGATTATCTTTAAGTTCCCCCCCCCCCATCACTAATTTATACAGTGCTTTTTATTATGATAGAAAACATAAAGATGACATAATTTCATGCATGTCCATGTTTAAGTTAGTTACCACTGTGGGAATTTCTAGATGGTTAGAAAAAATGCACACCAGAAGCTATGATGCATACTTGACTTGCTTAGACCATGATTTACAAATGAAAATCTCATATTAGAAAACATTGAGTTATAAGGTGCCTTGGGCACTAATTCTTCTGATTTTGTGTATGCAGGAATATTTGTTAATGGTATGTCTCTGCTATCCTAGGCACAGCTGTTCGGTCATCTGACCATAGATGCTGCAGTTTGGTCTATTTTCCTGACTGCCAGGCGGTTTCTAGACCTTTAGATAAATCTATGTAACTGGAAAGACAGAGATTTGGTTCTGACATGAAGAGAAACTCTTTCCAGGATATTTGAATTTAGTACCAGTTAGACCAGTAGTGACGTTGCTCCCACCAGCATCCTGGCAGAGGCAAGAAGGCAAGATCAGGTTTTTCAGACTCGTGTGGTCTCCAAGAGTACTTAACTCAATATTGCACAGATGGACTTGTGATCGCCTGAATGAAAGTTTTGATTTTACTATCACTGGAAGCTGATGCTACAGATAAGGGAGAAAATGTCTATGAGCCTGTACTGCTAGGAATCTATTTACTTTGCAATGATCCCAACTTGGAAATGGCTTTCTTCCTTGAGAAGCTGCAATTCTTCCACTGTCTGTGATGAGAAATTCTGCTGGCAGCATTTTTGCCACCTCTCTTGGCTAGTTCAATGGTGACATTGACACATTCCTTCTCAAGGAGCAGGCCACATCTGGGCCACTTGTATGCTCTCATTGAATAGATAGAAATGATTTGTTCTTCCCAGTAATCTTGACTTAACTCAGCTCATGTTTGCTGTCCAAGAAAGAAGAAAACAGCTAGAATCATGGACCTATTTGTATTTCTCACTCTATGAAGTTCAAGTATGGGGTTCTCCCTTCCTGGGAGGACCTTCTTTCCTTCCCCTCACATTGCTGTTATGCACCAGTCTGGGTGTGACTGGCATTTGATAGTGTGGTATAACGTCTTGTTGACCTTTGTGTTTTGCAGAGACTGTAACTAGCATGCCAGCATCTACTGAAAGGGCAAGCATGCCATCTGGTAAGTAAAGTCAGTCAACATCAAGCATTATGCCCTGGATTGACCAGTCTGCCTGCTGACTGTACCTCTACTAAACAGAAGTCCTTCTGCCTTCAGGACTGCCCCCTCCTTTTCCTTTTCCTTGTCTACTAACATCCTCAAGCATGCTCTGCCTGCTGGCTCCCACTCGGGCTTCAGTTTGGGGAAGAGTGACCACAATTGCTGATGTTTCTGGTCAAAATCTGCACTCTGAAACAGGTCTGAGGAGTAGGAGGATTTCCATAAATAGTTTTAAAGTTGTGTGCATTGGCCCCTCTGTCTCCCTGACAGGACAGCACTTTCTGTTCAAACATATTTGAATAGCAGGATCTTTGTAGATTTTATTGGAATTCACAACCTTGGTACCTTTGTAGCAATATCTTAGAGAGCAGCTCACTAGGATCTGGCCCAACTGTTGGATAGTAAATTTGGGAATTATGATTCAGGACACAGTTCGCAGGACGGCCTCTGACCTGTTGGCCAAGATCTGAACTACACACTCAAGAACATATGATCACCAACATGGTTGCTGTTGGTAAATCTCTCCATCTCAAAAAATCCAAAAGCAAGGAATTGTGGGTAAGATATACTAATTACAGCTGATTCCACAAGTTAAGAAGACTGAAGTCATACTTTAGGAGCATCCTCATGAATTATGGTTTGAGAACTTAGAGTTCTCATTCAGTATCCCAATGCCAGCTGATTTCTGCCCACCCAGAAGAGTGGGCAAAGCAAGCCCATAGGCTTAGGACTTGGAATTTGATTATAAGGATCCCTCATGGCAATAACTCCACCTGAAATAGTCAATTCTAAGAAGACATGGACCTGATTCTACCCAGCCACAGCAAGGAAACACAGAATGGACTAAGAGCAGAAGAGGAAGAACCAGAAGTACACTAGGAAGGACGTGCTTGAAGCCATTGGTCATAGTTGACAAAGCTTTAGGTTTAAGGGAAGGAAGACTGGAAGCATAGCTGGGTTCATTCCTCTCTCCCTAGAATTTTCTCAGGGAAACAGATTATATCAGTTTTTTCTCCATCTCCCCTGCTGCAAGGAGGCTGGAGTGACTCAGTATTCCAGCCTCAAGAAGCCTGTGCAGCTATGGGAACTTCAGGCACCAGAGGATGAGGAAGATTCCCAAAGTCAAGTGATAGAGAATCCATGAGAAAAACTGAAAGATCACAGTCAAGGGAAAAAATCCTGAATTAACATATATTCTACTAACAGATAAAATAAGATTAAAAACCCCCCAAATCAAATCACTAAAATCTGCAAAAGCAATAAAAGTACATCATGTAAATATTTTAACATGGAGTAAAATAACCAATATTACCTAGTGAGTATGAGAATGTTGTGGACTTAACAGAAATCGTGGAATAATATCAAGAAACCCTAGAATAGTTCAAAAGAGAACTTTCAGAAGAAATTAGGAATGGATTTAGGATAGAAATCAGGGTTCTCAATGCAGAAATATAAGCAAGCAAACAAACAGCACAGTAAATGTGTGTGTATGGATGTGTGTGAATACACACACATACAGACAAATGCGCACACATACATGTATACACACATATACATATATCACACAGACATATACATGTATGTGTGTAATATATATGTGTGTATATACACACACCTACGTGATAGCAAATTTCTCAAAAAAAAATGGAAGTGGTGAGAGAGAAAATAACTTTTGGAATGCAAAGAAAATACTACAGTAGAGAAATAACATGACAAAAGAGAAATAAGAAACAACGCTCACTATGAAGGAGACACATAAATTCTACATCTACCAAAATGATCAACCTTGGAGAGAGGTTATATGGAGATAACTTAATAATCATAGGAGAACACAATAAATTATTTTTTTTTTGCTTTTTTAGACGGGGGAAGGCAGGGCAATTGGCATTAAGTGACTTGCCCAAGATCACATGGCTAGTAAGTGATAAGAGTCTGAGGTTGGATTTGAACTCAGGTCCTCCTGACTCTAGGGCCGGTGTTCTATTCACTGCGCCACCTAGCTGCCTCAATAAATTTTTTTTAAAAAATCTTAATTATATAATTCAGGAAATAATGCACACAAAAAAAACCCCAAACTTCTATCCAGTACTTCTGAATAAAGACAACAAAGCAATGACAGAGAGAATCTACAGATCTCCACCAGAAAAAGAGAATATGCTGTAAACACCAAGGTATGGAGTATTTGCATTTAGTAATTTTAATAAAGCTAAACAGATTTTTAATTAGTCAAATATTTAAATGTGAAGAAAGACAGTTGAAATCACTTAAGATTATTTTTCATTCCAAAGAAATCTCAGGAGAGAATAGTACATTTTAAAAAGCAAAGAAGCTTAAGCTACAATTTAAAACAATATGTGCTACACATCTGATCAATGACCAAAAAAATGGCTGTGTGGCAAAAGACTGGCATTTGAGCATTCATGAAAAAAAGGAGAGAAGTACAGTGAGTATTCCGTTTTAAAACATCTTCAATCATCAGAAGCACAAGGAGTTAAACAAATTCATTCAGGTAGAAAAGACTAAGAAAATCAATTCTCAACTCTAGATTATTTTTTAAAGATAATGATTCACCTAAAGGTTAAAAGAAAGACCATAGTGGAGATTATTGAGTGATTTTTTAAAAAAAGACATAAAAGGCTAAAGCTTTAAAAGAAATTTTAAGAAAAGATAACCAAAGTGGAACACTTTATTTGAACTTGGACTCCTAACCCTTGCTAAGTAAATTAACATTTTTCAAAAGGTACAACAATATGGGAAATTGTATAGATGTAGAGAGGAGAGGGAGAGAAAGTAGAGGATATGTGTCCTATTGAAGAAAAATATTTGCTTTTTTTTTTAGAAATTTAGAGTTAAATATACCAAATGTTTAAAAAGTAATTGATTCTGGTCATGCAAATTATCCCCAAAATTGATAGAAATAAGATCACTTCAATATCAGATAAAATAAATACCAAATTTGATTTGATGTATCAGTTGATAAAAGTGGCAAAATAGCTTATTCAACTTCTATGAGGCAAATAAGTTCTAATGCCTAAACCAGGGAAAGATAAAGCAGAGAAAGAGAACAAAAGACCAATATCATTATGGAATATTATTGCAAAAAGTTGAAATAAAATATTAATCAAGGACTAGAGTAAATACTAGAGTATCATGTACATGTTGGAATTATATGAAATACAAAGATGATTCATCAATAGGAAATAAAAAGTAACATGATCATGTTAAAACAAGACCCCAGCCTAAGCAATTATATGAGTAAATTCAGATAAAAAGCTTTTGAGAAAATACAACATTCATTTATGCTAAAAAACAAAAAACAAAAACCTACCAATCATAGGTCAAAAGAGTAATTTTTAAAATGTTAAAATTATGTATCTTAAACCAAAGCTAACTTTGTTTGCAGTAAACTAGAAGCTTTTACCATAAATATAGAACATAATTCTAAAAATGCCAGAGAGCATTAAGACAAGAGAAAGAAATTAAATATATAAACATAGGCAAAGAGGAGATTTCTGTTAACTAATGATAAGATGATTTAGTTAGAAAAACCCCAGAGAATCAGCAAGGAGATTAGCTGGGACAATTAATAGCTTCATAAAGTATCCAAATATAAAATAAAGGCATAGAAGCATCAGTGTTTATTTATTGCAATACCAAAATGTATACAGAATTAATCAAAAGGTAAGGTGCCTCGAAATCTGAAAGTCCATCTTCAAATGCACACAACTCATAAATACAATTACAAAACACTGAAGAAATTTAATAAAAATTTAAATAATCAAAAGGATACTCATTGTTCATATCTGGATCACAACAATATAATGAAACTGCTAATCTGATGAAAATTAATTTACTGACTCAGTGCTATATCAGTTAAACTCTTGCACTACTTTTTAGAATTAAAATAATTTCAAAATGTTTTTGGACAAATTAAAGCTCGAGAATCTCAAAGATAATACTGGGGGGGGCAGTAGAAATGAAGTGGGGATAGCATTTTCAAATTTGAAACTATGCTGTGAAGCAGTGTAATTGTCAAAAGTATTTGGTATTAGTTTGGAGAAAAAAGTAAATTTGTAGATCAATAGAACAGAATAGTTAATAAAATGAAAATTAATAAAATATGCCTATTCTTTGACCAGAGATTCTCCTGTTAGGCATATACCCCAGAAAGGCCAATGATAAAAAAAATAACAACTAATAATGTCCCCATATACACCTTTTTATGATAGCAGAAAGAACTGGAATAGTTGCCCATCATTTAAGCCATCCTCAAGGCTACATGTGGTCCTCTAGGTCCTCAAGCGTGGCCCTTTGACTGAATCCAGTCTGGCCTTGAGGCTGCAGGTTCCTCACCACTGATTTAGGCTAAATAAATTCATTATATGAAAGTAATTGAATGTTAATGAGCTGCAAGAAACAAGGCATATAAAAAATTCAAAGAATCATGGGACAACTTCTGTGAAATGACTTAGAATGAAATAAGAACCAGGAAAATAATATACACGTTGGCCTCAAAAATTTGAATGGAAAGAAGAAAAAACAACAAAAACTAGAAACTGCCTCTGCATTATAAAGTATAAAGTATAAAGACATATTTGCCTCCAGAGAAGAAATGACAGAAGGCAGGGATGTCCCTTCCTTGAAGAGGTAGTGACAATCCATGTGGACCATCAGTCTGGATGATTTTTTGGCTATTTTTTCAGAACTGCTTCCCCTGCCCCCTTTTGTTGTGTTCATTAAAAGCGTTCATCTTCAGTACAGAGTTGGGGGAAACAAAATAGGAAAACAAATGCATTGTAAAAATAAAATATACCAATAAATTAAAAAAAAAAAGAATCTGACAAGGAATGTCTGTTGATTTTTTTTTTTCGTTCTCCTGCTTGTTAATACGAATGACCTAATGATGCAGAGTTGTGGAACCAAGGGAAAAGGAAGAACTTCCATCAGCTTTGGCTGTAACCCTGGTAGCCAACAAATCCCCACATGTAGCCATTTGGGATGGGATATTATGTCTGAGAATTGTTTTCACTTCTCTCACATTCCCTACTAGAAGTCATTGGATTCTAGCTGTTCCTTCTCTTCCCAGTCCTTCAACTCTCTCCAATTTCCTTGTTATTATTGTTATTCCAGATTTGTGATTAAATGCTTAGGCCTAGAAGTGACCTCAGAGACTATCTAGATAGTCTGACTCTGGTTTTATTTTTTCTTTCGATTTATTTATTTTTCTCAAATAAAAAAGATTCCCTCACTGTTCTCCATTTGAAAACAAAACAAACAAAATCCTTCTAAGAAATATGAAGGGTCAAGGGAAAAAACCTTGTCTCATACAAGAAGCAACAAGGAGGCCAAGGTCACTGGATCTCATCAGGGCTTTATCTATCCCAATGGGTAGATCCAAGATGGCAGAGTCAAGTGTGCATTTTTGCCCAGTTCTCTCCACATTTTTTCTTAAAGCTTTATCAATCCTGACCACCTGCACAAAGAAATTGGTTATGCCTCCCTGCTTATGTTGATTGACTCTACACATAAACGTCCTATTTAGTGTGGAAGCTTTCATAGATATTAAGGTCCAGCTGAGAGTCAGGGACCTGCCTCTCCATCTCTGCTGATGCCTCTTTTATGTCTAAGCTGCATATACTGGCCCTTATGGCCTTCCACCTAAGCACTTTTTTTATTGACCTTCCATTGACTAAGGAGTCATTCAATCATGGATGCTTTTCTTCAACTTTTTTCCTTTCCTGGTTTCTTTTCCTGGGGTCTCTCTGAGCATGGCACATTTGCAGTGGAGAGTTTTGCATGGTCTGGTCCCATAATTCCTTATTGCCTTTTTCTGTTTTATAGAGTACCCCACTAGAATATCAATGTCAACAGAAGGGATCAATACTTCTTCATGTAAGTACTCAACCACTTCATTAACTGGCCTTTACCATAGTTTTGTCATGACTTTCAAGGACTTTTAAAGTTCATCTACATCTTCAGCCTGGTGCTAATGCCAGTTCTAATGCCATATTTCACTGTAGAACTTGAAGTATTTGGAAATGGTGGAGGTGGTCTGTTCTAGAATTATATTTCCTTCTGCAGTCTCTTCTACTGAACATGTGTGAATATGATTGAATGGAGACCTCATTTGTATGGTTGATAGACTAGACCAGTGGCCTTCAGGACTGCACTCATTGCTTAGCCTCTGAAAAATGTCCTTGTGTGAATAATCAAATAGCATGTCAGGAGCAGTACTTGGCTCGACTCCAGACACATAGTTGGCATGTAATAAATACTGATTGACTTGAGTGACTGCGATTTCAACTTCTTTAAAAGTCTTCCCTCATTGCCTGAGATGTGCTATGCAAATGTCTCCATGACTAGGTAACTCTACCATTTTTCTACAATGTGCTGTATATGGGGTGGACAAATCATATATTGATGCTCATATTGAAAATCTGATAGATAACAACGAACTTGGAAATGTGTTAGAAGCAAGTTCCTGGCCACTATTGCTGATTATTTTTCCTCCTTATAATATGGAATGTGTCTTGTAAGGGTACTGTTACTGTGCGATGAATCTTTGCTCTTCGTTAGGTTCTGGGCAAGTGAAGAAATTAGGAAGGGCTAGCAAAGACTGCTGGATGCTTCTGAGGAATATGAGTATGAACAACATAGGGCTGGTGTGGTACAGATGAAGAGGAAGTGTAGGGGCAATCTACAAGACCTGGGAATGAATTCTGTAATTACAGCCCCTATCAATTTTCAGGTAGTTATTTAAATCTGGAAACTTTGCTTAGTTTCATAAACTTTGTATAATTAGATATAATTAGTCCCTTTTCACAATCAACCAAATATGAGAAAAATACAACAAATTAGTATGCTTTTTCATATGTATACATATATGTGTACACACATCGGTGTTTTCCTATATTATGGATATGTATACACACATGCATTAGGTATATGAAAAGAAGAGACTCATTTGCTGAAAACTGCATCAAGGGAGTGGAAAATCAGTGTGATATAAGAGAGAACTGTCCTTGGCTCCAAGAAAACTTGCGTTCAGGTCTTACCTCCGACATGTACGGGCTGTTTGACCCTGGACAAGTCACTCACCTTTTCAGTATTCTAGACAACCTGCTAAGAGTGGAGAAGATAGGGCATTCCAAGTCTGAGGAAGAATTTAGAAAAAAAAAACCATCAAGATGGGGAATGAAATGTTGTGCATTCGTTGCTGGGAGCAGACCAGTGGTGACTTCAGCACAGAGAAGAGAAGAGAAAAGGCAGGGAACAGACAATAATGGTAATGGGATCGTGTCAGTGATTCTGCATATGTAGTCCCTTCCTCTCTTCCAAGACAAGGAAAATATATCTCACAACTCCCCCGCCCCCATCTTCCAGGATCAAGATTGGGCATTCAAATTGATGTGAATTTGACTGCTTTGTAGGATTATTTTCATTTACATTTCGGTAATTACTCCATATTGGTCTCCTGACTCTGCTTGTGTCACTCAGCTTGAGCTCCCAGAAGTCATCTCATAATTCCTGAATTCCTCATATTCAGCACTTTTTACGATCCAGGAGTATTCCATTACAGTCAGAATTGTCCAATTGATTGATGCCCATGTTTCTTCCATTTTTTTTACTATTATAAAACCATGAACATTTTAGTATATACAGTTAGTTATTCCTCTACTTTTGACCTGCTTAGACCATCTGCCCAGGAATGGGGGCTTCCTTGGTTGAAGAACGTAAGTGGTTTAGTGACTTTTCTCATGTAATTCCCAATTGTTTTCTATTATGGTTGGACTGATTTACAGCTCCACCATTAGTGAATTAGGCCCTGTCTTCCCTCAGCAATCCAGTGCTGACTATGGTCTTTTATCATCTTTGTCAACTTAATGGATATTGAGGTGAAATCTCAGTTCTTTTAATTTGCACTTGTGAATGATTTGAGGCCTGTTCACATTTTTTATATGTTTACATCTCTTCCTTTGAAAACTGTGCATATCTTTGACCACATAGGAAATAATTACCACCACCAACAGCAGAGACAACTAACATTTCTGTAGCTTAGGATGTCCTAGGCACCGTGCTAAGTGCTATAGAACTGTTATCTCTTTGGTCCTCACAACAACCCTGCAAAATAGATTTTACCATTATCCTCACTTTGGAGTTGAGGAACCTGAGGCAAGGAGGGTCAAGTATTTTGCCCAGGCTCAAAAAACCAGTAAGCATCTAAGGCCAGATTTGAGCTCCTGACTTCCTGACTCCAGACAGCACTCTGCCCACTATGCCCAAGCTCCCTATATAGTTTAGATAGCAGACTTAGATGGCAGATTAAAAAAAAAAATTACATGGCAGTATTTTTCAGAAAAAGGAAGAAACAGGGGACACCAGAAAAACAAATCCACGTAAAGACTTTGAATTTTTTTCCCAGAAGAGAAATTGTTGAGCAGAGGAAAACCAAGCTGCACTTCAATGTCTGTGATTTTTAAATGTATCTTTATATTTTTATGATGTTTTAAAATGTTTATTTATGTAGGATATAGATTTAGTATTTGTCTCTCTATTTGAGGACATCTCTCTTCATATGTATAGATGTGTATGTATCATCTTTCTATATTTGTGCCTGTATGTATTTATCTATTCATATATATGTCTATGGGGCAGCTAGGTGGCACAGGGGATAGAGTGCTGGGCCTGGAATAAGGAAGACCTGAGTTCAAATGTGACCTCAGACATTTTACTAGCTGTGTGACCCTGGGCAAGTAAGTCACTTAAACCCTGTTGGCATTGGTTCCCTCATGTCTAAAATGAGTTCAAGAAGAAAATGGCAAATCACTCCAGCATCTTTGCCAAGAAAACCCCAATTGGGGTCACAGAGTCAGAGACCTGACTGAGAACAACAAAAAACAAGTGTGGGTGTATGTGTGTGTGTGTGTGTGTGTGTGTGTGTGTGTGTGTGTGTGTGTGTGTGTGTGTGTGTTGATCTATCAAGATCATTTAAGCATCATTTGGAGCTTATTGTAGCATATCTTGTCTAGTCCAATTTTCTGCTGATTTGTAAATTATCTGGCCCTAGTCCTTCTTCCAAGGTAACGGTACTGGAGCTGTGGCTGTGTGATATGAGCACAGTGGTCAGGCCATCGGATTATTTTGACCATTCTTGTTTTGGGTCCCATATCTATAGAGATGTAGGTTCTCTGGCATCACTGGCTGAATTTACTGCAATCAGAGAGACTCTCTCTGCCTCCTTCTTTCCTCTGTTATTCGGGTCCTGTGAATCCTTCCAAGGTGACATGACATAATCTGAATGTTCTCTGGTAGTTGATGTTTTGTGTGGCGGCTTTGTGCAGATTTCCTACTTAGCGTCTGTGAATTAGAATCTATTTGGATCATGATATCCTTCCATTGGTTGTTTTTATTTGCTTTTGCAAAGTGCGTAATATTTGAAACCAAATCATAGGGTTTCTCCTTGGCACCTTGTCTGCTATGAATTTCCTCTGCAGGGTTTACGAATAAAGTGATTTAGTCTCCTGAAACTGGAGCTCTTCCTTTCTTCATTAGCGGGAATGATGGACATTGTCCTTAAGCACATCTGAGCCATTATGGAGGGGAACTCACACTTTTTCGTGTTTTGTCCTAGCTGCAGAGACCTGAAATGGATCCTTTATTCCACAGCTCTACTCATTGTGTGAAATCTGACTCCTCTCTCTCACCCTAGTAGCATGGATATGCCTGAAATGCCTATATTTCGATATTTAAAACATAGGAGGGTGATTTGCTCTGGGGATTATGAGAAAATATTTTTTTTCTATTCTTTACTTACACACCAATCCTCCTAGCTTCTTGGGGTGGTAGAGGAGAAAGATCTGGGTTTAAGGAAAATTTAAAGTGAAATTCCAAATTTTTCATACTCTTGAGCTTTAATTTCTTTTCATACCTCTGCTTTTGAATCTCTCCATCTTCTACACAAAGCCTTTCTGAATTTCCCCTGTGCTACTGCCCCCTTCCTCTCCCACCTCTCTTTCCATGTGTGTATAGAACTTAATATATACTTCATTTTTATGTGGTTTATCCCTCCCATAGAATGGAAGGTCCCCAAAGACAGGTATTTAAAAAAAAAATCATCCTTAGTACTTAGCACAGATTTTTTTTTTTCATGGTAGTTGTTAATGTTTCTGAACTGACTGAATTTTGAATACTGAAATCTTCTTCAATGTTCTCTATTTATTTGTTGACTTTGTGATAAGGGATAAACATGCAAGCTAGACTTTGTATTTCCTAATATTCAATCCTGAAAAGATTTACCAAAGTTATATCAATAGGATTTTGTAGTGAGCTTGATTTGTTTTGTTTTTAGCAGAGCAATTAACCTGGGAAAAGGACAGCTAACCTATTTCTTCCCCTTCAAATTTCACTTGCCTCTGGAAATTTGCTCTGATTTTCCAAACTTATTTCAGTCAAACTTCATTTAAAATTGATGTGATCCAATCACCAATTAGATTAGAGAGGCAATGTAGTAGAGTGGAAACAGTTCTATACTTGGAATTAGAATTTTTCCCTTAAGCATACATGTACAAAATACCTCTTTCTGGTCTTCTTAATTTTAAAAAGGGATGTGATCTATATTTATTAAAAAGTTACTTAGGTTATTTATCCTTTTGGAGCTTATGATGTTGTATATTGTGTAAAATGCTGGTTTTGATCTATTTTCTGCAAGACCTACTTTCCTGGATTTTGGAGCAGGTTTAATTTATTTTTTTTTTCTTCAAATAGGCAGTCCTTGCCATGATGCTGGTTGTTCTTGAGTTTGCTGAATCCTTTATTGCTATGTTCAATTGCTCCTGCATGTTGTTGTTGAAGACACATTATAAAGGGACTGATCTAGGTAGCTTTCTAAGTGCAATTGACAGTCTCCTTTTGGTCTTGGAACCCAGAAAAAGCAACCTAAAGGAACATCAGGCGTATCTGTGGAGCTGTCGTTTGGATTCCATTCAGAAAAAGCAAGACAATTGGATGTTAATTAATGATGTTGGTCCCTTCCAGAACAGGTCTTATTGGATCATTGGCAAGGCTTGAATCTACAATTTCTTTATGACATTGATAGCTGCAACCTCTCTTACCCACATTACTGGTGGGCAAGACTCATGGGAAATTTCTTAAATAATTCTGAGATGAAAGATATTTCTATTTCATTTTTTTTTGTCAGTGGCAAATAGTGAGCAAGTAGTTCCCTTTGGGGAGCTGCTTGTATTCCAATTGGATGCAAATTGGGTTTTGAAGATTTCTATGAACTTATCATGGACAGAGGGAGGGTCAGAGGACTCTAACTTGCATGTAGTAAGGCAAAGAAATCACCAGGTGTCCTATAGCAATAAAGACAATTAAAAAAGGAAATCACCTGGTATGTGCAATTTTGTCTTTCTGATTCCTTGGGAAGAGAGCTATAGACTGGATGACGGAGTGGTTACTCTTAGACCTTGGGTGCTGTCTGTGTGATTGGTACTGAATGTCATCAAGGAACTCTTGATAGACAGCATCAGTTCATTCACTAGAAATAATAAAAATCCAATGGCTGGAGCTTCTCTCTTTTCTCTGTATTTGTGTGGGCATCTGTATAGGATGTGTATAATTTATTTTTCTTTTTCAGAAAGAGCAGCCTACTTAAGAGTGCTAAGGCTCTCTGTCCACCTTCATGGACCTTCTGTTTCTCATGTTACTCACATTCCCAGACGAGCCACTTAAAAATGTTTGTCTTGGTCTCATGTAGTTGAAAGAGCTCCCCACTTTTAGTCCAGAGACCTGACTCCAAATCCTACCTCCATTACTTTCTTAGCTATATGATCATGGGCAACCCATGTAAGCCTTCTGAAACTCAGTTTCCTCTTTTGTAAAATGTGTATAATTCCCAATTTTTCAGGATCATTTTAAAAAACAATATCAAGAACAGATTGCTATAGTGGTCCTGGAGCTGGAGTCCAAAGACCTGGTTCTAAATGGCTGTACTTCCCCCACCTGCCATATAGAAATTGAGCATTGTTTCTCATTTGAAGAATTAAGTGGCACCAGACAATCTCTAAGATCCTCTTCATCTTTAAACTCTGTGTTCCCAAGTCAACAACTTTCTCTAGGTTTTAACTTCATCTCTAAAACCTTCTGGAGCAGTATTATATCCCTTGGGGAGTGAGGATGTAGATACATTTAGTACATCAGACTTGAACTGCTGACTTTATTCTTTTCTAAATCCTTGGCATTATCTTCTTTGAAGAAAACCAAGCTTATGGAAAGGGTTGTTTTTAAATCTCTTGTTAATCTTTACACATATTTGATCCTGCTTGAAAAACCATTTTAGTAATTTCATTCTTCTTAAATGTGATATACTAATGAAATTGACAGACGACACTCACCTGGAAGGGAGAGCCAACATGCTAACTAGCAGTGTCGGTATCCCAAAAGAGAAATCAATGGCACTAAATTCAGTTGGGATAATTGTAAAGCCACACACTTGGGCTGAAAAAAATCAATATCACAGGTATAGGATAGAAATGGCATGATTGGACACTTGTTTGCCTTTAAAAATATCCGGCAAGTTTAGTGGCCTGTAAACTCAACATGAGGCATCAGTATGATGTGGCTGCTGGAAAGAAAAAAATCAAGCTTGGACTTCACTAAGAAGGCAAAGCCTCCAGGAATAGAGCAGTTAATCTATACTCTACCTTTATCACGTACTTGGCTGCTAGTCATTGGAGTATTGTGTTCAGTTTGGGGAAGGATGTTGATAAGATGAAGAGATTCAAGAGAAAGGTTACCAGGTTGTTGAAGGGCCTTGGCTCACTGGAATGTTACCCTGTTGTGTTATAATGATCTGTTGAAGGAACTGTATCATCCAGCCTAGAGAAGGGAAGACCATAAGGGACATCAATAATTTTGTTCAAGTATCTAGAGCTCAGTCAGGTGGAAGAGGATTTAGTCTTGTTCTACTTTGCTCCAGAAGCAGTTTCTGGAGTAATGGGTGGAAGTTGCAAAGAAGCAGGTTTTGTGTCAGAAAAAAAAAATACAAAAGCAAGAATTCTCTACCAACTAGAAAGAGGCTACCTTACGAAGTGTTGAGTTTCCCTTCCTGAAGGTGTCATCTGTGAATTCTGTCATGGTGGGCAGGCACTCCTTTTCTAGTATGTTAGACTGCATGAACTCCAAAGTTCCTTCTCACTCCTGGGTTCTGGGAAGATGACTATAAGGAGTCAAGAAATCCCATCATACTTTGGTACTACAATGTATACTCCTAAGTCATCCTGGAGGTTAGCACAATTAAGGAAATATTAATTATTAAAATGTAGAATACCCTGATTTATTGGATTTTGGTTCTACTCTTTTGAAATTTGGTTACCAGGGGAAACAGATAATTGTGAATAAATTTCTGTTCTATTTAATCAAGGATTCAATGACTGCTTACCTACAAGAAAGTGTGTATATATATATACTCTGAACTCAGATCTCTAGACTTGGTACTTCTTTCACTATCAAATGATACAAGTTTTATTTAGTGACAGAAAAATACACAACACT
>CM053592.1:3932538-3948979 GCA_028646515.1 Pseudochirops corinnae
ACCATTCTCATATACAGAACACATTCCTAAAATGGTTGATCTGTATTCAGTCAAATGAATGACAAATTATTGTGAATAAACATATGAATGCCTCAGTAGTTCAGTGGATGAGGGAGTTTTCCTTTCAATTCCTTCCTGGTTTCCTCATAGCTATCTGTGCTCATTCTGGTCAACTGTTTTCTGTATATTCCCATGCACCATGGGTATGGATCTCTATAAAGGGTGAAAAGTCAGTCCTGTCAGATAGTATTTTTCATGATTGAGGAAGATTTAGGGAGCCAAGTGAAACTTATGTGACTCTCCAAAGGAAATTCATTTAAAAAATGACCCCAGTAGGCTTGTTCTTTTTTGATAAGTTCTTTATGTTTTCTTTTGGTTCACACACTGGAATATTACTGTTTTATGTCCTCATAGTCTCTTTTTAGTTTGATCTCACTAATGCTGCAAAAGACAAGAATTGTTTATACCTTTCCAAGTCATCTGTAAGAAATTTTTTTTTTTTAAAGCCTCAAAATGAGCATGCTGTGTGTAATTTTGGATGAATAGGCTATGTGCAGGAGAATGACTTTATATGTACAAATGAGAATCTGTGTGACAGTGAGATAAGCCAGCAGGAGGATTTGGGTCACATAAGGGCATATGGAGACCTTTTAAAAATGTGTTTACTGTGCAGGTAAAGAGCATTAAGGTCTAAAAACTGTTTATCTCCTTTGCAGTAAAATACCTTTAAAAAAAAATCAACACAGCTGCAACTCTGTATGTTCCCATGGGAGAACCAAGGATGCAAAAGGAAAGTTAATGTTCATTTTGGAAAGTCAATGGACTTATTGTGCAAGGACAGAAGGAAGTTATTTGAGATCCTGAGAGAAAGGTTGCTTTGTAAGATTTTTACACTTGATATAACTATTGCAAAATATTCTGAGAGTTTTGTCCTGATGGGTGCTGTCCTGATCTATGGTGCTGAAAGTTCTCCCTAGGGCAGGGCCCTGTTTGTTGACACTGCATTGTCTGTGAGATTGCATTAATTGATGAATGTGAAAGGCAGTTGGAATTGCTCTGATATATATGGATGAAATGTCTATTATTGTTACATGAGAAAGGTATTGGAGATGATTACTTCCATCTTTTCTATCTGGCTTGCCTCACAGAAGGGCTCTCCTCTTTGATCTTCATGTGGGGATTTTTGCTAGCTCAGTGAGCTGAGTAGAGAAGGATAGAAACAAATGTCATTGTCTGCAATTCCATCAGTGAGTGAAAAGCTTCAGTGCCAGAGTCGTTTGTCAGGCACTTGAAGCTGTTTGGACTACTAGGAATGTCTTTGGGAATGTGAGTGGAGGGGAGGGGGAAGAATGTACCTTAAAAATCTGAAGGTCTCCTGAGTATTTCAGCTGAAAAAAAATGGAAAGCTCAGTGAACTGAAGAAAAGATAGGTTTGAACACACGCTCTCTGCTTTGAAATATAAGTGTTGTGTATTTTTCTGGCACTAAATAAAACTTGTATCATTTGATAGTGAAAGAAGTACCAAGTCTAGAGATCTGGGTTCAATCACCAGCTATGGTACTTGGCCACTTGTGTGATCTTAGGAAGTCCATTCCTTTCCCCTCCCTAGACTTTGATGTTGTCCTCTATGAAATGTGTGGGTTAGTCCAGCTGACCTCAATGGTTCATTCTCAACACTAACTCCTCGAACTTTTGGCTGAAATATCCTTTGGTAAGAAGGTTAGCTATTTGGAGAAGTACACATGATTCCTGCCTTGAATAGTCTCATTGTTCTCTCTATTGACCTATTTGGTCTGTTTTCATTTTGTTTGTAAAAAGGAAAACCACATCTGTCTCCTGCTGTCCTTACTTCTGCCTGAGGCTCAGTAAGTCAGGAGGAGTTGGCAGGGCTTGAATAGAAAGTAGAGCCCTTCTGGCATGACTTCCAGTCCTGTTTGAGGCTGTTGGCATGCCAGCCATTGATCTGAGGATAGGAGCAAATGGTTATCTGTTGTTCATGTCTAAAGGTTTCCTTTCCCCACCCCCAAAAACCCAAGGGCAAGCATAATGATTTTTTTACTGTCACCAAAGAAATCAACTTGGCATATACTGTGAAGGGCAGACGATGGCAGGGTATAGTAGGCTAGCATTATCCCCTGTTGCTAATACCATGGGCTTGGTATTTCATCCTGCTGTCTGTTCTGTTGACCCAGTTCTTGGATTCTGGGAAGCCTCATCACAACATGATTTTCCTATGCCGGATGAAAACAAGGCACAGATTAAAAGGGAAGTATTGCAACACTAGTATGATTAGTTAGATATGTTTGACTATAGAGATCCTCTTATCCAATACTGTCATTTTACAGAAAAGGCAACTGAGGCTCAGAAACATTAACCTTCTTGTTTGAGGTTTTACACACACACACACACACACACACACACACACGACACTCACACATACACTCACACACACTCACACACTCCCTCACACACACTCACACATACTCACAGTCACACACACTTACACACACATAGACACACACACACACACACACACACACACACAGAGGGAGTAGCCAGACTAAGATTCACAGCCAGGTTCTCTGTTTCCACTTCCTTTCCATAGCACTAAGATCCCTCTTTCTTCCCACTTCTGTCTTCTGTAGCCACAGTGATCTCAGGACTGGGGCCAATACCAAGCTGTTTCTTTGTAAATGTTTCCTTTCACTCAAACACGTATTAACCACTTATTTTGTACAAGCATTTATTCTAGACATTAGAAAGACAAGGATGTTAGTCGCCAATCTTTAGAGATTCCATTTGATGGCCATTTATGGATGCACAAATAAACTATCGATTGTGAAGGGCATTTCAGAGAGTTTTCCCATTCAGATTGTGGTGTATGTAGTTGTCCAAAGTCTGTGAATCACTTTACGTTAATGTGCATTGAGTCTATGAGGTTAGTACTGAAAGTATCATTGTCTCCACTTTCTAGATTAGAAACCAGGTTAGAAAAGTTTGTGTGACTTATTGGCCATAGTTACACTGGAGATATGAATCAGAAGCATTGATTAGATCTGGATGTCCCGAATTTCAAATCCATCAGCCCTCACTGCCTGTTACATGTTTTGACACTTGATCTGAGCTTTGAATGAAGATAGAGATTCTAAGAGGTAAAGGTGAAGGAGTGCATTCCAGGCTTTGGAGGCAGCTTGAGAGTCAGGGAATACCTAGGAGACTGGTTCAGCTAGAACAGAGAGGGCACCAATCTAGACAGTGTGCAGTGTCGGAAAAAGACATACTAGGGTCAAAGAATAATGGAATTTGAGAAGACTGCAGCAACTATTTGACTACCAGCTATCAGCTCACCTATGAAAGGATTCTCCACTATAATTAAACCAGGGAGTAGTGGTTATTCATCCTGAACTTGAAGACATTTGAGGAGAAGGAACCCAGTTAGTCATTTTTTAATCATCTGTCCCTTCATGATCCCATTTAGAGTTTTCTTTGCAAAGACCCTGGAGTGGTTTGCCATCTCCTTCTCCAGCTCATTTGACAAATTAGCAAACTGAGGCAAACAATGTGAAATTACTTGCCCAGGGTCACAGAGTTGGTAAATGTCTGAGGCTGGATTTGAACTCAGGTCTTCCTGACTCCACGCCCTGGGTGCTCTATCCACTGCCCCTTGGAAGAAACCCACAATCTCTCCATTCAGCCCATTCTACTTTTGAACAACTTGTGTTTTGGGGAAAGGTTTCATTGGTTTGTTTTTGTCTCTGATATCAAAACCAAGTTGGACTCTGCCCCGTGTGCCCATTACTCCTGGGTCTGCCCTCTGGTGCCAAACAAGATTTATTAGCTCTTCAGACACTTAAATACAGCTCTCGTTTCCCTTCCAAGACTCCTTTTCTCCAGATCAAACCTTCACAGGTATTTGGACCAACAGATAAAAGACCAGACAAAGAGGACTGTGTTTGAGATCAAGTGACTTAGATAACTTAGTGTAGGCAGTGAACAGAAAGAAGATCTGAGAGTATTTGTGGGAAATAAAATGAGTATGACTATAGTTCCTCCTGGTTTAGTGTATAAGGATCAAGGAAGAAGATACCCCTAACATTGTCAAGTGGCCAGACAGCAGGGTCTTCCTGATGGAGCCATGCTTCCATAAGTGTCTGAAGAGGGAAGAGTAGAAGAGAGGCAAAGTCTAGGATGGAGTTTTTAACTTAGATCCTCTATTTGGCAGGACTCAATTCTCTTTCATCTTGTAATACATTGGCACACTTTCAATCACCAATAATAAGTGCCAGAGATGGACAGGGTGAGTGGTACAGTTACTGTGTCTACATCAGCAAAGGAAGGATCTGGCTTTCTGAAGCTACAGGAGTCCTGAGACTTCTGGTGCCATTTCCTCTTGTTGGAGGGCATGGCTGGGGAAGGGACTCTCTGCAGGTAGTTTTCATCCCTTGTTCATCCCTGATTTAGGGGTTTCACATGAGAAAATACACAAACTTTATGAGGATGCTTTTGATGTTTGGATTGGGTCTGGAGGAAAGGTTGGTGTTTTGCATTTGAATGAAATGAATCTTAGTGCCTGGTTTTACATCTTGCTTAATAAGTATTTGTTTAAGTGAATGGAATTTTTTTTTAAAGAAACCTCTTTGGGGTCAGCTAGATGGTACAGTGGATAGGGCACTGACTCTGGAGTCAGAAGGACCTGAGTTCAAATGTGGCCTCAGACACTTACTAGCTGTGTGATCCTGGGCAAGTCACTTAACCCTTATTTCCTCCAATATCTATCTATCTATCTATCTATCTATCTATCTATCTGTCTATCTATCTGTATTTTTCTATCCATCCATTCATCTATCTATCAATTGGTATACCAATCTATCTATAAACATTTTAGTCTTGGCAGCAACCTGAGATTGCCATGAGACAGAGAATTGTCCAAAACTATTCTTTTGCCTTAAAATCCCCATTTGGTTCAATCTGAACATTACTAATGACCTTAACAGCAAGCTTCTTGGAAGCACCAGTATGGAAAATCTCACTCCATTGTGACCATTTATCCAGCTCTGTGTCTCTCTGGAGTTCATATGATCTCTGTACATATTCTCCCTCCACATTTGCCTAAACTTTAGACAGAAAAATGAAATGCATCTATAATGATTCTTGAAGGAGCCAAGCCCTCCAGGCAGTTCTATCATCCAAAATCAGTTTCTGCTTATAAGGAAAAAGTGTGTGTTGATAGACAGACTTCAGCCCTGGGGTTTCCCAGAGCTTGTCAATGTCCAAGGGCATGCTGAGCATTCCCAGTGGAGGCAGAGTTTAACTTTTGAGCTGCAGAGAAGGTAATAGAGAGGCAACAGTACTTTGGTAAGCAATGTTCAAATAAAGCTGAGGGATACAGTGGGGAAAAGGCTGAATTTGGACCTGGTCATGTGGGCAGAAATCCCAGCTCTGGGGCTTTAAGCACCACATCTTGCCTCACTGGTTTGTAAAATAAGAATTGGGCTGTATGATTTCTAATGTTTCTTGGCTCCAAATAGATAATTCTAATAATGGTAGTCCCTATTATTATGGCAAATATTACTGCAATAAAATCAACACATAGAATACTTATGTTGTCTCATTTAATCTGCACAACAACTCTGTGAGCTCTTACTGCCTCCATTTTACAGCTGAGGAAACTGAGGCTGAGGAAGGGTAAGTGACTTGCCCAATATCATACAACTGGGAAGTGCCTGAAGCAGGATTTCAGCTTCAGTCTTCCTAACCCTAGGTCCAACATTGTATCCACCATGCCACCAATTAGAAATATTTTAGCAATATCTTTTTAAGTTCAATTCTGTCATAGTGATATTAAGCTTCTGGGCTCATTGATTCATTATATAAGAAAGAAATCCATTAAACAGGAGGAGACAGCGATGGGCAGGGTTTCATCTGAGTCAAAGACTTCTTCATCCCTAGATATCTGGAAAATGACAGCCTTAAAATACATTTGGCAAATAGAGACTTCAGGTGGCTTTAAATGTTTTAAACTGAGAAATATATTTGTCTATAACATTTGGCATTTTCCTCAGAACTAGCTGACAGAAGGAAAAGCTGTGATCCAAGAAAAGAAAGTGAGGTTAGTTCTGATTAGTTGATTAATGATTTGACTAGTTGCCATCAGTTGCTTTTCTCTTGGAGCAGGATTTTGATTCTGAGGATGAGAACTGACATAGAAATAATAGATCTTCCTAGGGAAATGTTCCCTTTCATGTAGCCGCCATTTTGGAAGTAATGCAGGGAGACCCAGGCTTTCATTTCAGCATGAAAGAGGATGACCTTGTGGAGTGGCAAGGCTAGTGCAAGATGGGTTCTCAGGGACTTGCAGTCCAAGTTTAACCAGAAGGTTGGAGGAATGCAACTGGCCACTCTTAGAAATCAGTAATAAGAGCAGCAATAAGCAGAATGGAAATTTCTTTAGCCCATGTGGTTTGCAAAGCACTTGAACCTTGTAACAATACTGTGATCATCACCATTTTACAGGTGAAGAAACTGAGGCACAGAGAAATGAAGTACTTGTCCATGGTTAAAAACCCAGTTAAGTAGGAGAGGCAGGATGTCCAGGGAGCTATCCATGGTACCAATCACCTGGCATATCCTAGTCAATCTATTGATAAGCATTTATTAATCACCTGGAGTGGTTTAGGCATGGGATATTAAGAATAAAAAGCCAAAATGAAACACACCCTGCCCCCAGGGATAAGAGGGAGCCAGGACAGATCTCCAGGATGCAGCCTATTATGTGCTACTGAATGCATGGTGCTACAGGAATGGAGGACAGGAAGAAGGAGTCCCAAGAGTGAGCAGACTCACAGAAATCCAGAGGGGAAGAGGATGGCCAATGGTGTCAGAATCTCTTGAGAGCCTGAGAAGATAAGTTTCAGTGATGAAGAGAATAGCAGCAGTTGAGTGATGTAAAATCATGTTCCCAAAGACTGAGAAGTGAGTTTGGGTAGGGGTTGTGGTGGTGATGAGAGTAGACAGCTTTTTCTGGGAGTTCGTGTCCCCAGGCTTTGATGAACTATATGCCAGGGCCTGGAAACAGTGGACAGATAAGACTGTAGAACCACTTTGAGGGAGTACAAAAGCTTAGGATAGAAAAGAAAAGCCACTACCAGAATGTAGAAAAGCAAACGTGATCTGAATTGTCCAACAGGAAGCAGTGACCTCTTCCTCCTGTAGGCTGATGAGTTTGTTTTTTGCTGCTGACCAAATTCCAGTAGATTGAATCATGAGATCCTAGCTCCACAAAGGGGAGGGAACTTGGGGGCCATCTAATCCACCCTCTTTTTTTTTACAGAGACCCAGAGATGTCAAGTCATTTGCCCAGGATCAGACAGGCTTTAAGTGGCAAATGATCCAAACCCAAGTCTCCCAATTCATAATCACCTTTCTTCCCACAGTTCACCCTTGACAACTTGTGCTTGATATTTTTCTCAGTGATTTAAAGACATTCATTGATGGCAAATATACAGAAGACACAAAGCCTCAAGAGAGTGATAACACATTAGGAGACACAACTGAACTCTAAAAGAATTCAAGTAAGCACTAAATTAGAGATGACGAGATTTAGCATTCATGAATTGAGGGTTTTTTTTGTGATGAGAGTAATGTGCCAAAGGTCACACAGGTTCTACGTAGCAGAGCTGGGCCATGCTGCTTTCACTCTCTGTGGGTATAGAGCAGGGGTGTGCTGGCACAGACCAAGTCCAGGAAGGGGAGCACACAACTCCAGAGCACTTTGGGAGCAGCTCCCCCCATGTGGGGCTGAAGTCATGGCTGGGGTGAGAGGGAGGAAGCCCTGGGCATGAATTTTGGCACACTAAAATCTTTGTATAAGGTCTGGAATTTAGAGCTGAAATGAGTCTTAGGGATCTTGTGAATTAGGAAGCTCAATACTGGACTTGGATTAGGAAGACCTGAGTGAAAATCCTGCCTTAGACACTGACAAGTCACTTCCTCACTATCTGCTTCAGTTTACCCATCTGTGAAATGGAGATAACAAGAGCATGTTGGGAGGATCAAGTGAGACTTTGGATATAGGAGTACTTTGAAAACGTTAAAGGAATTTTATAAAGGCCAGAATTAAGCATTAATTCTCACCCTCACATTTTATAAAAGAAGAAAATGAGGTGTCAAGAGGTCAGATGCCTTGCCAAAGTGTCCTGCTAGCCATTTCCTGGACAAGACCCTCTCTCCTGGTTGCCACAAGGTTTTCTTCATGCCTGGAATGCCTTTCCTCCTTGGGTCAAGCTCTCCAAATCTGTAGCTGCAAAGTTCAGCCCCAGGGCCACCGTCTTTGGAAAGCCTGTTCTGATCATTCCATTATTAGTCTTTTGATCTTGCTGAATAGTTTTGTAATATGGTATATCTCCCCCTGCCCCCAGCCCCAACAAGAACTGTTGTATGGCTGGTGCCTGGTGCATAGTAGGTACACTTGTCTAATCAAAGTCAATAGTCAAAGCAGTGTCAGTAGTCAGCACTTACACTGAAGAGCTGGGGATGAATAGTAACCAAGATGAGAAACAGATGCTTGTTATTTTTCTGCCTCTGATTGTCCAAAGCCTCCAAAGGGCTTTTGCCTCGATGTGGCCCTCACTGGCCCTAGAGGCTTGGGGTTCTTCTATCACTAGTCAAAACAAAGCCATATCAGAAGAAAACATTTTTCCAACTGGCTCCTCCGGTGTCTGTAGGTGGGTCAGGGGAAGGGGTATGGATCTCAGATACTGAAGCATTCATTTTCAAGACCTGCAGCTGGCAGCATTTCCTGATGGCCATAGCTAATCCTTTTTTGCCTGCACTGTCAACTTGGTAGAAATGTTGTCAGTCACAAACAGCATGTGACTTCATATTGCCTCATATCCTTTTGACTCTGGGAAGCCCCTCTGGCACCCTGCACTCTCAAGCCTCTATGGGGCCTTGGAGCAAGAAAGCTCTGGAAGAGACTTCCATTGCAGATTTTAAATTAAAAAGCCAGTTGGGCAGAAAACCAATGAGCATTGCAGTATTGGCTTGATTTGGGGATCTGTTCAATTCCTTGCAGTCAAATCTTTTTAATTTGCTGGAAATGTGCAGAATTTCCAAGTGCTAGGGTGACACTATCCTTCAGCTAGCTTTGGATGAGAAATTGAAAAAAGAAACCAGATATTACCTTGCTGGCTTTGTGTTTTTGCTAGGCCCTGCTTGCTCTCCTCGCCTCCCTCAGTTAGGGAATAGATCTAGTGAATGATGTTTTTATTAACATACTCCAAGAATCTATGATTTCTGCAGTGTGGGGACCTGAATATGTGGGAACTCCTGGCACTAAAGAGCCATCACATCTGTCTGTAAGTAGTAGATTGGAGAATCAGCTAATACAGTCTGCATGTTTTATAGTTGTCAGTGACTAAGGAAACCAAGGCCTAGAGAGAATAAGTATCCCCCTGGGAGGGAAGAGCAGAGCAGGATTCAGAGCAGTTCCTCTGACTCCAAAATCAGATTTCTTCCCCTAGTACTCCTCTAGTTAAATCCTAGGGGGTCAATGGTGGAAGGCACTTCTCCAAAGTCAACCAGCCAGTGGCAGGATTTGTTATTGAACCCAGACACCAATGCTAGTCATCCTCCTGTCATGTTCCACTGCCTGTGTGTTCACAAGTGAAAATACCAAGAATAAAAGAGAAAAACCAAACCCCAAACCTTGGGGTTTCATCTCGAGGTGCTGAAGTATGAAGATGGCTTGGTTTCTACATGGCCAGAGTGAGGCCACATAGCATGAATGTAAGCTCCTGAGGACAGGCTATCTTGTTCTCTTGCTATCCCAAGCCCCTAGCCCATTGATTGGCATGTCATAGAGGCTTAATCAATGCTTGGTTGGTTGTCATTGTTATTGGAATTGAATTTAAAACATTACAGATTGACTTTGAGTGTGGGAGAAGAAGCATACCGTGAAACTATTGCCTTCTAAAGATGCTCCGAGAAACATGCACAACTGAAAGTTGGGATTTCATAAGACCCCAGAATCATGCCTCTAATTCTGGGAAGGGACCTTGGAAGTCAACAAGTCCAAGCCCAAATACATGAGCTGCTCATTTCTTTAACGGTTGTTTATTAAATTGGAAGAGGATTGCTTTGAGGATTGCTTTGGTGCAGCAGCTCAGTGAATTCCCGGGTACTTCTCATCAAGCAGTCTCATTGATGAGGTGAAAGGGTCTGGGGAGCAGAAAGGGCAATTGGGAAGTCTGCAGATAAGTTCCCTACTCTTGGCTCCACCGGGAAGGGACAGGGTTGAGTTGAGTAGCACTCTTCAGTTTCTGTTCAGTCCTTTCAGTCTCATATGACTCCTCGTGAGCCCTTTTGGAATGTTCTTGGCAAAGATACTGGAGGGCTTTGCCATGTCTTCAGCTCATTTTACAGATGAGGAACTGAAGCAAACAGGGTTAAGTGACTTACTGTGGGTCAGACAACTAGTAAGTGTCTGAAGCCAGATTTGAACTCAGGAAGATGAGTCTTCCTGACTCCAGGTCCCCTCTATCCACTGGTCCACATACCTTCTTTCATTTCGAGTTGAGACCATGCAAAATTGGATAGAGGGCAGTATGGTCTTCCTTCCTTCCTTCCTTCCTTCCTTCCTTCCTTCCTTCCTTCCGTCCTTCCTTCCTTCCTCACTCCCTCCCTTTCTCCCTCCCTCCCTTCCCCTTTCTTTTGTAACTGATCAAAACACTGTCTGGGTTCTTAGACTTGACCCCCTGATGTTTTCTAACTGTGGTAACCCAGGAACATGAGAATCACTGGGGTGTGGCTAGGTCCCAATCTGCATCAGTGGACAGAATGTTGTCACTGAGAGAATCACAGATCCTGGAAGTACCAAAATGATTTTTGGTCATCCTCGTAATAAGCCCAGAAAACACAAATAAACAGATAAATACATCATCCCACATCCAATGTGGGATGCAACCCAAACTATCTATGTTTTTATAAAAGAGGGAAAAATAAACCCACCTCATCCTAGTAACAGCCCATTGGCTCTGGGTCCCTTTGCAATCTCATGGCTATCTGTTGCTGCCTTGGAATGTTTGGTTGCTTTTTAAAAGCCCCAGCTTCTGGAGGGACATAGAAGCGTATTTGAACAGCCTTTGTCCAGGAGCATCTATTTCTTCTCATAGCCGTGTAAATGGCAAGTCTCAGAACATTAAGGCTACTCTCAAAGAAAGCCACAGAGGCTGGCCTCTGACTTGGGCAGCTCGAAATGACCTTGCAAACCTTCTTTCTATCACATTTTTTCATTTCACTCTCTGTTAAGGATAGGAATGGATAGGAGTTGGCCCTAGGGGCCTCTTTTCTCTGTGCCTCTGTCTTCAATTATTTTTTGTTCTCTTTTGGGAGTTTGAGCAAAGCACTAGGGTAGGATGGTTGGTATTGTCAGGTCTGCCAGTAGAACTGGGGTGATCAGCTTGATGCACAGACTTCCCAGGGGTCTGTGAATTTGAATGGAGGAAAAATGTGTTTATTTCAATAGAAATAGTTTCCTTTGTAAGCTTGGTATTCATCAGCATATTTTAAAGAGTCCATAAATTTCATCAGTCTGCCAAGGGAGTATATGACACACACAAAGCGAGAGCCAAAAAGGCTGAGTGCCCCTGCTTTAAAGGAAGGTTAGGGATGAACAAAATGGAAAACCTGGTAAACTAAAAAACTGTGGAATAGTGGATTTGGTGTTTGGCCTGGGCCTTGAAGCCTGGTTCTGCCGCCTTTCTGACCTGAGACAAGTTATTTCCTCTCTCTGCCTCAGTTTCCCTATCTGTAATATATGCGGTCTGGACTAGATGACTTCTAAGGTCCCTTCTGGCTTCAAGTCTATGATCCTATGAGAGGAATCACCCCAATTCAGTTCATGTGCCAGCAATGACAATAATACAGGGCCTTGTGGGAAATCTTTGTGACTCCCAAATGTTCCTATTTCCTGACAGAACTCTCAAAGACATTCAAAGCATTTAATATTTGCCCTTCCCTTCTGAGGGGATGGGGAAGGGGGGGCTGAGGTAGGAGAGGAAATGGGCTGTGACTGTTTGAAAGCCACTGGATCACAAGTGATGTGTAAACACACTTTCCCTAGGAGCCTAAATTACCCTGCAGGCTTCTCTCGCTGTCAGTGACATGATTTAGTTAAACACAGATGCTTTTAGAGGGCTTTTGTGCTGGATCATAAATATGTAATACCTTTATAAAATCTCTGTGGCTGTATGACTGGATGGCTGGTCAATGTTTGAGAAATACAGCAGGAAAAAAAAAAGCTCACTCATCAAATTACAGGCTTTACTTCCGGGGATTTGTGTCTGTTTGCAGAGTGTTCCCAGGATCGGAGGTCAGAAGCAATCCAAGCTTCATTTCCATTTAGTCCAGAAGAATGAAGCTGTTATCCTGACCTGGAAGAGACAGACAGATAGAGATGATAGATAGATGGATAGGTAGATAGATCGATAGATCGACAGATCGATAGATAGAGATAGAGATGATAGATGGATAGATAGGTAGATAGATAGATGGATGGATAGATAGAGATAGAGATAGATGGATATAGACAATAGACAAAGTCGATAGATAGACCTACTAGGTAGATGCAATAGCTCTAAATATAAACATAATTTAAGATCCTCTTTATCATGGATTACCTTACTATTGAGGTCTTTGTTTTTATAATATTCATTTCTGAAAGAATCCCTACCCAGCAAGCTGCTGTTTGATATAAAAATGTTTAGAGAGAGAAAATTCAGTTCAGATAATAACCAACATATTTCCCATGCCTGACAGTGAAGGTAATATCCTCTACCTATAGATTCTGCCCCTGAAATGAAAGTTGCAAAGTTCCTTTTCTCAATTCTTCCCTTATAAATACTCAGGGTCTGTATGTTTTGATGTGGTTGTTGTTGTTTCTGTTCACATTGCTGTAATTATGTGTGAAGTATGTATGTTGTGTTCTTTCTGTTCCTTATTTTGTAACCATACATATAAACCTTCCCATGCGTCTCTGAAGTCTTCATAGTCATCATTTCTTTCTTTTTTTTTTTTTTTTTTTGCTTTTTGGAGGGCATTTGGGGGTTAAGTGACTTACCCAATGTCACACGGCTAGTTTTTGTGTTAAGTGTCTGAGGTGGGATTTGAACTCAGGTCCTCCTGACTCCAGGGCTGGTGCTCTATTCACTGCACCACCTAGCCATCCCATATAGTCATAATTTCTTAGTGGTGGAGTATTACTGCACTCCATTCAGGCATCCCAATTAGGTGAGCTATTGTTCAGGCCACAGGCTCTACTTTGTTTCTAGTTCATTATTACCACAAAATGCTGTAGTAGCTATTTTCTGCCTTATGGGACCATTCTTTCCTTCTTTGAATTTTTTGCTTCTATTATTATCAGTGGAAGACATTTTGGTTATTTTTTAAGGTTTACATGTTACTTTTCACAATAATTGGGCCATCTCATGGCTCTACCAACAGTGTATCTGTTTTCCACAGCCCCTTTGGCATTGCTGTTTCTGTCTTTTGTCCATCTTTGTCTAATTGTTGGTGTTAAAGTGAAACATTAAAGTTTTGATTCACATTTCTCTCATTGTGAATAATTTGGGACAATCATTCATATGGTTCTTAATAGTTTGTGATTTCTCATTTGAGAATGTTTGTTTATGTCCTTTGATCACTAATTCACTGAAGAATGGTTTTCAGTCTTATGTACCAATGAAATCGTTATTCAAAAGGACTTCCACATTTTTTGGCCATTCATATTATTTGGAAATCCAACCAGTTGGCCAGTCATGGAAGGGTATCAGGTTTAGAAAGTTGGCCAAGGAAACAAAATGTCACATGTAGAGGCCCTAGACATTTAGGGTTAGAGTCGAGGAAGAGACCTATAGAACTGTCCTGTAATGGTTGAGTTTTTTCAGGTGTCCAGTCCCCACTATCATCAATTGTGGGAATCATTATTCTTGATGCAATATGTAAAAATACCTCCCAAACACTTAACGTCTCTTCTTAAAATTTTTTTTCAGAATTTATTTATTTTTAGTTTTCAACATTCATTTCTACAAGATTTTGAGTTCCAAATTTTCTCCCCATCTCTCCCCTACCCTCCACCCCAAGATGGCAAGCCTTCCCCAGTCTGCCCTCTCTTATATCTACCCCTATGCCCGCCCCCACCCTCTTTCCCCTTACTTTCTCATAGGGCAGGATGGATTTTTATACCCCATTGCCTGTATATATTATTTCCTGCTTGCATGTTTAACATCAAAAGTCAAAGCTTAAAAAGAGCATTCCCTCTCTCCAAAACAAATTGCTTATGTTTCCTACTGCTGGGCACCTAGGTTCATCCTTACCTCTTCTCTTTTTTCACAACCTATCAATTGGTTGCTAAATCTTTTTGATTCTAGCTCGTATTTCTTATGCCCATCCCCATCTACGGTCAAGTGGGTTTCTGCTTCAATTGTTCCTTTCATCTGTGATTGTAAAGGCAGCAGGAAATAGTGCTCCTGTTTTAAAGTGATAGGCAGTTAAGCTTTGTTTGCATTTAATTGGCATAGTGGGATTGTGTCTAGCCTTGACTTTCTGGGATGTGCTCTGTCCTTCACCCATTCTTCAGTCCGCATTTTCAGACGTGGCCCGGTCCTGTCTGTATGAATAGTGACTCCCCTGATGTAGTTCCATGTATTTGAAGCCACACTATAGTTATGTAAAATATAGTCTTTGGCTCCAACCCAGTGGAAATATACAGTGCAAATTCAAATAATACTATCACTTCAGGGGAGCTCATTTGCACTAGTCAGACCTCACTGTGATTCACAGATTATACCGTGACTAATAAGGGCATGTCCCAGAGGGGAAAGAGCTCTGGGGAGGCATTCAAGAATATCTGAACTAGTGAGAATGGGTTTCGAGGTCATCTGACCCAAAACGCTCATTTTCTATGGCAAGGAAACTAAGATCCAGCTAGACTAGAGGAAGGATCATGCAGTTAGTAAGAGTTCCTGCTGCTTCGGTTCAGGTGTGTCCAAATCTTCATGATCTTATTTGGAGTTTTCTTGAGAGAGATACTGGAGGACTTTGCCGTTGTCTTCTCCAGCTCATTTTACAGATGAGGAAACTGAGGCAGAAAGGGCTAAGGGACTTGCCCAGGGTCACACTACTGATAAGCAGTTGAGCCCAGGAATTGAATCTAGTTGCTCTCTTTTCAAATGCAAATAAAGGTGTGGAGGAGGGAGGAGAGGAATTTTTGAAAGTTGCACTATAATCTCACATGTTTGGATTATAGTATAGCAGAGGAGACTAGAGTGGACAGAAGGGAATGAATGCTCTTGCTTGAGTGCAGGCCACTCAGTGGCAGCTTCAGGTTCCACAAAGTGGATCTTCTGTCTCCCTCGGAGGTGAGGTACCAGGGGCTCAGCTCCCCAGAGCCCTTTCCTTTGGGGCCCTTGTGGAAGTGTGGGAGTGTTGTTGAAAGAGGTGATTGAATTTCAGGCTCTGTATTATGGGGCAGTCACTCCACACTTGTTCCTTTTTGGTTTTTGAACAAAAATTTTGGAATGAAAATGTCTTAAAATCCAGCTTTAAGATCTTCTTTGCTGCAAAAGTCTTCAGACGTTAATGGATGGTAGCCTCATTGCAGCTTCAGAATTCTCTTAATTAATTATGACACTGCCAAAGACAAATTGCTGTGTCACTCTTCACTCTGGCAAAGACAAGGTAATTGTTCTAAATCCAGAGAGACCTACAGAGTGTTCTCGTTATTGGGAATAGGACCAAGAAACCACAAGGAGGAAACACACCCACACCCACAATTCAAGAATACCATCCACGTAGCATTGAACCTGAGCAATTTGTATCCCAATTTTGTGCTTAATACACACACACACACACACACACACACAGAGCCTATTGTTTTGTTTTTCTTCAAGCTATTTCCCAATTGATTTGCAAGATTAAGAATTTGTCTAATATATAAGGCACAGTCCATGAAACCCTGGCTTTTGTTCACAAATAGTTATCAAATAGAACCCTGTTCTAGTGTCTTTATTCTTGTTCACCTTTGTATGCACCAGGGGAATTGTCATGTAAATGCAAGATTCTATACTCCTTCCTTCAGGAACCTCCCCCTCCCAGCCCCCAGAACCTTTTCTCAGGCATTTTACTTTGCACCCCCTTTAGTGTACTTATCATGAAAAGCTGTATACTATAGTTACCTGCATCACTGTCATTCCCCCTACCAGACTGATCTCCATTGGAGATGCATCTTGTTTGGGATGAAAAATATCCTTCATCCTTAATTTAGTGAAAAGAAATAAACACAGAGATCTCTCTTAGGATAAGAACAGGACTTTATTCTCTTCCTCAGGAGAAGAGGGCAGTCTTCCCCATGACTCATCATGGAGAAGAGGCAAGTTACAAAAG
>CM053592.1:3958650-4102749 GCA_028646515.1 Pseudochirops corinnae
CCAGAAGGACAAAGAGGAGTGTGTGCGCGGCGGGTGGGGGGCGGGGCAGGGAGGCACCCAGCCCTCCTGGCCCCAGCCCTCCTGGCCCCAGCCCTCCTCCTCTAGCCTAGCTCTGCGATGCTGCCGTTTGCAGGGATGCGCGGAGAGCCGGCACCTGCTGCTCGCTAATGATTCAGCCCCTTGCAGCCGCTGTCCGCTGCCGCCGCTGCTGAAACAGACCAGGATGCTGTTACTGCTGCCTGTGCTGCCTCTCCCCTCGCCACTGCCGCCGCCTCTGCCTCTGCTGCTGCCGCCTCTCCTGCCTCTCCTGCCCCCGCGGCCGCTCCTGCTCTCAGGGCTTTGCCTTTCGCTCTTCCTGAAAGCCAGTTTCCCTCCGCTAAGCAGAGCGCAGCCTCAAACGGTCCAGGTGAGAGCCCCGTCCTTTGCAATGGGCTACTGGTTTACTTGATTGAACTGCGCCTGGCTGGTGTTTGGCTTTGCTTTCTCTCTTTTCCTCTTGATTTCATCTTTACCCTGCTTCAGAGCAGAGCCAGGATGCCCAGAGGTATTTACAGAAACTAGGAAAGTGGTCCAGGAGCAGACACTGGCTAATTGCTTAATCACTTTCCTTTCCTAGTCGTCAGGAAGAGTTTTTTGCTTCCTACTTTCCCCCCTCATTTTCTCCTCAACTCTTCCTGATTTGGATCATGGTCTTGGCCAAAGACAACGTATTGATTTTCCCCTCTGAGATGCTGTCTCATTTTGTTGGGGGGGGGCCTGCCTGGTGGTGAGAGTCCAGGCCTCTTGGAAGTGAGCCTGTAGAGACGGAGCTTCAGACATGTCGGAGGGAGCTGCAGAGAGTTGTCCCAGCCCCTCCTCAGAGCTGAGTCCAGCTCCATCTCTGGATGGGCTCCCCACATCTGAGGCAATGCCAGGGGCTCAGGCTGATGATAGGGGACAAGGGGCCATTGTGGGCCTGGCCATCCCCTGCTGTGTCTGCCTGGAGGCTGAGCGTCTGCGGGGCTGCCTCAACTCTGAGAAGATCTGCATTGTGCCCATCTTGGCCTGCCTGGTTAGCCTCTGCCTCTGCATCGCTGGCCTCAAGTGGGTGTTTGTGGACAAAATATTTGAGTATGACACCCCTACTCACCTCGACCCAGGAAGAATAGGCCAGGACCCTATTACTGCTGTGGATCCTACTGCTTCCTCCACTGCCTGGGACCCCTCAGAGGCTTACCCCTCACCTTCGTTCCCTGGTGCCCACCGGGAAGCCAAGGGCCAAGTCCAGGGTGTTACAGTGCAGGGTGGCAGCTCCCGAGTGCCCTCTGATCCTTTGGCACCACCATCCCCACAGAACCCCTCATTATCCTTCTCTCTACTGCCTTCTGCTGCACCCTCCTTCCCTCCACCTACCCAGGACTCTGAGGGAAGAGCACCCATAACAGTGTCACAGCCACCAACCACTGAAACAAATCTCCAAAGTGCTACAAAAGTTTGTAAGTAAGAAATGAAAATGAAGGGGAGGGGAAGAGGGAAGAGAGAGAGGGGGAAGAGGGAGAGGAAGAGGGAGAGAGAGAGGGAGAGGGAGAGGGAGAGGGGAAGAGAGAGAGAGAGAGAGAGAGAGAGAGAGAGAGAGAGAGAGAGAGAATGCTGGAGGGAGGGAAACAAAAATTATATTTTCAAGGCAAATAGTTAGCTCCCTGTTTCTTCTACATTTTAAATTGTATTTTCATATGGACAAAGATGCTAGGTTGTTGTTGCTGAAGATTTAGTGGGAGCATTTTGTAAACTCTTGGGGAAAAAAATGAACATTGTAAGAAACAAGGGCTTTTGTGAAGCAGTGGCAGCGGCAGCCCTCTGTGGCCAGAGATCCCACCTTGAGGGGAGAGGCTCTCTAAGCACCTCTTCTGGGGTGTGAAACATACCTAATAGTAGAAGACAGGATTACTCCCTGAGTTATAGGGAATAGCTGGGTTCCTTTTGTGTCCCAGAGAGGATGCCCTGTGTTGCTGAGTTGGACTTGAACAGGCATCTTTTGATTTCTTCTTTTTCCCTGGTGCTGATTTCCTCCACCTCCTACTCACCTCTCTGGCACCCATTCCTGGCCAACAGCACCTCTACCTTCACTATCCTTCTCATTCAGCCTCTGCCACCCCCACCCCCATCTCAGCAAGGATCGCCTCTGTTGCCCTCTTGGTTCTGCTTGCTGATTCCTCTTGTTAACTCCAAGCTCCTTGGTCTATCCAGTGCCTAAGGCTCCTCACTGTGTCCACCTGTGCTTTGGCAGCTCTTCTTAGGATGTGCTTGTGTTAAATAATCAATATACTGTGTAAGTCTGTCGGTGCTTTCTCCAGTTAGGCCAGTCTTGTGTGATTGAGCGTTTAAGGAGCTGCCTTGACAGCCATTTAGGCCCAATGCACTTGCAGGATATCTAGTTTTTTAAAATTTATTTTATTTTATTTTATTTTTTGGAGGTATGCCTTTTAGCCTATATCTTGATTGCCCCAAGCCCAGTGTAACAGGCTCTGAAAGAATCTGAGGCTCTGGACATAGAACAGGCAGAATGCCGCTGTCCAGCTGCTGAGTAGGCCTATTGGCAACAGAGGAAAGGTAGACCAGGATGAAATCCTGTGAAGTCACTTGATTCTAAACTTGCTCATGAAAAGAAGTTTCCAGCAATCTTCTGAATGTATCTCTTGTCTTTTATTTCTGTCTCTGAACTCCACCCTTCTTTGGGATTGATAGGTATATTTAGTAAAGAAAAATGAGAAAATCATTGAATCTTCTCCTAAATCTGGTACTTACATATTCCCTTAGAGTTTTTTTTTTTTCCCCTTTCAGGAAGAAAGGGAAGTGTTATTACAAAAACCTTCCCTCCCCCATCCCAAACGTCAGGGAGGAAAAAAAAAGACTGCCCCTCCCTACACACATACCCTGAGGATTTTGTTCAGTGTGAGATAGAGCTGCACCAGCACAGAACTTAGTTTGACTGTTGTGAAGTCTCCTTTATACTCACTTTACCAACATCCATTCCAATGAGAGACAAACCTACTGAAAGGCTTGTTTTCCAGGTACCATCCGAAAAGCAACTCCTTTTCCACAGACACCACTTTGTATCTCCCTCAGATCCCTAGAGTACTATTAAAGGGCTGACAGACATCACTACATCTTCAGCCTCTCCCACCTGGCCACCAGATGCGACAGGCTTGCCTGGAACAAGGGTACAGAGTGTGCAGATCCCGAGACAGGCACAGTTCCGCATGGGCGGCAAGGTTACTCCTTTGTCTCATATGAAATATGATGCTTCAATGAAAAGATAGGACACCTTTCTGCCTAGGCTAGGGTGGTGTAGGGACCAGGAAGCAAAAATGTGCTCCTTGGAAGGGCCCTCTGAAATATTCTCTACTAACATTTGGGGATTTAAAAAAAGCATAGTTTATTGACTAATACTATGGCAAAAGGACATCATAAAAGACAAGGATGTTTTTATTGAAGGCAAATTTCCTCCCATTAAGTGTTGGGAGTTACTATACTTACCATATAGTTTTAATGCCTTTTTCCCAGGATTGGGGATGGATTTTCATCCTATTCTCATTCATTGAGAAGATTTCAGGCTCCCTAGAACGATCCCTGAGTCTCGAGCTGGATCAGTGCAAGGTCATGTCATCCTGTTTTAAAATTTGGGCAAGAGCCTGAAAGTGATAGCTGGGAAAGTATTTATTCACTTTACTCATCAAGCATTATTATGTACCTACTATGTGTTAGGTTCTCTAATAAGTGGTAGTGATGCAAAAGTAAGGAAATGGAAGAGTCTCTGCCCCAAGGAGCTCCCATTTGTCTGGGGGAACAATTTATACTCATAAATATATACTTACATTATATATATATATATACACACATGCACACACTTATATATACATATATGTATATATGTGTGTGTATATACATATATACATACACACACAGACATACACATTTGCATTTATATCCCCAAAATAAATACATGGTAACCTTATAGTAGAATTTACTAACAGCTTGTGGTGTGTGTGTGTGTGTGTGTGTGTGTGTGTGTGTGTGTGTGTGTGAAAGAGAGAGAGAGAGAGAGAGAGAGAGAGAGAGAAGCTTAGTGTGGAAGGTATCACTTGATCTGAAACTTTATTTTAAAAAAATTCAAGCCCCACAGAGTAGTTGCTTTGATTCCCCAGGTGAAGGAATTGATGACAGTTACCCTTCTAGACAGACTACTCACAGTGTGAGCAGTTCTTTTGCTGCCTTTTTATTGTGTCTCTAAAAGTTAGCTGGTCCCAAAGCAGTTCCATTGCTCCCTGGGAGATGGGGCTTGGTGGCGCAGCACTGGGCCAGCTTTCTTTACAGGAAGTAGGTGCTAGTCAGTCCTTGCTCTTGTTAATGTTTGTTTACTCACTGTTGAGAACATAGTCAAAAGCAAAGAGGAGCCTGCCCTTTCTGCATTTCATTGCCTTCTCTATTCCCATCTTGAGAAAGCTTTGTTTATTTACAGCAAGGAGAGGTGTATATCCTTTCAACTGAGATATTTTTGGCTAGAAGCGAGTCACAGGCATCATGGTTGGGAGTGAACGATTGCTCAGAAAAGCAGCTGGCAGTGGATTGCAGAACTCTTCTCTCCCCTCTTGTTCCTTTTTCCCTCCGCCTTAGCATGTTCTGTTTGGAGATATTGCTGTCAAGGTCACTGTGTCGGGGACTAATTGATTCATCTTTATCCTGGAGACGGAGAGAAGAGAAAAGAGACAATCCCAGTAATTGTGTCTGCTGTGTTAGCCCCCAGACCAATCTACATTCTCTGATGATGGGTTGTATTATATCAATATTGGAATTACTCCTTTCCTGCTTCTCACTCTAAATCACAGCGAAGGCAAAATAGAGCTTTTCAATTTACCCTCATGCATGGTAGACTTGCTAACCTCCCTAAGGTAGATGGTTCCCCTTCACAAGCTCCTATAATATCATACTTTCAGCATCTTAGACTGTGTAGACATCCAGAGCTCATGAACACTAACAGAGTATCAGAATCCCTAATGGCTATGTTTCTCTCCTGCAGTAATGGCCACGTGGCCAAGATAATTGTGGGCCTTTCCTTTTGCTAACAGTCAGGCAGCATTTGACTCCTTCATCTTGTCCTCTGTCAGGACCTTGACACCCTTCCTTGCCTTTGTAATGGAAAGTATTGAAACCTCTTGGAGCTTGTGGGGTGGGGTGGGGATAAGGCAGGGTGATGAGCAGAGTTGGAGAGGCTTGCTTTAGTGAGGAAGTTAGGATGCACCTTAGGAGAAGTGTCTGCTTCCCATGGACTAGGGCTTGCTCCCTGGTCCCTGTGCATACCCTGCTCTCTACATTCCTTTCAGGTCACATCTCCCATACCCTTGTACCATTTCTTTCTCTGGACATTCTACTCTTCCTTCGAGACCTCCTTCAGTTTTCATCATCTCCTTGAATCTCTCCCGGATGCCCTCCCTGCCACTCCCATGAGAGGGATCTCTCCTTCCACCAATTCTCTACATTTATCTCACTTACCTCCCATAAGTTAGAAGCTCCTTGAAATGAAGGGCCTTCACCTCTGAGCATACTAAGTTCTTAGAAATCATCAAATGAATGAATAAATGAATGAGAGCTTTGGGGATCTTGCTTTTCCTTTAGAGGCAGCTAGGTGGAGCCATGGTACACTGGAGTCAGGAAGACTTGAGTTCAAATTTGACCTCAGATTTTTACTAGCTCTGTGACCCTGGGCAAGTCACTTAATTTTGTCTGCCTCAGTTTCCTCCATTGTAAAATGGTGATAATAACACCTACCTCTCAGGATTGTGGTGAGGATCTGATGAGATAATATTTGTAAATTGCTTCATGCAGTGCCTGGCATGCAGTAGAGGCTTCATAAATGTTCATTCTGCTCCTTCCACTGGTTTCCTACAGGTCTCTTGGTTTCTCTTGATAGGAACATTTTTTGGTACAGGTGTGTTTTTACACTCAGCCTGGGCTAAATCAATGTTTCTACCAAACTGACTCCAACTTTGACACTGGGAAAGGCCCTGGGATGAGAGACAGAAGGTCCCAGACTTCCCTCCTAGGTCTTATTTTTCCTGGCTATGTAACTATAGGTAACTCACAGCCTGCCAGTGTTTCTAGCTACTCATCTATACAAAACAGACCATAACCATCACACTCTCTCCTTCCAGGTATTGTCATGATGAAATTTCTATGTGAAACTTAGAAGGCTCCAGAAATAGGAGCTGGTTTGATTCATTCCCTGATTCTGGCTTTGCTCTTTCTTTGGGCTCTGATACCAAGGACATATGATTAGCCATAGAGTGGGTCCCTCAGACTCAATTCATGCATCAGGTTGTACTCACTGGAGCTGGGGGCAAAGAAGGCATGGGACATAGGTACACCACTTCTGTAAGGGAAATCCATGAGCTCAGTCTCACAGGCCTTTGCTCACTTGCTCTAGCACCATAGAGTGAATTATTGGGGTCATTTAAAAATTATAATCAGAGCATTTTTACAGTTCCCTGGTCTGAGTTTTGAAAAAGTCATGCTTTCCTTTCAAAAGGTCATTTGTCACACATATTTTTCTAAGTCTTTGAAATTCATGCTGAGGTTGCTTGGATGCAAAGGAGCTTTTGGAGTTACTGTCTTGAGGTTCCAAAGGGCTCTTCTATCCCTTTTCCCCCACATACAACCATCCTCTAAGGTTCATAGGGCTGTGATTATTATCCCAGTTTTATAAATGAGCAATTGATGTGAACTCAAAAGTTACTTCTTCACATCTAATCCGAGCGAAATCAATATACATTTATCAGGAGCCTGCTAATCCTAAGATCCTGTGCTACATGCTTGGAGGAAAAAGCTACGTTAAAAAGCTCCATAGTTTCTGCCTTTATGGAGCTTTTAATTCTCTTGAGGGAATGTACCAAATGCAGAAGTCATATGGCTAATGAGTGATGGAGGCAGTGCTTGGAATTAGGTCTTCAGACTTGGACCAGCCCTGTGCTTTTTCCAGGAAATCACACTGACTCTCAGAAAGGGCCCCCAGTCTCAGCTTCAAAGAAAGACTATGATTGTCCATCTAGATTATTCCTCTTGTTGTAGGCAGCCTCCTAATTGTGTTTGGAAAAGTACTTTAGGGAGGATTTGAAAAAGTGAAAGTATTCTAAGTTTTTTTTTTTTTTACTTAAAAAGAGAATAGGAATAATCATTTTCATTCTATCCATAAATATATCCTCAGGAATCCTGCTTTTTTTATGTCAGAGATAGGTCCTCAAAGACCTTTCACTAGATATGAGTGGGTTTTCTTAATCAATTTCAGTTCTACAGTGATGGCAGTGCTTTCTTTCATAGTGTTTCCCTTATAATAAGACCAGGCAATATCTTTTTTCACCATTCAAAATTCTCAATTTCTCTTTTGCCTGTGTCTTCTCAGTGGTTGGAACAACACAAAAGGGAGCACCTACCAAAGGGAATGGAAGGAGTGAAGTCTTCTAGGTTGAAATCATCTCTGCTCTAATCAAAAATATGGTAGATTTGCTGTAGCCACTCAGGTCCACCTCATTGCTCAGATGGGCTGAGAAGTATGTGGTTTTGCATGGAGTCGATTCAGAGGGTTCTGTGAGAAATGAATAGATCTCTCTTGTATTTAATAACTAAGTATTATATTAGGAACAAGATGTTTCCCCTTTTCTATTTCCTTATCCAGAAACTCAGCAATGTGGGAAATCTTTTTTAGAGATTTATCCCAGACCAAGATCTAATCAGATAGTAAAACAAATTGTAAGTATGGGTTAATGGGTAGATTCTTGCTTTATTGTGTTTGCTCAGACAGGCCTGAGGAAAGGTTGTTTCTCCCTATCATCAAGACTGGTGATATGGAAATTAATGTCTCTTTGACCAAGATTTGAGTGACCTAAGTCACGTACACAAAGAGAGCCCACCTCCCATTGTGTTAACCAGTCAGAACTGATTGCCACCCACAGGAACACCTCTTCAAAGGGCATATAAACTGTGATCCCACTGCCATTAAGGGTCTTTGGTCTAAGAGAGATGGCCAAATGACCATCCTTTTATTAATATCCTGCTGGCCATATTAATAAAATGATTAAATTACCCAGAAATTTTATCTCTTAAACTTTTTAATCACCCCACTTCTTGGCTAAGGTGGAGAGATGCCACTGGACATTCCAGCATTAGATAAGTGATAATGAAAGGCTTCTTTCAAAAAATATTCTTCATCTTCCATCAAAAAGACAGTTGAAGAGCAGTCCAGATGGGCTCTGTGTAAATCAGTGTCTGACTGCTCTTCCTTTGGGACATTGTTAGAGTTTTCCTAATTGGTGCCTATAAATGTCCAGCCATGGGGGACTTGATCTGATGTGCTTCACCACCTTGAAACTTTATGAATAATTCTAGCCAAGTCAATTAGCCCATCAGTTTCCTCATCTATACAATGGGGATGATAATCTATGTACCATTTTCTTCACATTTCCCTAATCCAAGGCAAGTGCTATATTTTTTGAACTTTGAAGCTCTACATAAGTAGAATTATTACTGTTGGTATTATGTAATGGTCCAGTAAGAAAAAAATGTTTTTAGTCAATTTCATTTGAAACCTTCTATAAGGGAAACCTAATCTTGTGTCCCTTCCTAGTCCATGATTTTCTCTGGACCTTCAGAGAGGCACTAAACAGAGTGCCTCTGGGGGGGTGGGGCAGGGGGTGGTGGTGGTGGGCAGCATGGTTCATATGCTTGTGGAGAGAGAATTCTTGTGAAAAAGGCATCCGGGTGCCAGAGGCTTCTCAGCTGCCACCTCTCCTCATGGTGGATGGCCTATGGTCATGTGAGATTTGGGCAATATCTTTTTTCACCATTCAGAATTCTCTATTTCTCTTTTTCCTGCTTTCTTCTCAGGCATCATTCCACTTCTCTTCCTGATTCCAAGCACTTATGCTCCCCTTTCTTCTCATTTTATCCCACCTCCTACCCCATGACAGATTCTTAAGAGTATAAGAACTGTATTCTATCTTAAAGATCAATCTAATTGCTCCCCCTGCTCCTGTTGTACAGATGAAAGAGTTGTCTGGATGCTTGGGTTTTGTGCCAAGGTACCAGACATTCTAGCTGTCACCTGAATAGGTATGTGGTTTCATAGTGGAGGAATGGAAAGAAGGTAAAAGGGAGACCTTGACCACAGATTAGACCAGTGCCAACCTGACACCTTTCAGTTTGTACTTGGCCCTTTGTAGTTCATGTTGAGAATATTGCCCTTTCAGACAGGATTACTGAACTGGTCCATCAAGGGGAATATTGCAGTATGAAGAGCACAATTAGAGTTTAGCAAAGCATATAATAAAGTAACTCATTCTACTCTCATGGGAGAGAGTGGGAATGAGAGAAAGTAACAAGATGATAATAATTGAGATGAGTTTGGAATTGCTTGGAATGGCCATATTCCAAGATGAGGTGTTAATGGTCCAATATCAAATTAAAAGGAGCCCTATAGTACAATATACCAGGTTTGTATGAAGGGCCCTTTGCTATTTATTTAACATTTTTATCATTGAATTAGATAAAGGGACATATCTATGTTGGCCTTCACATGTGTAGCTAGCACAAAGCAGAGATGGATGTCTAGCACCCTACAGGACAGAGGCAGAATCCAAAAAGATTACAACCAGCTAAATCATTTGAGTTTAAGCAAATAAGATGAAATTCAATGGATAGAAATGTAAAATCTCATATGTAGGCCCAAAAAATCAATTCCCCAAGTATAGGGTTGGGGAGGTATGGTTAGACGGGCCTGTTTGAAAAAGATCTGAGTTTTAAGTGAACGATACGCTCCATATCAGTCAGCACTGGGATGGGGCAACCACTAGTCTCCTGTGATCTCAGGGTGCAGTAAGAGAAGTTGAGCATCCTAGAACAGAGTGATGATGGTTTCCTGCCCTGGTTAGACAACCCTGGAAGTATTGGCATTAGATCAGGCTGCCACAGTTTAAAAAGGCCACTAGTATGGTAAAGAAATTGGAGTTTATTTCATATAAGAATTAGTTTAAGTTATTGGAAGTATTCAACCTTGAGAAGAGAAGGCTAGGAGGTGGGGAATAGTTTTGTTTAAGGATTTCAAACAACATCCTAAATTTTTGAGCTGTCCAACAATGGAACTAGCTATCTCGAGAGGTTGGGCCTCTTACTCTTCAGGGGACTTCAAGCAAAATCTGCATAACGGCTTGTCAGTCCCATTAGGAGAGTGACCGTTGGTTCAGAGTTGGATTATTTAGCTGTGGATGTTCCTTCCAACTCTGAATTTGGTGATTCTATAGCTTTATAACTTGCTTCCTTAAGTAACAAAATGAATTTATGCTCTGGGGACTATGGGATCTTGAAATAAATATAATTTTTTAAATGGCATGCTATAAGAACAGCAGAGTGAGATATACCTTGGTTGTCAGTTTCCTTATAGAGCATCCTGGGTCAAAACTCCTTTTGGTTGTAACAGTCTGTGAAATCTCAAATCCCATGGTGTTTGGGATTCCCTAAAAAGTGCCTCGTGAGGATGATTTATCAGAGTTCAACTCTCCTGTTCTCATCAGTCCTTATTGGAACTACTCAATGAGATTGGAATTTTATAGTGCTGCCCGTTAAATTACTCTGAGGATTAGACACTTCAAAGGGAGAAGAAATAGGATAACATGTAATACCATACTTTGTACATTTATACAGAAAAGATGATCCTTATATAAAAGGACTCACTATTGGTTGCTTAGTTTTCCACTTCAATAACTAGAGGAGGGGAGATTAATTCATTCTTGACACAAGAATCATACGTCTGAAATCTTCTTCATTGAGCTGCTGTGGTTGGCTTAGGGGTGACTGAGTGTCATGGCCCCTATGAATAAAGTCTGCATGCATTTTCTATGCTTTCTGAAATGGTCTGTGGAGTTCTACAGGAGCATGTGATGGAATTTTCTAGCATACAGGGAATGTTTCTTTAGTCAATGCAGAGAACCACATTGGTTTGAAATGATTAGAAATGTAGTTTTTTATTAGCCTAGAACAAGTTATTGAATAATATGCAAAATAAGACATGATAGGCAGCATTACTTGGTTCCAGCAGATTGCATCTAAAAAACAATGTTCTTTATACTTACTTGATTTTTTTTAATGATTTTTTTAAAAATCAGACAAATAAAATAAAGAAATTTGAATAGTGATAGATAAAACCAACACATTAACAGCTCAGGGTCCAACAGGGAAACAATTGTGATTTGATTAGCCATCACAATGATAGGAGGGACACACACATTTAGTGGCATCTGTTTCCAATGCATCTTGGATTCACTTCTAATGAGGGTTAGATTGCCAAGTTTAAAAAAAAAAGTCCCATGCTCCTGGCAAAATGACAAAAGCATTTAAAAACAAAATATCATGGATTCAAAAACAATGCATTTGAATTTTTATAGCAGAAATATAACAGAGAAAGTTTCAAAAGTTAAAAAAAAAGTCAAGTAACAAAGAGATTGCATTTTACAAAGCCATCTTGATCAATATTTATTTTTAGTCCAACCCCTTCACTTTATTTTATCAATTCATTTTTTCTTGGTACTCTTTATTTTTATAACACCATCATTTCCAGTACCACCCCCCCCCCCCCAGATACCTGCCCAGTAAGCCTTCCTCTGTGGTGGGAAAAAAAAAAAAGCAATTAAGCAAGACTTAGCAGTCTTTGCAGTGTATGTCACATTCTGTATGTAGCCCCCTCTGTCTTCCAGAGAAGGAAGAAGGTACATGTTCTCATCTTTTCTCTAGGACAAAGATTAGTCGTTGCAATTAGATAACATTCATTTTCATTTTAGTACTGTTTTCATGAACATTGTCTTAGTTATCGTACAATTGTCTGGTTCTGCATTTTGTACTTTGCATCAGGTAAGACATCTTTTTTCCTCTGAATTCCATATTTGTTGATTCCTATGGCACAATGACATTTCATTATTTGTGTATATACTACAGTTTATTCATTACTTAATTTATTTCTAGTGTTTAGCTACCAAAAAAAATTGCTACTATGAATGTGTGTGTGTGTGTGTGTCTATTTATAGGACCATTCTTTGGAGTTTTTTTTTTTTTTAAGTCTCATATCATAAACTATTTGGCAATTATATTTCCCACTGAATAAGTCAGTTGTGATATTGTTAAATTGGAAATTAAATTAATCTAAAAATGAAGCATTTTGAACCATTCTTTTTATCAAAGTCATATCATGATGTAAAGAAGAAGAAGAAGAAATGGTCATAGGATCATTAATTTAGATCAGAAAGGGGCTTAAGGGCCAAAAAGTCTAATCCCTTCTTTTTGCAGATGAGGAAACTGAGGTAGAGAGGTTTAAGTAATTCTTGCAAACTGACTCAATATAATAGAAGGTCCTATTTTGAATGTGGGCTCAGTAATGGATTTTGTAACTTTCAGTTATGGAACAGCCTACCAAAGTTTAATGGCTTATCACCTATTCACAAAGTTCCGTAATGCTACCACACTTCACTGACCACCAGATGTAAGCTTTTGTCCCCCTTCAGACCAGTTTGGTTTGAGTTCTCCTTTTCTTCAGCACCCTTTCCCTTCCACTGTAGTTGTAGCATCTGTCCAATTTCCATGAAATGATAAGGTCCTTGACAATAAGGTCTGCATCATAACTTTATTTGAATACCTAGAGTTAAACTTAGGATCTCCCCCTAACTTTGGGTGGATTATATCCCCAAGTCCAACTTGACTAGTCCCAATAGCTAATTTGTATGGCTGCTACACTTGTGTATGTTCCTGGGTGTGTGTCCTGGGGGTGAGGACTCAGAATAATCTGTGGATCATTCTTATGGAGTCAGGGGTCCCAAAGTGAATCAGTTGAACTCTCCCCTTCCTCTGTGCTTCTTTTACCAAGTGTAAATCTAGGACCCTTGGCCCAATTCAGGTTGCCCTCCTGCATCCCTCTCAGCTTTTAGAAGGCACTAGTACTATTTCCTAATGGATATTGATAGTTTTGAAAAACTTAGCTTTGGGACAATATTCCCTGCCCTTTTTCCGTTTTGTGTTCAATTGAACACTCCCTAGAGGGAGAATCATGGAAAATGAGGAAGAGTGAAATCATATTAGCCCCTGATTTGGGGGAGTGGGGAATTTTGGTATTTATGGAAAATATGGAGCACAAAACATAATCAGAACAATCACCATGTGGAAGGGAAGAACACTTTAATGATGATGGTAATCATAAATCTTGGATATAATTACTAGTAATAATTATATAACTAATTTCACAGGAATATTGTGCAAAAAGTGCTCAGGAAATGTGACCCAAGAATAATAACAATAATTCTCCTTATTATTAGCACTTGATAGTACCTTTAAAGATGTTTACAAAATGATTTCACATCTGAGATCTTATAGAATACTGCAGAATCCTAACACAACCCTTTGATGAAGGCAGAACAGGTTTCACTGATTCCCATCTGGTTGGGTTAAGCAACTGAGGTTAAATAATTTCATTAAGAGTAGTCATTGGTATGGGGGATGACCTGTGCAAATGCATGGAGGTGAGAGATGAGCTGCTTCATTTGGGGAAGAGCTGGTCATTTAGTTTGTCTGAAGCAGAGTTCATGAAGAGCAATGATGTTAGATAAAGCTAGAAAAGTATATTAACACCCTTTCCCATTGTAGAGGAGGCAATTTAAGAGTCACTTTTTTTTTCTTAGAGGCAGTACTTTCTCTTGAGGTTTCCTATGAGATGTCCTCTCTAGGTTATAAAATTTCTCTCTGAGATTCTCATTCTCCTCACCCTTACTTGATAACTATTCCAGTGGTGTTTGATGTATAGTAGGAGGGTCTCTTATTGCAAAAGGTTATTGGTGGCTTTGGGTGTGGGGAGTTTATAGAACTGTGTTAAAATAGTCTCATCTCACTAGGAGGTTGGGCCTAAACATTAATGGAGAAGGAAACAAAGAGAAAGGAGTATGGATGATTATGAAGGCTGACTCAAAAGGACAAAAGTATGGGGGAGAAGGGAAATTGCTGGCCACAAAGTACAGGCTAATACACTTGGTGTGTGAATAAGCTATTGAATTATCCAGCACATTCATTCATTCAACATAGGGTCTAGTGTGTCTTTGCATTTTCATCAACACACCAAGTGGAGAGTTAGGACAGCAGAAGAGTGTACTCATATTATCAAGGAAATACCTCTAGTGTTTGTTGAGTGTGTGTGTGTGTGTGTGTGTGTGTGTGTATGTGTGTGTGTGTGTGTGTGTGTGTCTTGATAATTCATTAAATGATCAGGTTTCTTTTTCAGTTTAACTTATATTTCTCCATAAATGGATATCACTATAATATTTGGAAATATAGATAATCCAAATGGAAGTTGGCTATAGTTCTCCTAATTGACATTCTTTGTGATGTGGTCATTAGAACTTGCTCATCTCTTTGTGGAAAAGAAAGCTAATAAATACTTCCTACCTGAGGGACTGAGGCAATAGAATGGACTCACCCCAAATTTCCAAGTATAAATTTTATATCCATTCCACTCATTAAGTGTTGCGTTTGTCCTAGTACTCAGACATAGAGCAGGACTTAGAGGACCACTGTCCAAAATGGTGCCTGTCTGATAGTCTGTTGAAGTTTGTCTTCCATGAAAGGTTTTGAGCCTAGGACAGCATTACAAATTGATTGCTTTTGGCTTCTTTGAAATGGTATTACTGTGTGGGTGACTACATCTTAATACATTTTTCCAAAATAAGTTTCATTCCTTGAAAATACCAATTTAGAAATAGACATGTAACCGTAGGGTTTGGAGAATGCTCCCCAAGATTGTATTTTCAGTATCTAGGTTTTTCACCCATGTGCTCTCACTCTGGGTGATGTATGTGCTATGTGCTAAGGAAAGCAATTTTTCATGATTAAAAAGGAAATCAATAGATCACTGCATACAGTCTACTTTTGGTAAATGAAAAGATAATATATTAAATCTCTTTGCACTGTTTAAAACTCATTCAATCACTTTGCAGTAGTACTAGATGCAAAGTGACCTTAGAAGAATAGACATTCCAGTTAGTAACATTTTGCATAATGTCTTTCTTTAAAAAAAAAAAAAGTGTTTAAATTATTGATTTTTAAGTTGACTCTGAGCAAGCAATTAGGAATCTGAGAATTAGTCAGTACAAAAGCTTAACAAAGGCATGGAAATGCCTTTAATGGTAAGGAGGCTTTGTGGTAGTGAAATCATATTAATATTGGAATCTGTAAATCTGGGTTCAAATCCCAGCTCTGACATTTAGTAACCATTTAACCCTGGGCAGTCACTTTTTATCTCTGATCCCCACTTTCCTCACCTAGAATAATAGATTAGGAATTGGAAGAGCTATCACAGATCATTTAGTCAAAGCTCCTTCATAGGTATGGAAAATGAGGCAATGGAGCCCAGAGACATTAACGGACTTGCTGGACTTGGATCCAGGTCCTCTGAGTTCAAAGCTTGAGCTTTTCCTAAATTTCAAGGAGGAAGACAAGATCTTATACTCACCTTCTTGAAAAATATGTAAACCTTGTGTAGATATATGCATTCATACAAGGAGACATACATGGTCTTATCCACTCCGGTTCCTCCCACTGAGTTCCTTCCTTTAATTCACCTAAGTAAATGAAACAACAAATATATTTGCTTCCAGAAGGCCAGCTGTATACAGACAATTTCCCAGTCCCTATGTGGCCTATGACTGTTAGGAGCTGTGTAGTTTTAAAGTGAGTTAAATAAAGGGAAGCCTTTGCTATATGCTTCAATTTAAGCAAAGGAAACACCAGTCATCAGACCCACTGGGCACTTCCAGGACATTACTCTATGCATCCCTATGATGGTAGAATTAGAGCTATTGGTCACCAAAAGAAACATAAAATCAGAGACTAGGGTATGTCTACTCCATGGCTATTTCCACTTTCCCAGGACCAACTGCAAGGGTATGAGATGTAGGGCTCATCTTTCCAGGCTGCTATTGTACAGTGGATGGACAACAGCTAGGTACTCCTTTACAATCCTTTTACTTATCTTTTGTTCCAGATTCCTATCAGCTGTTTTTGTTGTGTCCATCCTAATTCATTCCATTTGCACTTATTTACAAAGACTCAACTGCTCAGACACACTTTTCTAGGTATGGAAAAAGGAAGGAAGGATTTATAATCATAGTCTATTTCATATGATTTCTAATCATATAATCATATATAATCATGCATCAACATGAGCTAGCACCAGAATGTTGTTTTTAAGGTTTCCAAAGCACAATGAACATATCACATTTTATTATTATTAAGAATTTATTGTGTGTCAGGTGTTGTGCTGAGTGGTAGGGATACAGATCCAAGCAAACAAGACAGACTGTACCCTCATCAAGGTTACTTCTAGGGAGGATAGACAACACAGGAAGTGAGTAGTACCCCAGCAAACCCATAACTGACCCTGGAGGGGAAATGTGCATGAAGCACTCAGTTTTAATCTTCATAATTAACATTTTCTTTATTACTTTCTGGAATCTATACAATCAGAACAGTAAATTAAGCCCTGATCTGCAGCTCCTGCTGATTTCTGAGGTTTAAATTGCTAGAATGAAATGCATAAAGAGGAACTAGCAAAAGATGGGTAGTGATATGGCAGGTTAGGAAGAAGATTCTGGAAAGAGTTCTGGTGGCAGTAAGGAGATGCATGGCTAGGCTCCTTCCTAAAATGGTGGTCCCATGAAGGAAGTCACCAGTGAGGAGATGATGGCCATAAGGTGGATGCTTTTCACAGTGGCAGTTTGGTGGGTGAGGAGACTAATCCTGAGAGAGGTCTTATATGTATGTTTAGTTTGCAAAAGTCTCAATTCTAAAATGAATTTATTTTAACTCAATGCAACAAACATGTCTTAAATAGCAAAATAAACAAGAAGACAAAGATGTAAAAAATGACAAATTAGTCCCCAGGAATTTTGCCAATTAATTCTGCCGAGGGAGCAAGATGGCATTAAGACGTACCTCACAGACCTAGAGAATTCAAAGATTGGCAAGAACTTGAATTACTATCTAACCCAGCCCATCTAGGGAAACAATCCTCACAGTCACATAACTTGCCCTTGGTGATCTAGCCTCTTTTTGCATGCATCCAATCAAGAAAAACTGACCACTTCCCAAGGCAGGCCATTCCACTTTTGGACAGCTCTGATTATGAACATTTTCCCCCAGTATCAAGCCTAAATCTGTACCTTCGTGGCTTGTATCACATGCCCCTGGAATTGCCAGCTGGGGTTAAACGGAACAGGTCTAATCCCACCTTCACAAGAAAGCCCTTCAAATATGTGAACACATCTGTGATGTTCCTCTGAGGCCCCTCTTCAAAGAGAACATTCTTTGAACTTATCCTTGTTCAGCATGAACTCAAGACCCTTTATCATCTGCACCCATTACAACGTGAGTTCCTTAAAGACAGAGCCGATAGTGTTTGCCCTTTTTTCCATCTCCTGCTCTTAGCATATGTCTGGGACATATTCAACATGTGATAATTGTGGACTGACTAGCCAGCCTAAGAGCATCTTAGCAGGTCTGTTTGTTTAAACTGTGATGCCAAGAAATGAAGGCAGGAGCCCCCATCTGGCCTGAGCAGCACCGAGTTCAGTAAGACTCTCCCTTTTTTGGTCTTTCTTACTATACCCCAAGACCCCATCAACATCAGCATGCTGACATTGCCTGAGCTTGCAACCCCCTAAAACCTTCTGGTTCTTTTCAAATGCATGGAGTCTTGCCATCCCCATCCTGTACTCACTAAGATACTATTCTGAACTCAAGTGTAAGATTTGCCATTTATGCCTATCGAATTTCAGCTTCCAGCTCTGTGTTCTGATTTGCCAATATCTTATTGGCTCCCGGCCCTGCCATTCAGCCATAAACTCTTCCTCTCTGCTCTGTGCCATCTGCACATCTGATGACCACTCCTTGTCTTTATCTAATCCTTTGATTAGAAAAAAAGCAACAAGGAGCAAACACAGCCCCTCCTGAATCCTGTAGGACACGTGCTTCCAATTTCACATTTGAGTCCAGCCATTCGGTCACTCCCATATCTATCTTAAAAAGTGGATCACATCTGGCCTCAGACACTTGACACATTTACTAGCCATGTGACTTTGCACAAGTCACTTAACCCCCAAATGCTCTCCAAAAAGCAAAAAAAAAAAAGGTAATCACCTACATGTCTCTATCTTTTCCACAAGAAGGCACTGAGATATTTTGCCAAATGCTTTATCAAAATCAGGTAAAATCTATTTATGACATTGCCCCAAACGATTGGCCTTTGACTCCATCAAAAGAGGGAATCAGCCTCTTTTCCAGCATGGCCTGTTGTAAAGAAGCCATGAGGGCTCTTTGTCCTCACACATTACATCACTCACCAGCTCTTTGGTATCTGTTCTCACAGTCCATATGTTTTGCCAGAAATCAAAGAAAGTCTCTCTGGCATTTAGTGTGTGGACTCTTTTCTGTCCCATCTTTTTGCATGATGAGCTAGCATTTACCCTTCCCTAGCCCTGTAGAAGTTCTTATTTCCCACGGTCATTCATATGTCACTGACAGTGAGTCAGCAGTCTGATCTGCAAGTTCTAGACCTCATCTGGGCCAGGCGACTTCAATCCACCAGGAGAAACTGAGTGAGTGTTCTTGTATTATCTGACCTCATATTGGGTGGCAGGTCCTTGTAAGACATTGGTGTCCCATCATTTCTGCTCCAAAGGTGATTCTCTTTCACTGAGAAATGAGAAGCAAAACAAAAACTGAGCAGCTATGACTCACATCGGAGTTGTGTGTGGAAGGGGTGGGGGCAAACGAGAAGACCAGATGGTGTGCTCTAAGACTACGTATGGGAGAGGGGCAATCTGCCATCAGCCGCTGCAGAAGAGGGCAGGGTTAGTGGTGTACTCCAAGGGAGATCGAGTCAGATGAACAAGAATCAAATCCCAGCTCTTCCTTCTTTACTCCCTGCATGACATTGGGCTTGTTGTTTCATTTCTCTGAACTTCAGTTTCCTCCTGTGCAAAATTTGAGGGTTATACTTGATGGCCTTTTTAGCCCTTGATCTATGATCCCATGAGCCATGACTTTAAGACTGCTCATGAATATTCATGGATCTTTTTCTTACTATGACTGGGAGATCACATCTGTCTTGGAAACTTTCAGCCTTGTGGGCCCCTGCTGCCTATAATTCTTCAACCTTATAACCCTGAATGGCATTTTCTGATCAAAGTTTAGTTTCCTCCATCCCTCCTATGTGAAGTCCATAGCCGCCTTGACTCATGTTTCCCCAGTTCCTGAGAGGTTGTGTCAGGAACTCAGTAGTCATTTCCTACTCTTTTCCATGAATACCCAGCTAAGTCGTGAGGCTTTTCCAGGTTGGTGAAGCCTTGGGCTGACTGGGCTTGTCCTTGCAGAATCCATTGCTGGTCCCTGGGATTATGGACATCTTTGCCCCTTCCTTCCCAGCTTCATCTACCCCTGCTTTTCCTGAATAAAAATGCAGTAAGTGGGTCTTAGAAAGGCTTTGTGTGATTAGGGCAGGATGTTTGAGTCCATCTGCCCTGGACTGGTCTCTCTTCTGCTCTCTGCCTGTAAGATGCCCTTTTGCCTCAGCACTCTCCCCTCTGCCTGCTTGGCATTCTGGGCTGCTTTTGGAGCAGACACAGATGTAGCTGCAGAATGGGTGATCAACTCTTCCATGCAGTGGGGCTTGCTGAATTATTCATGGAGCCATAAGATGGGAATAGCTTCTCCTAGGTCCTGTGTAGTGATGATGGGAAGAGAGGAAGGAAATAGAGAGTCATAAATATCCTTCCACTGTTCATTTTTTTCATCCGCTGACTGGGTTAAAAGCAGGACTTGAATTGTGTCATTGCACAGTCCTCTGATCTCCCCCCCCCAACTCTTTAATCACTTGGTAGAGCCCTAGTGGGGGGCTAAGATTGATAGGACATCTTTTATCTGAGCACAGGGAAGCAACTAGGGTCTGAGCACTGATGCTGATGAAAACTGCAAAGATTTCTTGGCCCATTGAGCTAGGTCTTAACTGTCTTTGAGATCCTGGAGAGATTGTACCTGCTGTGGACAGTCTTCAGTGCCTAGTCTCTGTGTTGTCTAAGATAGCACAGTAGTGGAGTCTAGATCCTGGGGGGGTGGAGGTGGGAAGGAAAGGTGCCTCACTTTGTCTGCAGCACCTCAAAAGTCCCAGCCTTCTTCCTTTTCATTGAACAATTTTTAAGCAATCTTCCAGGCTAAGTGTGACTTCCTTCTCCATCCTGTCCCCTCCCCCAAAGGATTTTTAGTATACCATGAAAATTAAGAATCTTCTGCATAGTAGATATACCACTGCTGAACATGGATTGTGGAAGATCTGTAATCCAATTCCACCTCTGACCCTTAAAGGCAAGTACATTTACACCTCAGAGCTTCATTTCCCTCAGTAATCCAGAGGGCTTTACATTCTTGCTTGCATTCTTGGCCTCACATGGAAGTGTGAGGATAGAGCTTTTAAAGCTCCCTGGGAGCTTGAGCTCTCATGCCTGTTATAGGGGCAGATGGCAGCCCAGTGAATACAGTGCAGGGCCCCAGATCAGGAAGACCTGAGTTCAAATGTGACCTCAGATACTTGGTAACTATGTAACTCTGGGAAAGTCACCTAACCTCTGTTTCCCTTAACTTCCTAAACTATAAAGCAGGAATAATAATAGTACTTGCCTCACAGGGCTGTTGTTAGGATTAAGTGAAATATTTGTGAAATGTTTAGTGCCCTGCCGGCCCATGGTGATTGCTGTATAAACACTTGTTCCATTCTCCTTGTTTGAAGATACAGGAACCAGTGGGACAGCTCCCATTCAGGGCTTGAATAACTGAGGACGAGCAGACATGGGAGAGCCTTCCAAGGCTATCAGTTATTGGGACTTCCTCACCTGCTTCCCCTGGGCTCTGGGCATCAGCACACAACCCTTTGGTCCTTCCAGCTAAAGGACTGATTTTCTTTCTGTAACAATGAGTTTGACTGGTCTTTGAGCTTTCCTAAAACATTCATGGTGTTTTTCACCTTTTCTGATCAAGTAAAGAAAAGACAGCATCCCTCCCCTGATGTGAACCTGTAAGCATTAGCTAGTTTAGTCATGTGCATGCCAAAGCAATGTCTTCTTGAGAGGTATTTGTTCAAATTCCCAAGGCTGCTGAGCACTTGCTGCAATGTGTCACTGTCTAGGAGCCCCTGGTCTTTGATAATGTTTGATTTGTTTCTGGTTCTGAGTTTGAATAGGTTTGGCACAAGAGAGTCAGTGTATATAATACCATGCATATACTGGGACATTCTATTATGGATGAAGCCCTGGCATAGGAGAGACTGTTTGCTAACATTTTCCTTTAGAATAATGATTCCTAAATCACCGGACCTTGGGGAAAAGATTTGTTCATTTTTTTTGTCCAGCACTGATGAGTATGATGTGAGGTAAGGACTTGTCCTCAGAATAGCCTTTAAAGGTTGTGTTCCTCTTGACATTAACTAAGACTTTAATGTCCCAAAATGTGCTTTCTCTACTAAATTTCCTAGATCTGTTCTGCCACATTCCTCCTCCCCTCCCCCCCCCCCCCCCACCATTTGACATAACAAATGAAAACTACTTGGAAAGCATGTCCTTGGTTCCTTCTCTACTTGCCACCTTCTTTCTTTTGTTATTTTCCCCTCCTCCCACCTCTCCCTTTCTCTCTTTCATCCTCTCTCTCTATCTCCCACCCTCCTAAATAAGTATACGTGGGACTGTGATGTTAGAATCCAACTCTGTAAGGACTCTACTGTCCTTGGTAATTTAAGAAGTATAGTATAAAAATCTGTAAATCTTTTCCGTTTTTCTTTTGTCATTTCATTTTCATTCTTAAGTCCCCTTTGGTATGACTTCACTTGGTTGGATGTCTTGTCAAGGTAGCTCTAAACTGGCTTTGTGACAGCTAGGTGGTGCCATGGTGCATAGAGCACTAGACTTGGAATCAAAAAGACTCGTCTTCCTGAGTTCAAATCTGGTCTCCATCCCTTGTTAGCTGTGTGACCTGTGCAAATCACTTGACCTTCTTTACCTCAGTTTCTTCATCTGTCAAGTGAGCTAGAGAAGGAAATGGCAACCCCCTCCAGTATCTTTTCAAAGAAGAGTCCAAAACATATTCACAAAGAGTTGGACATGACTGAAATGACTCCACAACAACAAATTGATTTTACCTTCCATTGTTTCTCTCCTGCTCATGATCATCCATCATCCTTAGGTTCATATAAAGTCAGCAATGGAATGAAACATAGAAGTTAACTCTAGGGAGAAAAAAGACTGATATTTGATTCAATAAAGCAAAATTATACCACAAAGGCTCATTTACAACAAGATGTCTTCCACTCCTCTATCAAAATCATTCAGGATTTTTGGAAATATTGAGTAAAAGCAATAGAGAGTTCAAAGACCCTCTCACCATCAGTATCATGCTAGTCATAAAGCAGGTTGATGTGTGCTCACCACAAATATTTGCCAACGTGATGGAGACCCAGCCCACAGAATTCAGGTCAGGGAGGGATGCCCTACAGATAATGAGACCAGCCAAAAATTACTGCTTGCAGACAGCATGGGGTGGGCTGCATCAGTTCCTGAAGTGCAGGAGAGCTTCCTGAAAGATATTTTTAATCAATTTCATCACTCAAAGAAGTTTAGCTTGACATCCACTTGAGAAAGACCAAGTGAATAAAGAATCTCTTGCCCAGATTATGATGTTCATTTGAATGTATACCATAACCAAGTTGTTTCTTTGTTGATAAGACTGGAGCTCACTGTACCATTTCAGAGCTGTTCCTTTAAAAGACAAGGAATGTTCTCAAATAAACAAAGCCCTCTGAGGTGAAAAGCCAGATTTCCAAACATCTCGGAATCCCACTGATAGCTGCTCTCTCTCAGTTCTAGGATAGCAGTTGGTTGGTTGCTGTCCTTCATTCTGAAAAAAGACCAACATGATTTCACTATGTTGGAGTCAAGGTACAGTGTGTCCAACTGTGGTAGGAGGAAAAACTAGACCCTGTTTTATAGATTTGACATCAGAAGTGACTTTAGAGGTTATCTAGTCCAACTCCCTTATTATACAGATGAGGAAACTGAGGGATTATGTGAATGACTCAAGGTCACACAGGTAGCGAGTGACAGAAACCAGGTCTCCTGTGTCCACAGCCAGTGTTGTGCTTTTTTATTTTTTCATTTTTTTGATGCTTGAGAACATCAAGATTGTTCAGTTCATAATGGAGAACTGTGCAAATCATTCTCTGTGAAAAGAAAGATAAACCTTTATTAGTCTTTTACAGTCAGCCCTCAGTGCATTCAGGAACATTAAGCTGAAGAAGGAAATACAACTTGTGCCTTTAAAATAGTCTAGTATGTCAACCCCTAAAGCAAAGCATTTTGCAACCTGGAAAGCTTGCCGACTAAATCACTCCACCGCCATTCTCCCATGGGTTTCAATGAGTCTCAGTTTAGAGCAGATTAAAGCTGATTCCAAGCTTCCATTAGCTTTCCAGCCCAAATCATGAGCTAAATTGCTTTTGGCTGGGATACTCTCCCAAGGAGTGGATCAAAGGGGGGGGGGGGGGTGTTGAGGTTTGTTTGTCTGGATTTGCTTCGTCTTCCAAATGGATTCATTGTTTGCTCTGTAAGGAGGCACAGAGCACTCACCGAAGCAGCTGGGGTGTTTAGGAAAGCAGTTATTGAAGCTGGCTCTGCTTTTGCCCATGACTGGGTCCCATTCTTGGGACTGAAAACAGCATGTCACCAGCTTGAATCACTTAGAGATGACTGCGAGCCAGAGAGTTTCTTTTTCAGAAAGGAAACTTAGAGGTTTCCACAATGATCTATACCTATCTTGGGTCCAAGAAAGAGCACAGAAAAGTGTCCAGCCTGTCAGGTTCCACCGACTTTGATTCAATTTATCCATCATTTAATCAGAGCTTACTATGGGCTAGAAACTCTGCTAATTGCTTCAGATATAAAGTAGAAAATAAAATAGTCCCTTCCTTCTGAGGAGCTCACATTCTACAGGATGGGGGAGAGAAAGGGAATGTGCAGTGATGAAGATGAATATTGTTTTTACTGTACTGTGTTATGGAAATGATTCTTTTGTTCTCTGAATTGAAAATAAAATACATTAACATATATATGTGTATGTGTATGTATATGTATATGTATGTGTATGTGTATATGTATGTTTATATGTATATGTATATGCATATGGATATGGATATGGATATGTATACACCAGCACTTCCCAAACTTTTTGGTCTCAGGATCCCTTTACACTCTTAAAAATTATTTATTCTCCCTCCCCCCCCTGAAAAAAATGAGCTTTCATATATATGAGTTATACTTATTGATAAAGTGAATGGGTATTATGAAATAGTTTTGATCTTGCAGGGCTCTGGAAGAATCTGCCTGATCTCGGGCTATATCTTGAGAACTGCTGATACAGACCAGATAAATCCCACTGATTTTAATTTTCTGGTGGAGGTGGAGATGAGAGAGCACTAATAGTTGGGAAGATAGAGAAAGATTTTATGTGAGCAATGCTGCTTGAGCTCAAGTTTCAATTGAGTTGGGGATTTCAGAAAGGAGACCATTGCAGGCGTGAGGGCCAAGCTGGACAAAGACAAGAAGGCAGAAAATGGAACATCATATACAGGGAGTGGCAAGTAAGTTAATTTGGCATGAACACAGAGTATGTGAGTGGGAATGAATTGTGGGAAACAAGTCTGGAAAGATAGTTTAGAGCCAGACAGTGAAGGACTTTGAAGGCCAAATGGAGGACTTTCTGATTGATCCCAGAACCAACAGGGAGCCACAGAGGCTTCTTGAGTGAAGGAGTGACAGTGACATAGTCAGACTTCTCTGCTTTCAGCATCCTAATTGGCAGCTGCAGGGAGGCTAGATTGGACAAAGGAGAGACAGAAGCAGGAAGACTGAGTGTCCTCCCAGGAATCCTGCAGTGCTCTGCAAGGCCTTTGGTTCCTACTCGAGGGGTCTCATAGCTGACGCTGGGCATCTGACCCTGAAACCAGAAGGCTCTTTGTCCATGCTGGGAGAAGATGGAGGAGAAACCTTGTCCCTTAAAATTGAAGTTCTTTTACAGGGCCCAAAGGAACCATAAACAAACCTTTTAGAGAGCTGAAATCACTTGGTCACCATAAGCATTACATACAGCACTTCCTCACTTGTAAAAATGCATTTTACTCTTCCCTTATTTCACCTGAGAAATAGGCGCCAGGAGAAAAATCTATCAGGGTGCTACTTAGCTCTTATTCACATCCTTTGGAGACACCACATATAACGTGGTGTGTGTGTGTGTGTGTGTGTGTGTGTGTGTGTGTGTGCACGCGTGCGCGTGCTAACCTGTGCATAACTAACTTCAGGAAATTGCATTTTTAATTGATGTAGAAAAAGGGGGAGACTGAGGGTCATTATTGGGCTACAAAAAAATCCCCTTTTATTTTAAGGGGACTGAGGAAGTGATCATTCAGAAACCCAAATCCACACGGGAAGGGGACTAGAAATCCTTCAGAGAAGCAGAAAGGCAGATATTGGACTTTCGCTCTGCCAAGCCTCTCTGACCTGCTGCGTTGGGCTTCACTGGGCTGCTCCTTGGATAGCCACTTACAGGAAAGTCCTGGGGTCCTCCCTCCTTCATTCTACAATGGTTCTTGGTCCTTTAATGACCCTTGCAACTGTTTGCTCGGGGTCTCTGGTGACCACTCAGCAGGGGGCCCCCAGCATCTCTTCTCTGGCTCAGGACCGGACTGCCCCTCTCCTGGCCACCGTCTCTTTTGTATTCTTTTGGTGATGCTTCCATGGCACAGTACCCAATGCATAGGGCTACGTGCTTGCTCCAGAAATGCTCTCTAAAAGTGTTTAAAGTATTTTCTTTTAATCAGTGGGAATCGCCTTCTCGTGACCTTCCCCCCCTCCCCAATTGAGTAGACAAGAAAAACAAAACCTATTAAAAGCAAATAGTCAAAAGAAAGGAAAAAAAGAAATTTACAGGATAATTTTGTTATATGTTTACAAGGAATAAGGAGTAATGCATAATAGATTTGTGGTTTCATGTGAAATCATTTTTTTTTTTTTACTATACTATGTTATTATGAAATGCTTGTTTTATTCCATAAATTAAAAACAAATTATTTTTTCTTAATGGCATTTTTTTCTACTTACTTGTAAAGATAGTTTTCAACATTCATTTTTTTAAATAAGATTTTGAGGTCCAAATTGATACAATCATACATGTACAGTCTTGTTAAATATAAAAAAATGAAATGAAAGCTGATAGTCAAAGAAAACTAAGGTCCAAGTAGCCATGTCCTCTATATGTATGGACATGCAGCTATGTTATATGTTAGTATATATTACATGTATACATGTGTGTGCATGTATGCACATGTATGTAGATGTGAAGGCATGCTCTGCTCTGTCTCACTGTCAGAGGTGGGTAGGATGTTTCATCACTGGTTTCTGGAGCCAGAAGCCATTACAGCACAATCACATTCTGTTACATTTCTATGCCACAATGTGCTCCATTTAATTCCCAATTTAAGGGCATCTCCTTAGCTTCCCATTCTTTGCCACCTAAAAAAAAAAGCTCTAAATACTTTTTTACGTCCTTAGACTTTGTGTTGCTTAGAAGGAATCCCCTCCTCAGCCTGCCCTCTTCGAATTCCCTCCCCCTCCTATTTCCCCATTGAGTGGAATGTATTTCTGTTCCCAACTGTGTATGGAGATACGGAGGTATGTATTTGTGCATTCTTCTTTCTTTTGGCCAGGTCATAGAAGAGTACAGTTGAAGTTTACCATACTCTCCTCCCCTGCCTTGCTTTCTCAATCTATTTGGAGGATTTGGGTGGAAGGGAAGCTTACTGCATGGTTCTCTACCACACCTCCATCTTGGCTCTGCCTCTCCACTTGATAAATGCTCACTGACTTGAGTTGGTTTGGAGCACAAGAAACTGAGGTTCCCCTGGCATGCAGCTCTATCCCCAGTGGAAAGGATCCATCCATCAATTAATCACCATGCATTTATTAAGGACCTACTATGTGCTAAGCACTGTGTGTCTTTGTGTTCAGAAGATGCCTGAAACAAATGTACTATAATGAGGGGAGGAAGGATGCCAGCAGTTCTGGGGCTCGGGCTGTTCAGCTGAGACCTGCAGGGACTGTGAACAAGGCATTCTGGGCATTGGGAAAGGTGATGCCTGTCATGGAGCTAGTCCTAAGGCCCTTCTTTTTCTGTTTTCTCTTTCTCCCATTCTCCTATGTTCAATTCAGATTTCTCTTTGCTGCTTCATTTTGGTTTTCTTCATTCTGGCTCAAAGCATTGTTCTTTTTTTCTCAATACTATCGCATTCTCCCAGATAACCTAGATGTTAGAGTAGCTGCCCTCCAGTGCTTTCCCCTTCCCTGGTAAGGAGACACTTTGTGCCCATACAGCTGTAACTGGACACCAGTGCAAACACAGGTGTAGGCACTCCCTGAGGGTCACTGGAAAGCTCCCTTTGTGCTCTGCCTGCTTGAGCTGAGATTCTCCACTTCCTGATCTCCATGGCTAATGTCCATGGCAAACTGCATGTTCCTCAAGCCTGATGTTTCCTGGGTTTGACTTTGCCTAGAGTGAGCTTTCCCTCCTTATTATTGGGGTTTGCCAGCCTTCAGGAAGACCACATAAGCCACTCTTGGATTAGCATGTGGTCTCAAAGACCTCATGTGAGAAGCTGCACTCAGCTACTGTCTCTGAGGAGTTTGGACCTGACTGCAGTTTACTTCCTGTGAGACCTTGGGCAAGTCACTTGTCTCAGGGCCCTCTATGCTGTTCAAGTCATTTTGGAGAGGACACATACAGGATAGTGGATGTGGTGCTAGATTTGGAGTCAGGAAGACCTGTGTTCAAATCCCACATTGAATATTGACTATGTGACCTTAAGCATACTGCAAAATCTTTCCATGCCTCAGTTTCCTTACTTACAAAATGATGGTGTTCAACTTTATTATGGGGTTCTTTACCTGTCACTCATTTTCCTTTTCTAGCACACATTTCCTTGATGGCTACATGGTATAGTCTGCTCACACCAACCATATAGCCATGGATCTCTTCATTGTCTTCTCTGTGGCCATGGGATATCCACTCACCATCTCAATTTGTCAAACCAAAGAAATCTTCCTAAGAGTCAGATTGAAATGAATGTCTGTTAGATAGAAGAGTTGAACCATTCTTTGCATAAAAAGATTATGTATTCATTTTATAAAATGGAAATACCAACACCAAGTTGGAGACAATATGATACTGTGGAAGGGGTCCTGCTTCTGAGAACCAGGATTCAAATCCTGCCTATGTTACCCACTACCCATGTGCCCTTGCACAAGTCACTTATCCCCCTTGGTTCTGTTTCCTCATTTGTAAAATGGGAGGGTTGAACTAGAATGCTCCTGAGGTCCCTTCCAGCTCTGGAACAATGGTTGTATTTTCTTATGAGAGTGAAAATTAGGTAGATGCATAAGAAACCAAATCCCAGCCTGGAATAATCTACTTCCACTATTACGTCAGATACACCACTTTGTCTCTGCTCATACCACAGTCCTGCTACTTCTGGTCCTTATCACTTCTCGCCTATATATTTATCCTAGTCGCTTAATTGCTCTCACCTACTTCAGGTCTCTCCCTACTACAGACCATCCTCCACAAAACTGCCAAAGAGATTGTCCAAGTTATACCCTTCCTCAGTAAACTCCAGTGGCCCCCTATTGGCTTCAGGATCAAATACAAAATTCTTACTTTCCTTTGAAAGCCCTTTACAGCTAGCTAAGATTTGTTCTTCAAGTTATATTATACACACACTCTTCAATCCACCAAGGTGGCCTTGCTTTTCTTCCCAAACAATGCTCCATCTCCTATAGCCATGTCTTTAAGTAGTCTGCCTTCTTTGCCTCAGTATACATCCTTCTCTCCTCTTCCTAGTTCCTTACAAAATTCTGTCTCCTTTTACTTGAGACCCTTCCTCATTTTCTGTGCCACTTCCCTCTCAATTATCTTGTAGCTGCATATTCAAAGTAATACAAAGTGACTTTATAAGAAAATAAGAGTCTGGACCATTTGGGGGAGAAGGCACATAAAAAATGGCCTAATTTAGCCTGGGATTATGCGACCAGGGACAACACCAGTCATTAAGCACCTTCAGTGTGTGTGTGTGTGTGTGTGTGTGTGTGTGTGTGTGTGTGTGTGTGTGTGTATGTAAGGTGTTTGCAGAGTCCTGTGCAAGACTGGAGAAGGGACCAAGTTTGTCACTGCATCCTTGTCCAAGGGGATCTCCTGGTCTAATGAGTGAGTGGTCTCCAACACAGAGAGCTGGGAGACTCAACATTCCTTTGGGAGGCATCATAGAACATGCAGGGTAAGTTGGAAGTTGGTGCATGGCCCATGGATGAGGACAGGACTGTCTGTCTCTTTGATGCATGTCAATTCCAGAAATAGGCAAGCAATGGTGCTACCTTGAATCAACTAGCCTGCCACCCGAGCTCAGTTCTTTCTCTTCCCTTCCTTTATTTGGCTTTGCCCAGGTCACCTCAGCCTCCAAAATTAGGGTCAGAAAGCTCTGCAGACGAGCTAGCCTGGAGAAATTCGCAGAATAATGAGGCTGCATTGGCACGTGCTGAACGGCATGTTTCTATTAGCTGTTTTCCTTGTATACGCTGGGGAGGTAATGAAGAGAACTCCATCACGCCACTTCCAGCTCCTGGAGAAAGCATTTGTAAACAACATGTCCTAATCATTAACTCTGAACACAGTGTCACTCATACCAATGTTTTCATCCTAGGAAAATTGAAATGTTTATTTGTCTGAGCCTCAAGGGAATGTGGGCACAGCACTGCCAATTCCCATAACATGGAAGGAAAGGGTGCCCTGCTGGTGGGTTTGGGATCCATTGGGTTGCTGTATAATCCTCTCTATCCCAAAGCCTCTGATTTAGTGTGGTTTGGGGTTCAAATCTGAACCATTTTTGCAGGCTTCTGCTCATGATAGATTTTGAAAAGCGTACTTGAGGGACATTGTTTTTGCTATTCTGAGGTACCAGTGTCAATCTCTTTAGAGTGGCCCAAGGATTGTACTCATCTCTGAGGGATGCTCAGATGGCCAGAATCCTTGGAGAGCATTTGCCTTTGAAATAACCAAAAGGAATTAAATCTCTTTTTTATGTGATAGAGGGTAATTAGACTCTCCCAGAGCATAGCACTCGGGCTATTCTACCGAGAAACCCTCCCATTTGAACAGAGCACCCCAGGAATAAAATGAGTGATTAAAACAGGAAATCAAGCAGAAGCCATTTATAAAACACTTGCTGTGTGTCTGGCATCATTATGCTGGGTCTTGGTGATACAAAGACAAAGAATGAATCAATTCCTACTCTCAAGCAGCTTGTTTTCCAATGGAAGAGACAGCAACATATGTTCCTGACACATAGTAGGAGCATCATGAATGTTTCTTTACTGACATACACAAGAATATGGGGAAGAAAATGAAAGGTAATAAACTTTTAAAAGTATTTAAATATAAGAGTTTGGGAAGAAGGTACTTGGTAGTTGAGGGGAGCAGGAAAGGCTTCAAGGTAGAAGGTAGTGCTTGTACTGTCTTGTAGGAAGAGAGGAATTTTATGAAGTGGAGATGAGGAGGAAGTAAATTCCAGGCATTGCAGACAACCAGGGCAAAAACATGAAGGTGGGAGATGAAGTGCCAGAACTGAGAGCAGGTCAGTTTGGCTGAGTCACACAGTACCAGAGGGAAAGTAGAAAAAGAACAAAACTAGAAAGAAAGGTTGGGGCCAAGTTGAGAAGCACTTGAAAAGCCAAACAATTCATATTTTGTTCCAGAGGAAATAGTGAGCACTGTTGTTTATTGAGTTGGGGGTGATGTGGTCGTATATAACTATGTGAGGAGGATTGGAATGAGGCCAGACTTAAGTCAATGAGACCCAATGTACAGGCCAGTGCAACAGCCCAGGTGAGAAGCTTCAGGCCTGCCAAAATGGTATTTATGTGAGTAGAGAGAAAGTTAGATGAAGATGTTGTAGAGGGAGAAAAGAGCAAAGTTTGGCAACTTATTGGCCATGTGGGGTGAAGAAGAATATGGCATAGGGGATAATGACAGTGTTAGGAATCAGGGAGATTGGAAGGATGGTGGCATCCTTGACAGAAGTGGGGATGTTGGGGAGTGGGGTGGATTTGGGAAACATGACATTGAAATACTTTTTGGAAACATTGAGTTTTACATGAGTATGAGAGATCTGTTTCAAATATTCAGTAAGCAGTTGGTGACAAGGATTGGTGCTCAGGAGAGAGACAGATGGCTGGATGTGTAGACCTGGGAGTCATGGGCTCAGAGATGATGACTCAACCCACATGAGCTGGGTTCGTATTTGACCATGCTTCCACACAAGGTTTCTTGATGTCTTGCTTCTCTTTCCCTCAGCTTCAACATTATTCCATTTTTTCGTTTTTATTCTCTTCTTTCCTTATTTATACCCCTTGTTTTTTCATTCATTTCCAAAATATCCCCACTCCAGCAAGCCTTTTCTCTGCAGAGAGGAGGCTCCACCACTTAGGGGTCTTACCTTGGTCATTGTAACTGTACGGTGTTCAGATTAATTTTTTTGTTTCTCTTTATTATGTTGAGAGAATATATGCATTGTTTTACTCATTGTGATTCTTTTCCCTCTACATTAGTTAACAAAGGTCTTCCCAACCTTTTCTTTGTTCTTCCTATTCATAATTTCACTTTTTTAATTGGCCTATACTTTGTTTCTCATTTCTCACTAGAAATTTTTCATTAGAAATTTGCATGATTCACAGAATCTTTTAGTGTATGTGGAATTTTTTCTTTCTTCATTTGGGACATATTCCCTGGAGTGGGATTCTGGGCCACAGGGCATGGGCATTTCAGCACCCTATACACACCTTTTTAAAAAGCATAATTCCAACTTGTTTTCCACAGTAGTTGAACTAAGTCTTTTTAAACCCTCCAAATTCTCTTCTACACAGCCACTAAAGTGATTTCATTTCTCTAATGTGGAGGTCACTCTCCTACTAAATAAATTCTAATGGCTCCTGATTGCCTCCAGGACAAAATAGAAATTTCTTTATTTGTCTTTCAAAGTCCTTTACAACCTGGTCCCACCAAATCTTTTCAGTCTTATTCACATTATTGCCCCTCTTGGCTAAACAAAAAAGGATAACTAGTCATGGATAGAACTTGAACACAATTCTGCCAAGATTTGCATTGGATTTCATTGCTTTGAATACAATAGGAAAGTCATCCATTTCTACCCATAGATAGAACAAGAATCGGTCCCCTAGGGAAGTAACTGTTGGTGAGGGTCTCTCCTAGGTCCTAGCCCTTGGCTGGTGATGGTGACATCTGCTACATGATTGAAACAGCATCATAGGAACATAGCCACTGACTAGCCTGTTAATCCCAACCCCAGAACATGTGGCTTCTATAAATACAGATTCTTCCAGGTGACAGGTAGCTGGTGCCAGGTCAAAACCACGGAAGGAAGAGTGGTTAGAGAATCCAGAGCCTGAACTCTAGCTCTCTAGCTGCTTTCCTTGCCCATAAAATGAGGGTAGGGTGCCTCTGTGCTTGTTATATTATACACACAGCTGGGAGGTATGTCACCACACTTAATTTTCACTCAGAGTGAGTTGTTAGGTAATGCACATAGACACATGCTTAGGTAACAGAAAGATCATTAGTAAAACTTTTATTGAAATTTCTATGGTCAAATGCCCGGGGAAAGAGTCCTGGATTTGGAGTAAGAGACGTGGGTATGAATTTATCTCTCTCACCTAATACCTGTGCATCTCTAGGTAAGTGGCCTGCCCTCTCTGGGCCTCAGTTTCCCCTTGATAGCTTGTGAGGCTTGTTCCATTTCTAGGACCTATTTCCTATGTCTTAGCTTACAACATGGTTTGACTGTGGCAAGAATTTTTCAAAAGTCATAAATGCCCAAGAAGTTTTGGGGTTTCTCAGAGTGCAACCATGACAGAACCATGCTTCTAACATCCAATGAGCTGGGTGTAACCAGCCTCTGTCTAGTGCCTGAAACCTTTGCCCCTCTGTAAAATGAGGTTGAGACTAATAGCACTGATGTCCCAGGTTCTTTTGAAGATCAAATTAAATAACTTATGGAAAGCATTTGGCCAACTTTATCTACATGTTAGCTACTATTAAAGTGAAAGGACATGTGTGTATATGAGTTGATGTGTGTGCATGTACATGTGTGTGTTAGATTAATTAGCCTTACCTTTCTAGACCAGCTCCATAGTTGGGAGAGAATGTCCTTCCTATTTTCTTCATTCTCTAGGTGTTTTCTGTCACTTAAGTCAGTTTGTGGTATGGTTATTTGGATGGAATTGGGAGGAATATGTACATTATGGGGGAGGGGGGATTCAGGGTATGGTAGGGTTTCAGGAATATAGAGGGGCAGCACAGACAGAGCATTCAGAGGAGGTGGGAAACAGACTCACCAGGCTCATGGAGTGTAGTAGTGAGCAAAAGAGACAGAAAAGAAGGACGAGAGGTCAAGTGAACACATGTACATGTTTAGCTGGGTATAGCTCTGATGTTGCAGAGCCGAGAATAGTCTCTGTGCGTTCCTGCATGATAGGCAGGCCTGCTACAGGAAAAGGAGGAGGGCAACAGGCTTTCGGAGCCATAACAGGCCTCTCCAGGGAGAGACTCATGCCAGTAGGAAGACTGCCAGGCCTCTCCTGGTGCTTTCTTAGTCCTTGGGAGGATAGTTGCATAGGACCTTCCAACCCGCCCCCCCCCCTCCCCTCCCCCCCAGCCAGAGCCCCAGAGCTTTTGTTTTATGACCCTGGTAGGACCTCTTCTGTTTATTTTGTGTTTGTCCATCATTCCCCTCCACCCACCCACCCACCCATCCATCTACCCCTCTACCCATTCACCCCTCCGCCCATCCATCTATCCATCCATCCATCCATCCATCCATCCATCCACCCACCCACCCATCCACCCATCCATCTACCCCCCTACCCATTCATCCATCCACTCACTGACTGCTGACTCAGCACTCATTTGGTAGCCACAAAGCTGCTGTGCTCTTGTCCAGCTCTAGAGGAGACACAAAGGCCCCAGGTCAGAGGGCACAATGATAAGAGTGAAGTTTCCCTTTTTCTTCCCCCCTCCCCAACTTCTCTGTTTCTTTGTTTTTAAATAAGCCCTTTACAGAGGCATTCTCCAAACTGTCCCAATTGTGAGTTGAGAAAAGGGAGGTTAGTTACCTTGAAGCAGTGATCTTCCTTTTCCTACCCTTGTCCAAAGCTCTCCTTCTGTCCATCCTTCGGGTTTTCCTACCTATTCCTCCCACAGGACACCATATGACTGCAGGGGGAAGAAGGAAAAGGAACCAGCTGCCTATTTCTGCGCACATTCTAAAGAGCAATCGAAAATTACAAAAAAAAAAAAAACCCACAAAAATGACAGATTTGTCCTTAACTGAGCAGATCAGCCAGAAAGAGAAACAAGAGTCTGTTGGAGACACTTCCCTCAGGTGGATGCGTCTTTTCAACAATTCGGGCTTCACTGGGCCTTCGACTTCCACAAATATTGGCATAGGAGCCAATCTGAGAATGTTCAGACAGAGCCCAGCAAATGCCATTGTTACTGACAGGAAGGACCTGAGATTTTGAGTCACAGAGCCCTGAGAAGCAGGGGACCTTTAACCCCCTTATTTTGCCCAAGAACAATTGAAGATCACCGAGGGAAAGTGAATTACTCAGTAACTCAAACAGCGTTTGTCAGATGTGGGACTTGAACCCACACCCCTGTCTTCAGTCACGTCTTTATTCATACCCATATCGTCTCTCGTTTTGTATTACTTGACACACAGTAAGCCTTTAATAAGTTATTGTTCATTCATTCTCTCACTCACTCATTCATTGAGCCAGCTAGTCAACCTATGATTCGGTCCTCTCAAAAGAAATCAAGCCCCTGTCACTTCTTGCCTAGATTCTGCCAGTGGTCTTGGCCCACCGACTTCTAGACTTTCTCCTCTCTCATCCATTCTGTGCATAGCAGTCAAAATAATCTTCTTAAGGTTCAAGTATGAGCTTATTATTCCTTTGCTCAAAAACTTTCTGTGGCTCCCAACTGTCTATAAGATGCATAACACCCTTCCACAATCTCCAACCTCAAGGCTAATAATCATGTGCCTTCTCCTACATGAAGCCTAATCTGATTCCCCCAATTCATGGTACCCCTGCCTCAATTGCCCTGTTTTTTAGTGTCAGCCTATGTGTTGAATCCCTCCAGGGAAACATAAACTCGTTGAATATGGGGACTGTTCTGTCTCAGAATCTCCTTGATTCCTTCAGAATTTAACTCAAATTCTAGCTTCTTAGTTAAGACTTCCATGATTCCCAAGCACTGCAGACACCTTCAGCCTTGAAATGACCTTTTGTCTCTTCTGTACATGTGTGCGCGTGCACGTTTGTGTCCACTCTTTATTTGTACATAGTCTTCCCTCATAGAAGGTAAACATAGTGTGGGTAGCTTGGTTCATTTTTGCCTTCCATTCCTGGCCTCTTAGCAGTGTCTGATCCATGGGACATTAGTAAATACTTATCAGCTGATTGATTTATATCTCCAGCAATGAGCTCATGGTCTTGTTCTGAAGAAATGCTTAATAAGAGTATGTTGAGTTGAACTGGTGGCCCATTGCAGCTTCATTGAATTGTCAGGTTCATTTTTTTAAACCAGTGATCTGAGGACCTCCCAGTTCAAAACTTCTTCTTTTGATGCAGATTGCAAGTGGCACCTTCTCTGAACCCTTAAAGTCTTAGGAATTTGGCCAGATTCTGAGAGGTTAATTGACCTTCCTGGGATCGAATGGCCAATATGTGCTGTCTTAAGAGAAGGCATGGCTTAAAGCAGCGTCCTCTCATTTAAATCAGTTTTCATGAAAACCAACCACAAATGAGCTAGAAAGGAATAACAGCCTAGTCAGCCCCGTCATCCACTAACACCAGCTCTTGGCCATGAGGAGTGCTGCCTTTCTTCCCAGTTGGGAGAGAGCAGCTGAACCAGAACCACCAAGCAGAGAGGGAGAGAGGAACAGAGTCCATGGACCATCAGGATGTCCAGCCTTGCTATGTACTGAGCCTTGTGCTTGACACATATTGAGTAATAAATGCTTCTTCACTGACTGGCTTCTTGGTCAGTCATTTCAGTCGTGTCCAACTGTTTTTTGACACCATTTGAGGTTTTCTTCACAAAGATATTGGCTTGTACTTTCCTTCTCCAGTTCATTTTCCAGATGAGGAAAGGGAGACAAATAGGGTTAAGTGACTTGTCCAGGGTTACCCAGCTGACAAGTGACTGGGGACTTAGGAAGTCCTGACTTCAGACCCAGTGCTCTATCCACCGCACCACCTACCTGCCCTCTCACTAACTGAAAGGAGCCAAATCTGTGCATTGGAGCTTGAGAAGAAGGAAGTAAATCATTCCTATTCCCTTCTGGAGTGAGAAGAGAATATTGCCAGGGGTACTAGGAAGTGCCACCCGATCTCCAGCTCAATGGGGTATCATGAGCCCAAACTGAGAGAGTATGATTTGACTCCTGTGTCAGAAGCATGGCCACATCCACCAAGCTCTCACTAAAGCAGCTCTGGGAATGCTCTCCTTTAATTAGATCTCAGGCTAGCTGTGGCACACCTGATTCTCATTTAGGAGGAACACAAGGCAAGAGAAACAGGCATGGATAAATAGCACTAAATAACCCTGGGAACAAAGTTGTCCAGAGAGATTAATTGTGAGCCCCATGGCATTAAAACTCCCAAAGTTGCAGCCAGGGATGGGAGAGAGTGGGGAGCAGCAGTGTGGGCCCAGCTCTCCAGCAGGCAGTGGGTGATACAGGCCTAGAACAGGGAATGCATGGAGGGCTCTGTGGGCAGAGCTCAGAGGGGTACAGAGAAGAGAAGGAGTACGGTAGGAGTGCTCCATCCGCTGTAGCCCAAAACAGAGGAGGAAGCAGGATGGCACACTAGCATCTGACCCAGAGCACTTGCTCCAGGGTTGGGATCCCAAGCACAACAGCGGTATCCTGTAGGAGATTTGAGGGCAGGTGGTGATGCTAACAGCTCCTATTTCTATCTAGTTTAAAGATATAGGGAGCAATTTCTCCCCAACAGCCCTGTGAGGGAAGGAGTGTAGGAGCTGTTCCCTCCATTCGGCCAGTGAGGGAGCTGTAGCTCTGAGAGTTCTCTATGGCAGAAACCCAGCTTCGCCTGACTGCCATGAAAGGCTCAGGCATTGAAGAGCATCTGTGGGCAGCAAAGAAAAGCCCAGCAGTCCGCTGGCTCCTGTCTCTGCCACAGATGGGCTTCTCAAAGCTGTCAATGATCCTGAGCACACTGTGAGAAGGAAGGGCTATTAAGAAGAATGTCAAGCTATATAGAGGATCCTTTAGCATTGGAAAAAAGCTGCTCCAGGCCATTAATTGAGTGCATCTGTCCAGACATGGGCTTGACTGATGGCTGGTGGTGTTCCACAGGCTGTTGGCTCCCAAGGGATGACCCTTGGTACTGGTCATTTGGGAGTGCCTCTGTCCCCAGCTCTCTTATGAAAGGAAAGAAATGAGATACTTTTTTTGGGAAGGTGAATCTGATAGTCTGCCTGTGTAGATAAATTCCAGGGCACTCAATAGGCCTGACCTATGTATCAGTAAAATGGACCTGAAAGGAGCAGAAGAAGGGCTTCATTTGTGGAGGGAAGAGGACAAAGGCCACCTGTATCCTGAAGCAGGCTGATGTGTGGAAGTGGGGACTGAGTGAAGACACTCTTTAGAGACCCCAAATGCAAGAGGTAGCAGTTATTAGGGAAGCTAGGATTCTGGCAATAAGTTTAGGAATAAAGCGGAGGGCAGGGCACGGGGAAGATATGGAGAAATAACTGTCTTGGCCTGACTCTCAAAGCTCAGCTTCTGTCTGAGTGTTTGCACATCCTACCCCAACCCTGCACTGCACTATGTGGCCCATGGTGGGTTCTTGACTGGCTTCTTGACTAACTCAGCTCCATCATCCAGGCCCAGCTAGCTTCAGGCACTGGATAGTCTTAGGTCTTCATCTGTCCCCACCCCAAAGCATCTTGGGATGAACCTTTTATACATCTCTTGTCCTCTCTCTTGTTACCCCTTCCTTTCTGTCTGCTTCTCCTTTCCCCAGACCATTGGCAAGAATGGGGTGTGTGTGTGTGTGTGTGTGTGTGTGTGTGTGTGTGTGTGTGTGAGAGAGAGAGAGAGAGAGAAAGAGAGAGAGAGAGAGAGAGAGAGAGAGAGAGAGAGAACAGGTGTTGCTTTAGGTGGATTACTTTGTATTTTTCTGTCTCTTGATTCTGGTTTTTTCCTACATCAAGCTCTGAACAGAAGGAAGAAGGGACTCAGGGAAGATGGATGGGGTGTACATTAAGAAAGCAAAAGTTGAGAGCAGGAAGAAGTGTGCTGGTTGCAATAGCAGAGCTACAAAGGGAGGGGTTTGGGAGAAAAAGATGGATTGAGAGAGAAACAGAAAGAAGAGCAGAATCATTGAAACACATGGGAAAATTAACCCTGACCTATTCTACCTTCCTGCTTGCCCTTCCCTACCAGTGCATGTAATGTGCATGCCATTCTCTTCACATGTAATGCTCCCCCCTGAGCCTGAAAAGATACTATCTGATGCTCTTTGTCCTGCTTAAATGCTGCCTCCTCCATGAAGCTCTCCAAGTTTCTCCCAGCAAGATGTGTTCCCTTGTATTCCAGCTCTCTTGGCCCCTTGGGTGTACCTCTCTGAGCATCCCTGTGTCATCTTCCCTTGTGTTCCAGTTAATGGTACAAACACTTTAGTTTTATATAAGCCCCTCAAGGGTAAGGGTTGTAGGTATAAAATTACTGAGAGCAGAGATTCCTTTCATGTCAAGGTGGGCTGGGTGGCTGCGGAATCTCTTCTATCTATGTCTTAAGTTTCATAATTGTGCCTTCTTCATCTTTGTGATCTTCAAGGACTCAACACAGGCCTTTGTCCTTCATGGGCACTAAGGAATTGTAGCGTGGTGAGTGAGGGTGAGAATCACTATTTCAACTGCAGCTGTTCTGAATGTCCCTTCTAGGAGAATGATCTCCCTCTTCAGGGGCCAGCGGTCCAAGGTACATAATAGGATTCCCAACTTTTTTTTCTCAAATATACTTTAATGAAATGCATGACATTTGAAGCAGTTTAGTCTTTGGGCTAAGTAATTAGCCCATTTGACCAATCACTCAACCAACATGGGCTTATTAAAGGATCAAGCACTAGGGCAACAAAATAAGGAATGAAGCAAGCTTGCCCTGGAAGAGCTTCTTTTCTATCACCATGGTAACCTGAAGTCCATTCTCCATCACTTCCCCCTCTCCCTTTTAGGGTCTTCTGGCACAGAATTGGCTGCTCCTTCATCCCTCGGAGTGACTTTGGGAAAACTCTCTCTGGATCTCTGTTTTTGGTTCCCCCATGGGGTAGTACTAACACCCACCCCAACAAGGTCTTTGTGAAGCTCAAAGGTGCTTCGAAACCTTAAGGCAGTACGCCTCTTGCTGTGTTACAGTAATCAGCTGCACCTCTCAAAATCTTCAAGAGCCTGGCACTCATTTTCCCCTTGTACTCTTGGCCTTCATGATCATGTTGACAAGATCACACCCAATTTGCATCCCAGTATGTGCCCAAAGGCCCAGCTGCTTTCTATGGGGGAGGCTGAGGCCCAGAAAGCCAGATAACATCTTGATTCCCTATGGGACTGGAGATGCAAAAGCTCTCATCAGGTCAGGAAGATGTGACCCCATTACATGTGACCCAGTGGTAGGGTTGAGTAGAGCCCTTCCCTCTGAGAAGGTCTCCAGCTCCCCATATTCCTCCAGTGTGTGCCTTTCCACAGAGCACTGGGGCTATATCCATTTGATGGCAATAGTGAGACTGTAGAGCTCCCATGCCATGTGTTATTCACTAAACAAACCTGACGTGCTCTACATGACTCCCTTTGCTAAAGCTAGCAAGCAGCATAGCAGTGAATGGCAGAGCTGTTTGGGGAGAGAGTTATTCCTGAGGCTGTAATTTCCTGTAGTGTTCTCTTGGTGCTTCTTTGAGAGGAACTGGGATGATGGGGGGCTTGGGGGTTTTTAATGGATAATCTAATCTTGTGTCCTTCTTTTGGGTGGGGAGTCCTCTTCTCTGCCTCTCCTAGTGATGAGGTAAACCAGGACAGATGGTTTTAGTTTGAATTCGTTCAGTGGCCCAATGTGCCCACCCAGGAAATATCTAGCCACAAGCACTGCTCTTTGACTGGGAGGCAGCAAGGTCCAGGGGAAATAACGTTGGTGGAGCCAAAGGACCTGGGTTCAAATCCCCTCTCTCATATACTGGCTGTGTTGCCTCATGGTGGGAAAGTGATCTCTTTGGAGAGGGATGATCACACAGAACACATTCAAATTGTGGGTGTAGTTGCAACAAAAATAACAGTTATCTTGTCTATAGTGCTTTTAAGGCTTAGAAAATTGAGGCAGTGACCAACTCCCAGAGGAATGTTGATGCCCTAGGGAAAGTCCTTATTACTTGATTCTAGTTACAACTCTCTTTCTGGTACTTAAGCCCTGGGCACTAAGATGATTCTTCTCACCCCCAAAGAGGCCCATTGACCAGCCTCACTCTCACAGAGGTTGATGAATGCTCACTAAGTTTTTACCTCGTCACCCAAACTAGGAGCCTCTAATAGCTATGCCACCAGGATTATTGAAACAATCTGCCATTGACCCCCATATCCAGAGCTGCTGCAGAGATGATTGCTCTTGCACATTCTAATGAGCATCTAAGGATTTTTTTCTGCCTCCTCAGGACAGGGTCAGAATGTTACTGCAGACTCTAAGAGCATTTGGCAATGGATGCGGGGCATGACTCTGTGCAGAGATTTCCTAAGCAGTTGGATTCTTGCCAGCTGCCTGATGGGGTGGGAGTGAGTATGTCTCATGGAGCCTCTTGGCAAAACCAATTTGTCCAGCAGCACACACTTGGCAAACACATTGGATGCCCACGTGCCTGGCATTACAGCAGAAGCCCACTTGAGTTATTTGCCTCTGTGCAAACAAGGGAATTTTGAGGTTGGGTAAGTAGAGGACAGAAGTACTGTTTTCTACAAGAAGGATCAATAAGTCATATAATGAAAACTTGCTGGGAAAGACCAGCCATTACTATCATGGCCACCCATGCTGGAGGAGTTTCTCAGGGACTCAGTACTTATTCTTTTTTTTTTTTTAAATTGATTTGTTTGTTTACTTTTAGTTTACAAGATTCACTTCCACAATCCCTTGAGTTTCAAATTTTCTCCCCTCTCGTCCCCCCATGGTGGCATGCAATCAAGTATAGGATCTGCAAATAGTTTCACATTGGGCATTAGTCTGTTGTAAAGAAGGGTTGTAACTGATGGAATGAACAATGGAAAAGAAGAAACAAAACCAAACATGGAAAAGAAAGAGAGCAGGTAGTTTGCTTCAGTCTCCATTTAAATTCTGTTCTTTCTAGGTCTTTCTCTGAATGTAGACATCTCCTTCCATCCTGAGACTTGTAGAGTTGTCTTCTAACTGTGCCTTGCTGAGAAGAGTCCAGTTTATCAAAGTTGGTTGTCCACATACGATGTGTCTGTGATTGTGTACAAATTTTTCCTGGTTCTGCTCTTCTCACTTAGCATCAGTTTGTATAAAGCCATCAGCAAGTATTATATGTAATGCAGATAAACTAGAAGCATTTCCAATAAGATCAGGGGTGAAACACGGATGTCCACTATTACTTCTCTTATTCATTTTGGTACTAGAAATGTTAACAGTAGTGATCTGAGTACTTATTCTTGAGCAATGAGAAAACTACATCAAGCATAATCTTCTATACCAATTTGGTTTAGAGAATGGCTCCATTCCCTTTTAGGAAAAAATTAGCCTTGCCTTTCTGGAGTAGACAGTGCTTCTACCACACCCCCATTCCTGCCTCTCCTTGCTGTTCAACTTACTTCAACAGGGGTTTATCCAGTGACTATTATGTACAAAGAGCTATCACACGCACTGGGGACAAAACTGAAATCATCCTAACTACAATTAACTTACGTTCTACTGGGGAGTGGGGAAGGGGGTGAGGAGGTGGGAGGTGGGAGGTGAGGGACCACACATACACAGATGGGTCAATGTAAAATAAACACAAGACCCCTCCCAATTCTAAATCTATGGCACTATTAGAAGTTGACTATTTGGCCAGGTCTGCCCCATCCCTAGAGCATGGAAGTAAAACAGAGACTGGCTTCCTTCCCCTTGGATCCATCTGCATGAACTGGCTGCAGTGCATCATGCCTAATGCGTGGCAGTCTTCCCTGGCCTTTGCCTCCATCCTGCCAAACCAAGGAGCAGGCCTGTCGGCTTGGTTGCAGGGGCTATCTCATCTGCAGCATGAGGTCTCTGCTGGAGGTGACTGTCCTCTTTAAAGCAGGATTCCATTGTCTCTCATGCTCCTCCTCTGCCAAGCTCCCCTTTTCTGTTCTTTATTTGATTACATTTTCGTTCCCAAATGCATGTTTTGCAATGGGTCCAGTGTCTCTTCATATCAGTCATTCTTGTCTCAGCTTTTAAATCCAAGGTTGCAGATGTTCAAAGTTAGGCTTTGCCAATATTTGTCTGAATGTATGTCCTATCCCCTCCCCCCCCATGCAGATTTACAATTTAGGACTCTCTTCTCTTTAGGAATGTGATTTTTCTCAGTGACTATCAGCATTTCTGAGCGTGCAGTGTATTTAACCTTTGATCTTTAGAAGAGGGCCGTAAATAGAAATTGGTTGAAGCATGGGGGTGGGAGGGAAAAGACCCCTCAAAGAGAGACCATGAGGCTGCAGCTGGCGGAGAGGGAACAGGACAGGGCCCTCAGCCAAGAGCTCATCCAACTTTTACCCACATTCTGCAGCCAACAACCCTGGGCCCCCATCTCCAACTCTTGGAGGGAGAACATGGGGAAGGGGAGGAAAAGGCAGTGGTATTCTTCCCCAGCACCATAGGTGTGAAGCATGGCACAAGTGCTGCCAGCCACAGGACCATTAACCATGTGAGGAAGGAAATGCATTCTATATATTTGCGGTCACTAGCACAAAGCCCCTGGAACCCTGCCTTAGTTACAGGTCTACTTGTGAGGTGTTTTCCAGGTCCACATTTTGAGACAGGGAGAACAAGAGCAGCTTCTGTCACAAGAAGGCTTGTTTCCATCCTACTGAGACCCTGGGGAAAATGGCCTCATGGACAGTAAGACGTAGCACTACTGGCTGAGCTCCAGCCTAGCATGGCCCTGCCCCCACTTCCTCTCCTCCAGTTGTAGCCTCTCCAACCTCTTGAGCCTTCCCCAGGGTCCCCTCCCTCCTACCCTTGTGCTTAACCCAGGTGCCAGATTTCCTATTTATGGCTCTCTACTAGAGATCAAAGGTTAATAGGTCAGGAGGAAAGGAAACTAGTCAGGATAATGCAACCATAAGAATCGATACTAAGTCCCAAATGCAATTAGGATAGGAGGAAAAGAAACCAGCCTTGAAGCAAATACAATGTAAATGATGATAATGTTGATGATGCCAAATGGAAAAGAGAAGTAAGCATTTACATATAGAAAGTACTTTAAGGTCTACCAAATTCTTTGCAGAACTCACCTGAAATCATCAAATTTGATCTAATCGCCAGATGTGATTAAGATCCCCTTGGCACAGATGGGGAGACTGAGGCTGAGAGCAAGGTAAGGGACTTGTCCAGGGTCAAATAGCTAGTACTGAGGTGGGATAGAATCTAGCATAGAATATAGTGAGTCATGAGAAGTCCCTGAGCAATATTTAGTGACAGAGCCTCAGTGACACCATAAAATCATTGAAATCCTGAGATCAAAAAGGAACTTAGAGATCACCCCACCCAATACCCACATCTTTCCGGGTGACAAAGATGGAGGCAGGGAAAGCTTGTTGAGGTGGTTTATTTGAGTGGGTAACACTCAGTTTGGGGCCCCATATTCAGGGGCCATGTTAGGTTCACATTCTTGTTCTTAGTATTTGCCATGGTACCACATGGGGCTGCTTGAGCAAGCGAGGTCTGCTGGGATGGCACTTGGGTTTGAATCAAAAGAATGAATAATAATGAATAATGTGGTCTTTATTGTTGTTGTTTCTGTTATCACCGTCATCACCACCCACCTAATACTGAGTAGAAAGGACTAGCTATTGAACAAGGAGGAGATTCTAAGTAGAGTACTTGATCAAATAGTCAAACATTATTAAGTGCCTACTATGTGCCAAGCCCTAGGGAATACAGAATGAAAAGGAACATGGTCCCTGGCCATTAGAATCTCACGTTCTGATGGGTGTAGGGTGGGGAGACAAGCCATGAATGAACAGGTATATACAAAATACAGGTTGAGTTGGTACAAGGTGACCTTGTAGAGGAAGGTATACTTGGCACTTGGTTGTTAATGTAAAATAGCCCAGGAATGAGATAATCAAGTTAAGTCATATGGAAAGCCCTGAAATGGCTAACCAAAGGAATGTCCTGGTCTTCCCAGCCAGTGTCTGGATGTTGAAGCTTGCCTTGGCTTGACAGGGAAGGTGGTCACAGAGTGGGATGATTTGGATAGAAAAGAATGTTTCATTCTCTGGTCCAAGAGTATGTGCCAATCTCTCATCCCCCCACCCCACTGCACAGTGGAGGAACAGCACTTAGTGGAGGACAGATTTCTATCACGAAGATTGAACTTACAAGGCTGTTCTCATGTCTGAACCAACAGGATGTGTTGACTATCTCTGATTATGGTATGTTCATGTTTTGGAAAGTGTAACCCCCACAGTGTGTTCTCAACTGTTGAATCATCCTAGACAGTGTTATGAATTAGTTCTTCTTCAAAAATTCCCTAATCAGTTTTTTGGGGAGTAAGGGGATGTGATTCCTCTTGGGGTTCAGAAGCTCCAGATCTTTTTATTGGGGAGCATCTTTCATATACCTGGTCTTCCTCTGGGTTGCTTATTCTTTGTAGGTTTTCAGCCCTCACCAGGATTCTGTTGGTTGGGTTTTTTTTTTCTTTTAATTTTCTCCAAAGTATTAGAATCATAAGATTTCAGAGTTGAAAGGGACTTCATAGTCGTGCTCATCTCATCCAACCTTTCCTGGAACAGGAAACTCCTCTACTATATCTCTGTCAAATGATCATCCAGCTTCTGAGCAAAGACCCCTAGGGAGGCAGTCATGGCTTTCTGAGATGGCAGGCCATTGTACTTTGGGTGAATTTGAATCTCCATGAAGATTCTGTTACAGCAGATGGAAATCTGCCCTTTTCTTCTATTCTGTTCTTCTTAGTTCTGTCCTATCAGGTCAAGACAAAAGAAAAAACAATCCCTATGGAAGCCTTTTACTTTCTTGGAGGTAGATGGCATATCCTTCTTGTTTCCAGGATAGACACCCTCTGGTTTCTTCTGTTCCTTTCATCTGTTCTGCATTTGGCATGATCTCTAGGCCCTTCATCACCCTTCCTCCACCTCAGGATGTTCTCCAGCCTGTCAGGGCCTCAGAACTGAACAGGGTTGTCCTCTAGATGTGATCTGACCAGCAAGTGGAGAGTGGGATTGTAAAATGATCATTGAGAAAAGGAAAAAAAAATTGCTTAAATGGAACATTTCCATTACTGAGATTATGGTTTTTATACTATTTATTTCCTTTAAAATAATTATTATTCATATATTGTTTTAATGATTGCTTCTACTTCTGCATGTGTCCATCCCCTCTGCCGCTGCCCCCCCCACCTCCACCCTCCCCACTGCAGCGAGCCATTCCTTGTATCATGTGTAAGCTGGGATGCGTGAACAGTTTTGGAGAATTACTTTTTTTTTTCTTTTTACTAACTCATGTGCCAATTAAGTCTGACAGTGCATGCAATATTGCATGCCCATAGTCCCCCACCTCTGTGAAGACCTGAAGGAGATGTACTTTTTCACTTCTTGCTGGGAACTAGCTTCTTTATTATTAATCCAAAGGATGCAATTTCTTTGGGGGAATCATTGTTCTTCATATTTACATTTGCATTGTTGTGCTAATAAATTTACACTGAATATTGTATTGCCAGTTGTGCTTAGTTCTCATTGTATCTCTTCATCTAAGCCTTCCCATGCTTATCAGAATTCTCCATGTCCACCCTTTCTTATGTTATAATAATAGTCCATTCCATTAGTCTGCCACAGTTTGCTTAGTTACTTCCCTGTCAATGGGTACTTACCAGAAAAAAAAGTCTTGCTATGAATCTTTTGTATTTACGTGACCATTATCTTTTCTTGAACTCCTGATGCTAAATGCCTGCCAGCAAACCTTCTGGGTTAAAATTTTAATGGGTATAATTTTTTCAAAAATTCGAAAGGCATAAAATATTTTATCATTTTTTTGCTTTTCAGAATACTTGGGTCAATTTACTTTTCCAGAAAAAGTATATTTAGTTTGCCCGCCTTTCTGCAGCCTCTTCAACATTATTTCTATCTTTTATCATCTTTGCCAATTTGCTGATTATGTGGTGAAGCTTCAGTTAGTCTAATTTACATGTCTTTTATTTTTAGTGATTTGAGGCAATATTTCATATGGTTGTTCTTCTTTTGCCAATATTCTCTTGCAAAGTATTGGTACATATCTTTCCACCACTTAGATATTTGGACATGACCCTTAATCTGTTATGATCACATTATTTCCCAGCATATTTTGAATATAAGAACTTGATCAGAAATATTTGATTCAATTTTTTTACCTGATCAGCAAATTCCTGTCTTTTCCTAGCTGAATTGAATTTGTTCGTACGAAAACTTCCATGAAATCAAACTTAGAGGTTTTATTTTCATGACCACAACAACTCCTGACTTCATGGAGAGCTCTCCTCCTAGCTATTACTTAGGAAGTGATTTGATGGCTTTCTTCAATTTTTTTCATACTGTGACCTTATTTTTTTAGGAGGGGGAGCTACTTAAGCCTATTGAATTTACCATGATAGATGGTATATGATGTTGTTCTAAACATAATTTCTGCCACTCTGTTTTCCAGTTTCCCCAGAATTTCTATCAAAGAGGGAGTTCTTTAGCTAATTTATATTTTGCTAGTCATCAAACACTAAGCTTGATAGTCTTATCTATTGTATTTCATTGTTTCTCACTCTTCTTTATTTTAGATATTCCACTGATCAACGTTCCTGTTTTTAAAATAGTAACACACATTTCGCTCATTTACTGCTGTCTCATCATTAGAAATCTATTCTATTAGAATCTAATAGAAGCTGAATTTTGGAAGCGCCATCCTCTATATTTTCCTACACCATGCCATTACCCTCCTTGAGATTTTAGGCCTTTTCCCCCCTCCCAGATAAATTTTGCTGTGATTTTCTCTAGCCCGGTAAGGTAGCCACTTAGTCATCTGATTGGTATAGGACTACATCTAGGAATTAATTTAGGAAGTTAAGTTATCTTTACTGTTACTATATTGTATTGTTAGTTGTAACAGTAGCATTAGTAATAGTAGTACTACTAGTAGCAATAAAACTAGTCCTTTAAATTATGGGGTTATTGGGTTTTGTTTGTTTAGCATTAATGGTTACTCTGCCCACAGTTTTTATCTATATTTCTCATTTGGGCATTTGTTTGTTTGTTTAGTCTTATTAATTGTATTACTTAGTCCCGTGATGTTGTAATCCTTGTATCCCTAGTATAAAGGAGGGCAATCTAAATCTCTGCAAATGCCACACTCTCACCCTGAGGTTTTAGGCTTTGTCTCAACCACATGATGTAGTAAAGTGTTCTATGATGTCTGTGAAAGCAACAGGGAAAGTCATCTTTCCCACAGGCAGACGCTTTTGAGCAAAAGGGCGTCTTTGCCAGGCACGCTGTAAGACAATGGAAGTGTTAGAGTCTGGCTACAATGCAGCCTCCTGGGCGCCAGGAGAGCCAAGATTTCATTTCCTTCTGAATAGGGGAGAAAGCTCGTCCCTGCAGGGCTGGCCCTACCAGCACTTTCCCTTCCTAGATTGTTAGAAATCTGGAAGTTTAGTCTTGTGCAGGATCTCCTGGTTAGTATTTGTCTGAGGTACCATGTGAAACCAGGGCTTCCTAGCTCTAAGACCAGTTCTTCATCCACTGTACTACCATGCATGGCATGCCTGGGGACATCTGGCACCACATTGCCTCTCGTGTGTGAATGTGTCTGTATGTACAAGATCTCTATAAATATATGTCTGGATATAGATTTATGTATGTGAATTTGAATAGAGCCCTCTACATCATTATGTATTTATGTAGATCTCTTGATATATTACATATATATTCAAACCATCTGCCTCAATCTTCTAAATAAAGCCCATCTAAGCATGTACATAAGTATAGTCATGGCAGGTCTGAGTTAATGGCAGGAATATCCACTGTAGCTCCAGCCAGATTGCTGCCTTGTGTTTTGCAGTGAGAGGACTGATCTCCCTGATATAAACTGCAGACAAAGCCCAGAGCTGGAAACACTGGCAACTTCTTCCAAATGGAAATGCTGGGACCACAGCCCAAGTCAGTCAGTGGGCTTTGTGGGACTTGAACTGACAGCTTACAGGCTGCCCCCAACTCCAGAGCAAAGTGGGTCACCCCAAGCTCAATCAGGGCCACGGCTGAAGTTTCTACTACAAAACAGTTGTTCAAAGAGATATTTATTTTAGAAAGTCATTGCAATGTCTTTACAGAGCATTTATTTACCTTCTCTCCCCCAACCTCCTTTGTACTTATCTGTAAAAGATAGATAGATAGATAGATGGCTAGATAGAGAGAGAGAGATGGACAGATAGATGGATGGGCAGATAAATGGATAGAGAAACTGATAGATGGATAAATAGAGACAGATAGATGTAGAGAGACAGACAGATACAGACAGGTAGACAGATGAATAGACAGACAGACACACAGAGATAGATGGATAGACAGACAGACAGATGAAGAGAGAGCAATGGATGGATGGATGGATGGATGGATGGATGGATGGATGGATGGATGGCTATACAGATAGATGGATAGATAAATAGACAGAGAGACAGATGGATAGAGACAGACATAGATAGATAGATAGATAGATAGATAGATAGATAGATAGATAGATAGACAGACAGATAGATAGATGTAGATATAGACAGAAAGTTGGATAGGTTTAGACCTCTTAAGTCCCTTTAGCCTCAAAGGCTATGATCCTATAATGTCATTACAACAACTAAAATCCCTTCAAAACACTAGATTTAGGGGTTTGTTTTTTCCAACATCATGCCCTATGTTATCCATTCATTCCTGTCTTAAGAGAGGTAGAAAGGGTTTTGTTTATTTGGGGCCTGATCATGATATACTTTTGCCTCTTGTCCTATGAGGAAGATCAGCTTGATCAGCTTTAGACAAGGCTAAGAATATGTTGATGACCCCTTCCTCCCACTAATTCCACCTTTGTCCCTTGTTCCCAAAGTGCTGCCAGAGTTTTCATTTCTATCACAGCCAAGATAAGGAGTAAGAGGGGGTCTCAGAATCCATTGAGGTCCTATCTCCTCATTTTACAGATGAGAAGACTGAGGCCTAGTGAAGTGCTATTACTTGTTCCAAGTTAGCCAAGTAGTAAAGTAGTGGCAGAAGAGATATTTGAACCTAAGCCCTCTGCCTTTAATCCCAGTACTTGCTGTCTTCTCCACCATGATTTCTTGCTGTTTTCATGACTCTCGACCTGGTGTCCTATTGGCAGCCATGGTGTTACTATCAGGGCAGAAGCCAAGAGCTGCCAACCCTGCATGATGGGCTGCCCTTTTCCAAATGCATGTAATCCAAAGCCGTATTGTTTCCATACATACTTATCTGAGAGTCTTGATGTGTTCTCAGCCCTTCCACCTTAGACTCCTTAAACAATAAAAACAAATCCAGTGGTGTAGTGAGACAACAGTAATTACAAAAGACTAAACATATGCAGGGAACATCCCATAAAACTACTTTCTGCAGCATTGAGGAAGAGCAACAAAAGGAGGGAGGTGGGAGGGAATGAGACAGCGCCATATACGTGTTTGTAATTCTACTGGAGGAAAAGCTTGTTCTAGGCTGGACCCCCATTGTACAAAAAAAGACGGTGAGGATTTGGGAGCATCTCACCAAGCTCCCAGATGTGGTTGCACCATAGCTTTGCAGCCAGATTCTCAGAGGGCAAGGACCCAAGCTGGTGCAGGGCTATGCTTCCCTAAGATGGGAAGATCTGAATTATTTTAGAGGGAGGGAGAGTTGGCCCCACTATCCTCTCCAGACCAAGTTTGAGGACCTCGGATAAGTCCAGACAAAAACCTTACCATTCAGCAGTAAGAAGGGAAGGTGGGAGAGGAGGTAATCACTTAGGTTTCTCCCAATCTAAAGCTTATGCTTCCAAGATTCCAAGGTATACCCATGCTGGTGATGGAGGCTCGGTGTCAAAGGCTAACTTGACCCACTTCATTTGTGTCTGACATTGCACCTCCACAGGAAGTCTTTGAAGACAGGAAGTCTTTCTTTCTTTCTTTGAGTGCTCAGTGCTAAGCATCAAAGTGAGCTTTTAACTAGCTGTGAAAGTGAGTATTTGCCTTATCAAGCTTTCATGCACTTTCCCTCAGTCCCGGCCCCAAACCCATTCGCTTACCATCTCTCCCTTTCTGGCATACCTTTATGTATAGTCTCCTTCCCTGTTAGAATATAAGTTACCTTGTGGTCAGGAAATGTCTTGATTGTTCTTCTGTTCTTATTGAGAAAACCACCCAAGACTCACTAGATTCAGCAGGTTGTTTTGTGTCTTTCAGAAGCAAGAACCCAGACCTATGCCCATTTTTTCTTACTTACGATCATCAGTGTTGGACTCATTCACAGTTGTGTCCAACTAGAGACCTCTCATTCTCATCATTTCTACTTGGGTTTTCCCTCATGTTCAAATCACAGAATACAGAAATACAGAAAGTTCATGCTAGGGAAGATCCAAGAGGTCTCCATTCCAATCCTCTCATTTTTATGAAGGAAGAATAGAATCTCAAGGGAGGAAAGGGAACTTACTCGAAGGTCCACAGCTCACCAAAAGCAGGAGCTGTACTCAGTTCTCCCAGGTCCTGTCCATGAAATCTTTCCACTAATAACCTGGCTCTACTTCCTATAGCCCATTAAAAAGCACTGAAGAAAGTATGTTCAGTAAGAAACAACTTTAAAAGGAGAAAAGAGAACCTGAAACTTATTTGGGGGCTCATTAACTATTCTAGTAGAAAGGCCAAGACTTGGAGTCAGGGCTACTGGGTTCAAATCCCGCTTCTGACATTTATCAACTATGTGCAGATGAGATGATAGACAAGGCCCTTAATGGGGCTCAGCCTCAGTCTTTGCTTTTGTAAAAATGGAGATAATAATAATAATGCCTGTTGTAAGGTTCTAATCAATAATATGTGTAAAGTAACCTTCAAGTGCAATGGAAATCTGTATTCTTAGGTCAGTATTTCCCCTTTGGGTAAAATCACTCACAGACTCGGGCTGTGGCTCTAAGCCAGATCCCAGTACTGTTTGTGTGTAGCTTATCACAGTCCAGTGGTCAGTTACACATGCATGGGCACCCTCAGTGGCCCCACTGCAGCCCTGCCACTAATGGAGTCCAACTAAGAAAGGGACATGTTCACTTTCTGCTGGAGGTGACAGGGAAGAACTGGCCCAGGAGCCCACCACGGTACCCACATGGAATCATTCAATTAGAACAGCCCGGAGAAATGAGGACTGCTGAGTTAACCAGCTTCCTTTGCTGAGTGACTAACACAGTTGCACCAGTGAGTTCTGGGTTCTGAGAGGAAGCTTTGATGGAACTGAGCTTTGTGACTGCTGTTGAATCACAATGGATGTCTTTGAATTCCACTAAATGGAAAAGGATGGGAAAGTGAGGAGAGGATCCAAGCCTTTGGCTAGTTTCAAGCAGGCAGCCCCTTCTTCTCTGGAAAGGTATTCATTCCATGATCTTTTCACTGTTAACTCTTGGAAAAGGGTTAACAGAAGTATAGGTTTGTGTTTGTATGATCTATGTACTAATGTTTCCATATGTGGACTCTGAAAAAAACAACTATATTTCCTTATAGTGAAAGAAATGTTCCCATATATACAATTGCACAGAATCTCCATAGCTCAAATTATGCTTAAGTCATGTGCTCTTTTCATCCAAACTTGTCTGAAGAAGGGATATTGACAGATATTGAAGACCCAGTACTTTGTTCCTGTCTGTCTGTTCCCCGCCCCCCCGACCCCCAAGCTGCTCCCAGCAACCCTCACTTCCAGACTTCTGGAGGACCATCTCATTTGGGGGCATCCCATGCCAATGATTTCCGAGACTATGGAATAAAAATAATATAGCATTATCTACTTTTGAGATTTTGCCACAAAATTTGACCATTTGCTGGAAATTTCATTGCTGATTTTCCTAGAATTCGGATATCTTTCAGTTAAGCCAATTCAGCTGTCAGACTGAAGAATCCATGTGGAAGATGAGTCTTGATCAAGATAGCCAATTTCTAAAATGGAATGTCTTCAGATTCTTCCTGTAATGGGAACAAAACTCATTTGTAACAAAAATCAATGAAATGACTGTATCAGGGAGATTTTCCTGAGTGTCTCCTTGAGGATATGTATCAGAGACTGTCAACATCTTAAAGGTGACCTTGGTGAATCCCGCTATCTGCTAGCTCTTTCCTTTTCAGGCAGCCTGACTTTTTTCTATCTTCCAGATAGACATGGGGATTCCTAACCTTTTTTTGTGTCATGGCCTCCATTTTGGCCGTCTGGTGAAGCCTTTGGAGCTCTTCTCAGACAAAATGTTTTTAAACACATTAAACTGATACACATAGATTTACAAAGGAACTCAATTATATTGAAGCACAGTTATCTAAATATTGGGGGTGGGGAAAGAATAAGTTCATGGATCCTAGATTAGAAGCCCTGAGATACAGCGTCTCTGGCAAGTAGGCCTGTATTGGCTTGTCCACACTCTAATCATATTTCAGGCACCTACAAGTAAAGGGCTGTGACTTTAAACATGGCAGAGGAAACAAGCTACCTGAGTCTCAGGGCAGTGACCCAGTTGGGAATTCTTCAATTCATTTTGTTTGCATTTCCTTACTTCATTCATTTCCACTGGCAGCAAATGGTGGCTGGATCCATGGAATGTTGTTTGTCCTTCACTCTTGAAGAGGACCAATGACATCAGGAGGGCAATGTCTTGACTTACAAGTGAATTGGATTTAAGTGGGGCAGAGCTGTGCAAATTCACCAGTCTCACTCTCTCCTGCAGATTCATCAGAGCCCAGCAGCAAGACATAGGTCAGGAAAACTGGTGATGGCCCCAAATGTAGTACAAGACCCTGGTTCTTTTTAAGCTTAGGTTTTTTGCAGGTCTCAGTTTGTCTTAGGCAACACTCATTTAATAGTTAAAGGCTAGGTAAGAATTGAGGCAAAAGATGGTCTAGTTTGCCTTCACAAAGAATCAGTTTGGGAGGGGAAGATCCTCAGAGATTCTGGCTGGAACAGAAATCAACCATGGGATGCATTGAGGATGAATGAAGACTCCTCTTCATTCTGAAGGGCGAGAAAGTCTTATCTAGTCTGCTGGAATACCATACACTTTCCTGTGCATTTCTTTGACTGTACCGCACTGCCAGCCACATTATTCAAGACAGTGTGAAGTTGGGTGTGTGAGAAATGCCAGAGCAGAGTGACCATGCTTGCAGCAATGCTTTGTATTGATCACTGACAGTATTTTCTAAATTGTTTTTGGCCCAAACCTATGTTACATTTCCAATGAGGAAACGCCCTCTATCAGTTCCGGTAGCAACTCTTCTGCCTGAACTGAGCATTACTTGGGGTACCAAGGGTTTTGGTGACCTGTCTAGGGTCACACAGTGCATGTGTAGAAGACGGGATGAATCTGAATTTTACTAGCTCCATCTCCTGAAGTCATGTTGGTGGCTCATTTAGTCTTTTCCAGTTCAATGCAACAAGTAGCTAAAAAGCAGCTGGTCTGTATACCTCATGGTGCTGGGCATGGAAGAAGTCATGCCATGATGACCAGCCTTGCTTCCTGACCTTAGAGAGTATTTATGAGTTTGTTTTAATTCGAAGTGAATCAATATGAATGCCAAAGGGTGTTTTGAGGTACCCTGAGACACTGAGTCAGGAAACATGCTGTGAAAGTTAATAGAATGGGAGCTCCTCTCAGGCAAAATCTTTTCATCTTTGTCCTCTTTTTGTCCCTAGTGCCCAGTAAGATGACATGTGCATAGTAGGTGCTTAATAAATTATCATTGATTTGGGTTAAATTGAAGAGAAGTCTCTTTGTTACCTAATGTGAAATAACATTTGAAACTGGTAACTGCTAATTTTTATATCATTTAATTCAATTAAAATTTAATGAACCTCTTGCTGTTCCTAAGGTCTTATTATCCTTAAGGTCATGGAAATATACACATATGCAAAATGGTGAGGTCCTTGTCCCCAATGGGCTTAGGACTCAAGGTGAAAGATAATGGGGACCAATGACAAACACAGGTCAGATATTTAAGGACAGTTGGAAGAAAGAGAAACCGCGTTTAACTGGAGTGGAGCAAGACATCTTGAAAGGAGCTGAGGCCTCTTTTCTACTTTGCATTTCACTGGCCTGTGCTTCTGTGTGCTACCAAATGTAGGCAAAAGCATTTTCCCAATGATCTTGAACTGTTAGACTCAGAGGTTAGCCTGGAGGATTTCTCATATATCACAGATTTGTTGTTTCCATAGATTGTATAGCTCACTCTTTTCCTTCATGCCTTGGACTAGTGGTGAGTTAAACAGTTTAGCTGATAAAGAACTACCTCCCAAGTTGATGATCTTGGATGCATGTGAAGACCATTGGTGGGCTGTCATTGGGAGGGAAGAGGAGGGAGTTCCCTGAGGGCATATGGGGACTTCCCTACTTTCTCTCCCAGGACTTCTCAGACTTGATCAACCATCTAGGTCCATGTGAGTCATCTCTTCAGACACTTAAGGGTATCTAGCTGTGCAAGAATCATAAATCCAATGGAACCCACTCCATCAGTGTGACAAAGAATGACTTCTTAGCGTAGCCCAATGCTCTCTGGAAGGAAGGTAGAGATAAGGAACACTGTATCCTGTGGGCATACAGTAGCATGGGAGCAGGTCCATTGTGGTCTTTTATTCACTGTTATTGTCTATAACTAGGTATTGATAATGCTCTTCCAACATGTTTCTGGGATAGTGCCTTGGGGCTAAATTATAATTGAACCATAGCCTAGAAACACCAACCAAATATATCACCAGCCTTGTTCCAAGAGAAGACCCTGTAGGCCTAGAATGAAATTAAGGAAAGTGATTGGATATCATCTAATGGAGAGGATCCCAAGGGTGAAGGGGCATAAAAACTGGGAAGTAACATGGAGGCGTTAGCCATGACAAGACAAGGCCTCTGGGCTCACTCTGTTCCTTTGTGGCGCTAAGTAAAGTAATTCTTTGCTTTACGACTCCGTGAGAGAGCTTTATTTCCTCAGGACTTATTCTTGTTTTCTTTGGACAATCCTGTGAGGACAGAGTTGTTGCCATGCTAATATTTAAACCTAGAACAGCTGTTCTAAGGTGCCCTTTGCATTTTTAAGCCAACTTTCTAAGTGTGGAATCTTTTCCATCCATTCCACTGACCATGAAGAAGGAAACCCTCCAGATTCTGCCATTGAAAGATGGCAAAAGGGATCATTGACCTGCACCCTGGCCTGGGGAAAGCCCTTCATTTTATCATGTGAAATTGATGTCCAGAGTGTGAATTCTTGTGAATTTAGGTTCAATAGCCCCTGGATAAGATCACTAACACATTAGTCATCTACAGAATTGAGATTCAAATCTTCCTCTTTCCCAGGCAGCCGCACTATGGAAGGAAGATGGTGTCCTAAGCAACATATCTATGGAAACTCTAGACATGTCTCCTCATCCCTTTAGGGTCCCCAATAGATTGAGAAATGTAATTGATTTCTCTGTGAATCAATAGGCCCTATCTAGTGTGCTTCCTTTATTCAACTGTTCTTTTTGGGGGGGAGTGGATTTTTGTTGTTGTGCTTGTTTATATTTAGACTATGGAGCCTTCTTTATGATTTACCAGCTGCAAAGCAAACTGCAGGGAAGCCCAGAAAGATGATGATCCAAATGCCTCAACCTTTACATTGGGAACTGAGGAAAGGAGTCAGAAAATCAATGAGGGAAATATGAAAAGAATAGATTCCGTCTTCCGTCAATGAAAACAGGAGGCAACTGAAAAATGATCATGTTAGTGAAGGTCCTTACTACTTCCTGGTTTTGCAGCCTGAATTACAGAGCAGCTAAAAGGCACAAAGAAGCATGGGGGAGGGGTGGGGAGACTAGTGGGAGGTAGAGGAAAGAGTCTGGGAAGGGTGACTCTCCCAGACTGGCTGAATAACAAAAGGCAATTTTGGTTGCTGTGTCGTTAGGAATCAAGACTGTGGTATTCAATAATTCTCTCCCCCCACCCTTAATTATAATAGTAACTTATTACTATACAAGTCTGAATGTCTTTACAGGGAAATGACTCAACATATTTCATCACGAGTCTACCCATTTTCTTTAGAAATGCTTGGTTCAGGGCCAATTTTCTTATTAACATTAGCTTGAAACTGCTGAATTACTTGATATATATGTTTCCTTTTAGGAATTATGGTTAGAACTATTTTAAGTGAAAGACAAGACCAAATGTATTTGTCACATGTTCTTTAAATAATTTGATGGACAAAGGGACAATGTGAGATCATTTTGAAGGGCAGAGAACTCTCTAGAAGAACCATAAAGATAATTGGCTCTATGTGCCACGTGACATCTTGGAAAACACTTCCCACATATGTCAGGGATCATAACAACAAGCCTGTGAGAAAAGTACCAGAGATCTTGTCACCCTCATGCTGGGGATGAAGAAACTGAGGCTTGGAAATTAAGGAAATCCCTTGATCACCCATCTAAATGGCCAAGACAAGTTTTCTGACCAGGTCTACAAACCACACCATACTTCCTTTAGAAGAAGCGAAAAATGCTTTAATTTCATTTTAGTTTACACATGAGATATATCTTCTTTATAAAGTAAAATTTTTTCAAGAAAGATAAGAAGTTGACTTCTGTAAGCTTAAAAAAAAACAAAGGCCAAGTTGGCTTTTTAAAAGTACTTAATATCATTGATGGTTTTCTTTTTGCATTCTAAAGCCATGAAGGATGAAATGTACATAGACCCTCTCTTAAGGTAATGTCAGCTTCTCTTTTGAGAGTTGAGAGAATGTGACTTATCCAAGGAAGCTTCTCTTGGTTCAGATCATTCCTACTATAAGAGTTACCTCTCCATCTTCCTTTTGTGTTCTGCTTGTGTGGTACTTGGATCAATTTTACGTTCTCTCACTGTCTAGTTCTTTTCCAAGCGTGGCCTCTGGTTACAGACAAAGAATGATTCTGAAGGATTAGACTGGTTTAACAAATAACCACTTGTCTCCTTGTCTCCTATAATATGCAAACAGAAAACATTGAGGTTTCATTTATACCCAGTATCTTCCAGTAAGTTGGTAGAAAGATAGATGGATAGATGGTTTGAAATTATTGATACAGTGTTGATTAAATGATGTTTTGGATTGAATTTTTCAAAAATACACATCATCTTTGTAAAAAATATGATCTCCAGACACCCTGGACTGTATTAGCTATCTACTTTCACTGGAAAAGTGAAGAACTATGAATGGGGGATGTTGGATCCACTGAGAGATGCCATCAATGTGTCAGTTGGTTTTGCTGACCTGCCTTTTCTTTGTTACAAGGGAAAGCTTTCTGGGTAAAGGAAACATATTTAGAAATAAAAGGTAGCAATAGCAAAAGGTAGCAATTTTAAATATTTTTTTCATTCCAGACTTTATTTATTTTTAGTTTTCAACATTCATTTCCACAAGATTTTGAGTTCCAAATTTTTCCCCATCTCTCCGCTACCGCTGCCCCACCCCAAGATGACAATCACACTGATTACTTCTTCTCCCAGTCTGCCCTCTCATATACCACCCCTCATTTCTCACCCTACCCCTTATTTTCTTGTAGGGCAAGATGGATTTTTTTATCCCATTACCTGTATATCTTGTGTCCTGGTTGCGTGTGACAATACATTTTTTTAACATTTGTTTTTAACACTTTGGAACTCAATATTCTCTAAGCTCCTTTCTTCTTAAAGGCACTTTAAAGCACCTTATAGTCATTAATTACTCTACCCTCTCATGGCATCAGTGAAAATCCTTTCTTTGCTTTCATTTAAACCAGTGGTTCTCAACCTTCCTAATGCCGCAACCCTTTAATACAGTTCCTCATGTTGTGGTGACTCTCAACTGTAAAATTATTTTCGTTGCTACTTCGTAACTGTAATTTTGCTACTGTTATGAATCATAATGTAAATATCAGATATGCAGGATGTATTTTCATTGTTACAAATTGAACACAACCCACAGGTTGAGAATGGCTGATTTAAAAGATAGAAAAAAAGTGAAGCACAGTCATTTCAGTAATCATTTTCAGTTTGTCACTGTCCTGCATTAAAAGCCACCAGATTTGATACAGCAGTCACCTTTCCATAATAACTTTGGTATTGGGATAATGTCTAATTTATACTCATTCCATATTATGTTGTGAGAGAGCTGCAATATATGTTGCTATCAATTAAGGGAAAATCATTTGAGCCACAGATTAAAAACGTCCAGTGGTTCTCCCTTGCCAATGAAATCCAGTACAAACTCCTTGACCTGACATTTAAGGTCCTGCACAATCTGGATCCTGAACAAGGTAGTAATTTTAAAACTGCATTTTACATCAGGAAAGAATCAAGTTTGAAAATTTCATTAGTCATATAAAAAGAAATAGAAGAGTCAAAGCAATCAGTGAATTGTGCAATGACTAGAAGGTTACGTGAACATCTATATCTATGATCCAGCCAGGTTGACATTCCATCTCCCATGTCAGTGTTTTTGTACAAATAGGCTATCCCCCATGCATGGGAGTGTCTCCCTCCTCACCTCCAAATCATGGAATCCCCCAGCTTATCTTGACACTCCTTAATCCACCTTTTATTTTGTATATATCTTGAACTTACTGATTTGTCAACATGCCTTCTCTTTACTTCCCCCCTCCAAGAGAATATAAGAGTCTTGAGGGCAAGGACTGCATCATTTTTGTATTGATATCCCTAATACCTAGGACAGTGGTCAGCACCTAATTCTTTATAAATAGCACCTTCATTTCAGTGCCTCTGTATTATTGATCCATTCACTTACAGCCCCATTTTCTTTTCCTTTCATTCATTGTCTCTTTTCTTCCTCCTCTTCTCTTCCTTTTCCTCTTCCTTCCCTTCTCCTTCTCCTCCATCTTTCCTGTCAGTGCTGGGAAATTGAAACAAGTTGAAGAACAGCACTAAGACATCCATATCTTTCGGGTATGAGCACATCCTGCCTCCTTTGTCATTTACAAGCAGGCTTGATTGAATGGAGGTCCCAGCACATTTGATCCTTTCTCTGGTTTGTCTTTAGTTCATCCACAGATGGCCAATAAAAGGCATAGGAAGTTTCATCAGTGAAATTAGTAATCTCTTGTTTATGGGGGAGGCAATGCCCTGAAAGCCTGTCATTCTAGATTTGTGGTCTTTGGCCTCTACTTTTGGGTTTTACAGCTTTAGAATTTAGTGGTTTACTTTCTTAAGGGGATAAAAAGGCAGTGTCTGTTATTGTGTAACATACATACATATGTGTTCTATGCACACACAGTATATATGTCTGTGTGTGTACAAATAGATTTACATTTGCACATATTTAAATGATCAGCCCAGACATGCTTCTGTAACAGTGGCTTAGGTTCCCATTTGTTCTGCCTTTTAACAGGGTATGCCTTTGAGGGCTGGGAATCTGTGAAGTGCTGAGTGGTTATAAATGATTGCTAACTTAGTTGTCAAGAACAGTTAAAACTCGAAGGTGTTTTTTGCCAGACTCATTGTGTATTAGTCTCCCCTGACTCCACATGTGGCCCCCCATCTTCCCATCTCTGTGCTTTTGCCCAGACTGTGCCCCATGCCTTGCTTGCCCTCTTCACATGTGCTTTACAGAATGCCTAGCTTTCTTCCTTCCGAGATGAGCTAAAATTCCCAATCCTCCAGACCCATCCTGGCTCCTTCCAGTTTCTCAGTCTCCCTGTCCTAGAAATTATTTTGCACTATGCTGTCTGTACTTCATATCCCTTTCTTTCCTGTGCCTATGCCGTTCCTGCCTAGTAGAATGTAAGCTCCTTGAATCCAAATCAGACCGATAAGCCTTTTAAAATGCCTACTATGTGCCAGACACTGGACTGAGTGCTGGAGATCCCAATTTTGAAGTTCCTTGAAGGCAGGAACTATTTTTGTTTTTGTTTTTAATTTCTGTAATTGTATCCTTGGGACCCTGCATGGTACCTCCCACTTCATAAATGCTTGCTGAGTCAATGAATGAATAACCGGAGATTTGCCCTACAGCCAATGTCCAGAGACTGGATCCTCCTGATGCTGATGGTCAGCAGTATCCAGATTGGAGCTTTCAAGCTGATGGGAAAAGTATAAAGAGTGATGAGAGCTCTCCCAGAGTGAACCAACCTGCTCTGGACATCAGTGGGGCCCCATCACAGGAAATCTTGAGGTAGAACCTGACTGACCTCTATCACTGCTTCTAGAGCAGTTGGATTCTTATGGAGGCTCAGGTAGTTTCACTATGGGTCTTTCTGACTAGAAAAATGGCTATGTGTGATGCTTCCCTCTGGTTCTCCTCTCACCCAAGCGCCAGCCAAATCTTCAGCTGCTCTTCTCTACTAAAAACTAATAAATGCTGAAGAAACCATTTCAGGGAAGGCATTCTCTCTCTCTCTCTCTCTCTCTCTCTCTCCCTGGATTTCTCAGCCAGAGGTGATCTCAACAAAAAAGGAATTTTTTTTTTTTTAATTTGACTCCTGGGGCTTTTGAGTACCTACCTCTGAGCTGATCTGCTCAAGGAGGGATTGCCTTTCCATTTACAATTGATATTGATTCTTCAATTACTTTTGTCTCTGGACCCTTGACCTCAACTCCATCAAAAAGGGAGGGAGGGAAAAACAAGAAAAATGGACAAATCCACCAACAAACTCCTGGTGTTTCTGAGGTCTTTTGTCCTATGAGAGCAATCAAAGGACAGATGAAGTCAGGTTCCCCAAGACTCCCCTTCCCCTTTGCTATAGTTGGATGGATACAGTCTTTGGACACTGAGTGAATGGGTAATCCTGAGTCTTGGCATTTCCAGCCCCTCTGTTTAGGTCATTACTCTTAACTCTTAGTTCCCTTCCCTTCTGACTTGTACTGACTTGTGGCCACTATGGCACCACACAAATCCAATTAGCAGCACTACTTGTCCTTGCGATGGAGAATGGATTTCTCCTTTCATTTATTGGCTTGCTCCTTTTAAGCTTTGTAGAATATGAATTCTTCAGGTTCTTTTATTTATTTAAGAAAAAATAATGTCTGTACTATGAGATTGTTCTATTTGACTAGGACTGAGAAAAAATAATCGCGTCTGTTACTGAAGGTATCCACTTGCAGAGGTGTGTGTGTGTGTGTGTGTGTGTGTGTGTGTGTGTGTGTGGTCTTGGTGTTCACTGGTGGATTACAGGGGAGGGGGTAGACTGTATATGCTATTGTTTGCAAATAGCAAAGTCATTCTAATCTTTAGTCATAATCTGTTACAGTCACATTGTGAATAACCTCAAGCTAGGACCATTCATTCAGTCAATCTCTCTAGAAAGGTTTATTATGAATAGATGGTAAGTTAAGATCAAGGCAGACCAGTCTAGTCCCATCCGACAAAATTTATTAAATACATTACCTGGCACACAGTAGGTGCTTAATAAAGCTTTATTGACTACTGACTAAGTGCCTACCATGTATTAGATATTATACTAAGTACAAGGGACAGCTGAGGACCTATTTTGTAAAAGACAAATCCTACCTTCAAGGAGCTTATAATTGATTTGCTTTGCAGGGTTGGGTCAAACCTGAGCACTGACAGATAAGCTTTTAAAGTCCTTTTTCAGATTATGAGATTCAGGCACATTGTCTTACTTTTTAAAAAAACTCGATCTTAGAAATATTTTCAACTCTTAATTCTCTACTTTCCCCTTCCCTTATTTTGAGAAAGTAAGTTACAAACATGTACGGTAAAGCAAAATTTCCACATTAGCCATTACAAGTGCCTCCCCCCCCAAAAAAAAAAAAAAGTCTGGTCCATTTTACCATGTTAACACGAGAGTAAAGAGTCTGAGAAAATAGTGAAACATCTAGGGAAACATTGGACAATGGCAAATTTCTTATCCCCAACACTGAATTTCTATTGTCAACTACATTTGTTTGTTTCCTGGAATTTCATGGTAGATAAAGGCAGCTAGGTGGCACCACAGTGGATAGAACTGTCAGACCTGGAGTCAGGAAGACTCATCTTCCTGAGTTCAAATTCAGCCTCAGGTACTTAATACCTGTGTGATCCTGGGAAAATCACTTAACCCTGTTTGCCTCAGTTTCCTCAACTACAAAATGAACTGGAGAAGGAAATGGCAAATCACTCCAGTCTCTTTGCCAAGAATAGGGTCATGAAGAGTCAGACATGACTGAAGAAGATAACAAGAAAGCTCTCATTCACTGACCCTCTTCCATCTGTTTAATGAATGCCTACCATGTTTTGAAGCCCAGCTCAGTATAGCTCCCTCCTGGACCCCTTCTTTGATCCATACCTACCAGTATCTTTCCATAGTAGTTGTCTTTTCCTCCCCAACCTCATGCAAATACTTTGTTTACCTTTCTAGCTGTCTGCATCTATGTCTCGTCCTGTTCCTGCACTGTGAGCCCCACAAATTCTGGGAGAATGTGCTAACTGCATTTGATTAATCTCTTCCACCTTGCAGACACACAAGGCTTTGTATACAGCTGGAAATTCATGCATTCGATGCTATCCATGCAAAAGCATGATATAGTTAGACATTATTATCCCAGCACCAACAACTAACCCAGCTTCTATCACAGCCAAAACTTAATAAAGGGTTGTTGACTGACTTGCTTTATTGGGCTGGTCTCTAATATTTTCCCCTCTGACCTTTGGTGTCATATATATTTTCCTCCCTTCTTCCCTTCTTCTTCTTTCTGTTGATTATTACTACTGATATGGAAAAAACATGGCAATCCTTGACTCAACTCTGAGGAGGTTAGATTGTAAAGGACTCAGAGCCACAGTGAGCCACCAGTGTCTTCCAGGTACTTGTGCCATTGAGAGCAGAAAGTTGGTTCAGAAACCAAGCCACCTTCAAATGGACTTTGGTTTAATTAGCAGACCTGATATTCCAATTAGGGATTTTATAAACATATTCAAGTTTAAAAATAAAATCTTTTCTTCCTAAATTATTTAAACATTCTATAAAATGATGAGGTGACACACATTTAGAGAAGAAAGGATAGTCATTAGGAGGAAGCATGTTTTATGCTTAGAAACAATGTTTATTCACCAGTTGATAAATGGTACCTTTCACCCAGTTAATCTGGGCAATTTATTCCGATTCTTAGATAGAGCAGAATCTTCCCTCTCTTTCATTAAGCTGAAACTGATGAAATTACCATTCTATTGATTTATATTAATAATTTATTGCTTAACAGGGACAACAGTTACCTAGCATTACAGAATTCTGCAGCACTTAGATTAAACTCTTGTCTTGATCTATGGTGATACTATAGAGAAAGAGGGGCAAAGGGGCCACTACGCCACCTACCTGACCATACAGATACTAGGTAGATGGACAGATACATAGATAGATGGTAGACACATGAACAGATGGATAGATACATAGATAAACAGACAGACAGACACCTAGATAGATGGGTAGATACATGGATAGATGGATAGATACATGAATAGATACTTAGATAGATGGGTAGATACATAAATGCCTAGATAAATGGATAGGTACATAGACGGATAGATACAGAGATAGATAGATAGACAGACAGACAGACAGACAGATAGATGACTTAATAAGTACCAGCTATTGTTCTGTTAAGTCAAGAACATTCCTGTCCTCAAGGAGATTACATTTTAATGGGGGGAAAAGAACAAGCAAAAGAAAGCAGGAAAGGAGATGGTGAGCAGTGAATGCAGTGAGGTTAAGACTGATGGAAAGATTTTTGGACCAACTGGAATGGTTGGGAAGTTTTTCCTAATGTCAAATCAGCATTTGCCTTTCTCTCACTCCACCCCTTACCCTTTGCCATGGAGTTAAGCAGAATAAATCTAGTCTTTCTTCCGATAAAGCCCTTCATATCAGCTCTTCAAGTATTTGAGAACAGTGGCCCTCATGGGTTTCTTTAGTCAATTCTCGTGTTTGACTGGGATATTATGGCACATCCTTTAGTCTTCTCATTGTCTTGGTGGCCCACTTCTTATCACGAAGATAGTGTGAGAGCTTGGCAAATATGTTGTTGGGAGTTAATCTTGCTATACCTTCTGCATCTTGCACATGTTAGTTAATCAGTGCCTTTTCTTTTTCATCATTGGGCTTGTGACTTTATTAGGAGATGGTGTTGTCAATGCAGATTGGTAGCTGCTCTGAAACCTATATTCTTAGAGAATGGCCTAAGAACATGAGAGCTTAAGGGACTTGCCCAGGGTCACACAGCTAGTGTATGCCAGAGAGAGTATTGGAGCCTGGGTCTTCCTGAACTTGAGGCTGGCTCTCTCTTTACTACACTGATCTGACTGTCACACCTGACATCTGTTTAAGGCTTTAAGGTATGCAAGAGGATTTCTGCACAGTACTATGTTTGGTAGTATTTTACAGGTATGTTGTAGCTGTAGCTACCATAGGAAGTATGGCTTTGTTTGTCATGGCACACCTGTCAGGTCTTCAAGGAAGACCTGAGTTCAGATCTGCTCTCAGACACTTACCGGCTATATGACCCTGGGCAAGTCACTTAATCTGTCTGCCTCAGTTTCCTCAACTATAAAATGTGAATAATTATAGGCCCTACCTTCCAGAATTGTTGTGAGGATCAAAGGAAATCATATTTGTGAAGCAATTAGCAAAGCACTGGGCACATAGTAGGTTCTGTATGAATGTCTTTCCTTCCTTCCACATGAGGATTTTGCTATCATAGTGTTCAGTTGGGTCTGACTCTTTGTGATGTCATTGATGACAGCACACCAGGCCCTTCTATCCTCCACTATCTCTCAAAGTCTGTCCAAATTCACATTCGTTGTCTCCATGATTCCATCCATCCACCTCATCCTCTGCCATCCCCTTTTCCTTTTGCTGTCAATCCGTCCAGCATCTGCCTATTTTCCAGTGGGTCCTGTCTTCTCATTGTGTGGCTAAAGGATTTAAAGTTCAGCTTCAGTATTTAACCTGAATAGTCTGAATTAATTTCTCTAAGTATTGACTAATTTGATCTCCCTGCTGTCCAAGGGACTCTCCAAAGTCTTCCCCCGTCCCACATGTCAAAATCATCCATTTTTCAGTGCTCAGCCTTTCTTAGAGTCCAACTCTCACAGCCATACATTGTTATCGGAAAGACTCCTTTTGACTGTATAGACCTTTGTCTCTGCCTTTTAGCCCGCTGTCCAGGTTTGGCATGGCTTTCCTTCCAGTGAGCAAGGGTCTCTTAATTTCACAGCTGTAGTTGCTGTCTATGAACTTCAGTGTAATTAAAGAGACATTTTGGGGGTTCCTGCTTTTTTCCAGGCACCATGCTCAGGATACTAAGGGAACAAAGGCACTGGTTCTATACCCAACCATTCTCCTTGGAGGCTGAGCAAAATTCATTGAGTTTTCCTTAATCCTCTGTTAGTAAATACTCCCCTTCAGGTAGGTGCCCATTGTTGAGTTGAAAATGTCAAGAATGCTTTTTTTTTTTTAAACTCCTGGAGGACCAAGCTTAGTTACTCGATGAATGGGTCTGCAAGAGCTAACCAGGATAGCTTATGTGCCAGTCAGCTTTAACCCTCTCTCTGGACAGCTGGGTGGTGCAATGGATAGAGTGCTAGGCCTGGAGTCAGGAAGACCCTATTCCTCAGTTCAAATCTGGCTTCAGACACTAGCTCTGGGACCCTGGGAAAGCCACGTAATCTAATTTGCCTCAGTTTCCCCCACTATCAAATGAACCGGAGAAGGAAATGGGAAACCACTGTAGCATCTTTCCCAAAGAAACCCCAAAATGGGGTCATGAAGAGTTGGACAGGACTGAACTAGTGTGTCTCCTCACTGAGCTTTCCTTGGCTAATTCGTTTCTTAAACAAGCTTGTCTGATTATTGTCATTTTTCTTCTTCTTTTTTTTCCTTTTGGAAGAAAAAACATGAATATTGAGTTTCCCCCAGGCTGAGTCTTCCCTTTTCTTCAGTTTGCCTTCCAAGCCTTTTTCAAGGACATTAACTACTGTTTCTAATTACTTTCTATTGATTTCTTGACATTTCTGTGCAGCCCAGCCTATTTGTTTTTAGCAAACAAAGGAAGCTAAGTTAAAAAAGGAAATGGGCTTTGTAGGGGATGGGTGGAGGGGGTTTCAATATTTTAGCTGGGCTTCAGAACTCTCTTGAGTTTGACCAAATGTGCAAAGAGTTCCTGGTGAGTGGGAATATGTTCAATGTGTAGTATGCTATGGTTCTTTACTTTAGCTATTTCTCTCCTTTGCACATCTTCACCACCCCACTTCAGGCCCTTATCACAGTCGTGGACTATTATACTACCTTCCCAAATGGTCTCCACACTGTCAGATCTAGCCTCCACCCTGCTACCAAAATAATGGGTTTGATGCACAGGGCAGACACTCTGCTGCTCTAAAAGTTTCTGGGGCTCCTTGTTTTAAGAGCTAGGGTTCTTAATATCTTTTGTGTCATGGGTCTCCTTGTCTAGCAAGTAAAGCCAGTGGACCCCTCTTTTCAGGACAATGGTCTTTAAATGGCTTTAAAATATGTAGGATTACAAAGAAAATCCATCATGTTGAGATGTGATTATTAAAATGTATTTTTCAAAAGTTCATAGTCTCCGGGTTAAAAAATTGCTTTTCTGGAATATTTTAGGTTGGCATTTAAGACCTCCCACAACCTGGTTCTAACATGTTTCTCTGAGCATGGGTCCTGTCCCTCCCCATCACCCACTCCATGTTCTTGTCAAAATCTAAGGACTAGCCATTCCTCTTTCTCATCCTGCCATCTCATAATTGTGGGCCTTTATGCCTCCTGTGCTTAGAAAGTCACTCATCACCTTCCAGAATCTTCTCCTTCATTTATTAGCTCAGCAGCTGCCTCTGTAGGGAAGCCTTCCCTTCGTCCTATCAGATTTTCCTCATAAGTCTTTTGGAGTACTTTGGATCTCTCCATTGGTACCATCGTACCCTGTCCCAGGGGTTCTTAATCTGGGGTCCATGTACTTATTGCTGGGTTTTTTTGTTTATTTCAATAATGATAATTCAATATAATTGTTTTTCTTGTAATTTTGTGTATTTCAGTTCATGCATTTAAAAATTGATCCTGAGAAGGTGTCTATAGGCTCCACCAGATGACCATTGGCCATTCATGGTGGATAAAGGTTGGGAACCTGTGCTTTAGGACCAAGTATTTCAACCCATTCAGAATAATTACCTACACATCACCTTTGGCTCCTCACTGGCCCAAAGGGAGAAGCCATATATGACTGCTAAAAATATATTGAAAATACATTTTCTGAAGAGATTTTCCTTCAACTTGCATGGCTAAGGCAGATCACCTTCCCACTCCAGCCTGGACCTTTATGCCTGCAGCATCTAAATGAGGCTGGCAAAAAGCACCAATCTCCAGGATGGGCCGGGCTACTCGGATGGAAGTGTGCCGACTAAGTCCCTGGAGAGAATTGGTTATTTGAGCGTGTTTCTGCTCATCTCTTGCAGATTTTCCTCTCTCCCTCCTCCCTTCTCCCTCTTACCCTGCACTGGTCCTTTGTGGTTGCCATACCATCAGATGTAACATTATCTCTCCCACTCTGCTGCAGAGAGCTTTTAAAGCAGTGGGTCAGCTAAGCTGTGCATTGAGGTCAATTAAAGATCTAAGGAAAGTTAAATATTGCACAGGTATCATAGCTAAATTTAGGGTCTCATTTGGCCTCCAGATCCCTGCCATTGCTCAGCATTCCACAGACGTCTCCACATGGTGTAGACGTTTATCCCAGTGCATGATGGGTACGAGCAGTATTTACACACATCTTCCTTTTACTTTGCTTTCATAAAGAAATAGCCAAAGATATGGCCAGTTTGTCCTTGTTTAGGTATTGTTAGTAAATGCAAAATAAATGATTTGCCTAAAATTAAGTAGATTGAAGGATGCAGTCTTGAGGACGACTGTTTGAAGCAGAAAATATGCAGATACCAATGCCCATGGGGCCTTGGCATGATCATGTTATTGAGCTTCAAGTTACTTTCCTAGTGTAACCCTGAGATAGTCCAGATTGATTGAGGTTTCTAGTTCCCAGGAAAGCATTTTTGTTTCTAGAGGGGTAGGATGAGGAGGGGGGATGGATTCAAGTCAGTCTTTTCGGCTTGTAACAGACTCAGCACAAAATCAGCAGTACTGATGTGCTCACCTTGAGAGGGACTCTTGTGGGCATTGGTTTCCGTGCCTTGGCACAGTGCAACCCCTTTGCTGCCTTGGAGAAAGCTTTCTTATTAAAATGTAGCCTTTTAAAAAGTGTCAAGGTTGTGTCTAGATCTCTAGGATAAAGTAGCTGTCTGGAAGTTTGTAGTCAGAAAATCTGGATTTGATTTCTTTTGCTCAATATCTCGCCACCTCTGTGACCCTGTGCAAATGATTTCATTCGTCTTGAACAAAGTTTTCTCTCTAAAATGTTGGAGTTGAAATCATATATTATTTGGGGAAATGGCATGAGATAGAGTGGTGTGAGCACTGGATTTGATGTCAGAGGGCCCAGGGCCTGTGAACAACATCCTTCCCTTCTTTCTCTGACTGGTTCTTAGTTTATTTGTTCCTATAGAAAATGAACAGATTGGAGTAGATTGAAATTTTCCAAACCATGAGATGTGATCTCATAGCTGATGTGGGCAAAAGAGCAAAACTCTTTGGGGATCAGGAATCAATGGCCAAAATTAATTGATATTCAAATAGAAGTCCTCCATAAGTATATCTACTTTTTCAGAAGGGTGGGGAAATTCAAATGAAAGGCAGTAAAGACAAGACTAACAGTGAATTCACTCCAGTTGGCCATGAATGCAGTATAGGATTTATTTAATACTGTATGTCTGAACAGGGTCAAATTTGAGTTTGTCCTTCGCTAATTTTTAAGACTTGAGGAGAGGTATCTGCTAAGGTTAGTGGTGATGCACATGAGTCAGATCTCCATGCAGCATTTAAATGAGAAGTCTGTGGACTGAAAATTAAACAGATTTTTAAAAGTTTTTATTTTTATTTTCAATTCCAAATTTCCTTTTTTTTCCCCTCTACCCCTCACTGAGAAAGCAAGAAATGCAATACCAGTTATACAAATAGTCATACAAACATTTCCTCATTAACCACATTGTGGAGGAGAAAAAAGAAAGAAAGCCCATGCTCCAGTCTGCATGCAGAGTTCATCATAAACAGTCTTTCTTGTGTGGAAGTTAAGAGTAGCATGGACAAGTGTCTGGATAGATCAGTTAACCCCATGAATTTCGAAGTTCCCTTCAGCAATGTAGATTGGCATCCAGTGGTGGTTATCCATCTTTAACCATGCCCTTGCTCTATTTGCTGCAGGGTGTCTAGCCAGCATCAGAGGACTTTGTTTCCTTCTGTAACATCATAAGGGTACCAAGGAGGAGGGGTTCTGAATGTCTAGGTCATTTCTTGCCCTCACCGCACTACCAGCTCCATGTGCCTCCCCCCCATTTTCTTGGTTGCATCTTTCAATTCTATTCTTTGAAGTTATTGTGCCAAGGTCATTTCCAGTTCTCAGGAGACTGTGTCTGTTTCTACTGATAGAATAACAGTGGTAGAATGTTGGCATTAAAAAACATAAACATCTGCTTCAATGAAAAAAACTGGGAAGTAATATAAAGGCATTTTGCAAAAGACAATCCAGCTGACTCTTATCTTCTTGTCTAATGCTAGGCCTAGCTTGTGTATTGATACTATCTGTCCCAGATCTGTATACTGATGGCCAAGCATTAGGGGTGATAAATCCAAGGGTGTGTTAACATCTGGATGGTAGACATCCTTGGGATTCTGAAATGGATGATGGTGACCATGAACTGTGGAAAACATCTGTCAAAGTGTTTCTGTATCTTAAGAGAGAATGGTAGCTTGTCCTGACCATTGTTTTATTGGGGAGGGAAAAAAGTGAAGAATGTGAGGTCACCTTCTTTATTTGGCATAGAATATTTAAATCCCCCATTTTCTAATAATTCTGCAGGAACTTAGTTCATTTTCTTATACTGAATTTTGCCTCCAGTTGGAAACTCATATAATTATGAATATGGAACAAATTTTACAGTTGGAAACAACCCAGCACCCTTTTAGGTAGGATAAAATGCATCCATGTAACCCAGTTTGAGGATAACTTCATTTGGGATCCTTCCTTAGATTCTACTTTTTTCAGGAAAAACAAGGTAAACCACCAAAGTTGGGGGATAGTCAGTTAATGAATCAGGGGGTACAAATACATAGTCACATATCCTCATCTTGGGGGGCAGAGATAAGTATGACAATAATATCTGTAACTAGTATTCAGAGAGCCCACAAACCCAACACTCCTCAGCACCGTGCTACTTAAGCATATGCAGTGACCCGAAGGCAAATTTGCATAATCTAAGCTCTGCCATTCTCACTGTGAAATACTGAGCAAGTGACTTGTCCACACTCGTTCTTGCTTTGTTTGCAGAGTGATATTCCCACCACTTCACTAGGTTTTCCAGGTACCTGAGAAATCCTGCCATGTTCCCTGGAAGCCCAGGGATCTAAAACTGTAGTTGCCAAAGTGGGAGGTAGGGCATGACCCTGGGAGTTTTGTGATCAACTGATCATTGGGAGGAATCAGCAAGACCTGAGTTCAAATCCTAACTCTGACACTTATTTATCTGTGTGATTCTAGGCAAGTCATTGAATGTCCATCTCCTTCAGTTTCCTTATTGGTAAACTGGGCTAATACAAACGCCTACCTCACAGGGTTGTATCACATGAGATCACATACATAAAGCACTTTGCTCGCTATATACATTATTGTCATACTCATGTCTTCCCCTCCCCCTCCCCCCCCACATTCGGACCCCCAAGTTGGAGATAGATAATGATGCATTTGGTAAATCCTGGTTCGCTGACTGCTTGTCACCCAAGCTTGGTGGTTTACATCACTTGCCCCGCAAAAAGTATGGAAGGATCATAACCAGGTGCTCAGAGAATTAGTCATTCCCTCCCTTTGACTCTGTGGTTCTTACTCTTTCTTGTGCTCTGGATCTCTTTGATGGACAATCCAGTGAAGATTAGGGACCCCTTCTGAGCAGCATGTTTTTGGATGTCTAAAATATGATATAGAGTAATAGAAAGGAAGTCAAGTCCATTGAAATCCTGTTATCATGGAAGAGTTAAAAGTTCATAGACCCTAGGTTAAGAAGGCCTCCTCCACCAAGAGGCCAAGAAGGTTAAACATAGTCTCTTTTCTGTCTTCGTTCATCACTGAATAGCTCACTATGTCTGCTGTTGGGCTTCTAAAGGCTACTGCATTTTTTCAGAATGCCCCCTCTTCCCTTCTTTCTCTCACTTCCTTTGCCTCTACAAACCCTGGAATCTGATTTCAGGAGGGGGGGAGGGAGACTGCAGAGAATAGGTCACTGAATTAGTGTCCTGATGAAAGCCCTGGATCAATGGCCCCTTGCTTCTGGCTTTCAGACTAGTCAGCAATGTCCCAAAGGCTCACAGATGGGCTGAGGGGCTAGATCTTTCATTCCTTGTGAACCCTAAAAACAAGTAGTAATTTCAGAATGCCTAAAAGCACCCATGTCTTAGTCCTAAAAGGTTTTGTTTTCTTATTCTTACAGCATACTCAAGAGTTCTTAATCTGGATGTCCAGGGGCAGATTTCAGAAAATGCATATAGAAGGATGTAAGAAAAATGAATCCCTGGTTCAATGTAATAGATTTCCTTTGTAATCCTATGTTCTATCTGAAACAGGGTTCATGGACTCCACCAGATAGCCAAAGAAGTCCATGACACAAGTTAAGGACCCTGCTTATATTGCTGCCAAAGGAGATGCCTTTGAAAAACAGCAACTCACTTTCAGGGATACTGGTGAAAAGAAATATTGGAAAGGGAGGTAGAGGCTGAAGTCTGAGAGAAGACAGTTGTGACATTTTTAGAAATGAAATTGTCTCCTTCCATTAAAACATTGGCAATGTACATCCATTACACCCTCCCCTTTTTTCCAGTTGGGACTGACTTTCTAAGATATTTGGGGATACATGGAAATCTGAAGGGCACCAATGGGAAAATTCACTTTTTTACATCTTAACAATTTTCTACAAAACTTGTAGAAAGGAAGGATGAGAGGGGCCATTTCACAATCAAATAAGTAGTGATCCCACCCATCTTTTTTCCTTCAGCTCTTAGGCTTTCTCTTTGAGAAAGCAGAAGAGGTTAAGAGAGATTTCTACTAGGGGAAGGAGCTCAGAGAGGGAATACTTGAGTGGTGCTGGCGGGGAATGAAATGCACCTGCCACAGCAAAAGAGAGAAATGGAAGTCTAGCAAGGGGGTGACTGAATCCCCCAGCAGAAGTGACAGGGCAGATTGAGTCGTTGGGTGCACTGAGCTCTTTGTCAGCCTGATAGAGATATTTTTGTGTGAGAAGCAGTGTGCAGCAGCCATGAAGAATGAGTGAGCTAATGGGGCACATCGGTTCAATTATCACTTCTCTTCTTTTTCTCACTTACTTCCAGCTTCTTGCCTGAATGTTGAAAAACAACCACTTGGTCATTTGGTTACATTCTTTAGTTCCTTGGGAGAGGCCCCTATATGAGAGTATAAAGATACATAAAGTCAGGCATTGGCATCCAGTGGAAAATGAAGCTATCAAAAACCACACACGTCTTTTTCTGTTTGGGCATCTAAGTGCTGCAGTGAATAGAGGAAGGCCTGAGTTCAAATCTGACCTCTGCTGCTTCCTACCTTCTTGGACAAGCTGTTTGACTTCTATCTTTCTTAGATCTCTCACCTGGAAAATGGAGATGATAATAGTACCTACCTCCCAGGATTGTCATGAGGGTAACATTAGACAGTATTTGTAAAGCCACTTGTGAACTTTAATGTTGCCCACCTTGAGAGATCTTTCAAATGACCACTGGATCCCTCCTTGGGAGCTCCTTGGTTTTCAGCTGAATTTCATCAGTGCTGATGACAGGCTCTTCTGTAGGTGAAGTCAAGTACCTGCCTTCTGATAATGGTTTGGCAACTTAGTGATTTCTTCTCTCATAGCACATTCACGTTCTCTGCTTCATCCAACACCTCTGTCTGCCCACTCACTCCAGTGAGATTTGGGAGAAAAGTGGCCATGACAAATGTCCTGCAATGAAACAGCCAAAGACTTCTCGAAAAGAGAGGCCTTGAGTGTGAGGAAATGTTAGCTGTCTTTGAGTACCTGAAGGACTACATGGGAAGAGGGTCCCAGAGGGCAGACCTAGGAGCTTTGGATGGAAGTTGTAATGAAGCCAATTCAGGCTTAGCAGGAAAAAACTTAAGAAAGATTAGAGCTGTGCCAGAGTGCAGTGGGCTACCTTGGAGGGGTAATGGCTTCCCTCTCTTTAGAGAGAGTGTAATGCAACCTGGGTGTCCACTTGCTGGCGAGCTGGTGACTAAAGCCACTTCCAGGGCAGGGAGTCTAGGAGAACTGTCCCTTTGGTTCGGGGCCAATGTATAATTCTGTACTTTCTAGTAAGAGCACTCCCTTTCTATGGTTCTGGTTTGTGGAAACAAAACCTGGTCCAAGGTCCAAATTACAAGACTACTATCAAATTCATGGGGCAGTACCCTATGTGTACACTTGAATGCCTCTAATTCATGGTAGGCATGTCCAGAGTGGTGACATGGGAGCTCCAATTAGAGATTTTGGCCTAAAATGAGGTTTCTCTTCTATTCTTTAGTTGCATAGAATCTTGTTTTGGAGCTTTTAAAGTTCAGTGATTAGAACTTCTCTGGATTCAGAATGGGGACTGGACTGTGCAGCCAGAAACTTGGGAGCAAGGAGCTCCTGGGAACTATGGGAGAATAAGAACCTTGAACAAAACAAAATGTCAGTGAGGCCAGTTCTTGTCGTTCTTTATGGCTCTTCCCCTCCTCTGTTTTGTACCATTTCATTTGGGTGCCGAACTAGCCTCAGGCACACCTAAGTTCTGCCCCAAGGTGGCCATTCTGCAAAGTGGAGAGTGACTCACCAGCATCTTAGAGGGTTGATGTGGGAGACACAAAGCCAGCAGAGAGACATGGCTGATGCTGGCCTGGCATCACAGGAAGTGATTTCTGCAGTTTGGAAAGGCCAGAGTCCATGCCTAATTTCCTCTGTGTAGGTTCAGATCCAGTTTTGCATATTACAGTTTCTCTGAACAAAGCACCAAAAGGATTTTATCTAGAAACCACACATCACGACTCATTTCCTCCTGAGTAAGAGCACTTCCCTACTTGCTGATCATCTGTGAGGTTGCAGGGTTGGCAGAAAGGGGCTAGGGTAGGATGGGGGTGGGGTAGGGGAGACAGGGAGAGGGAAGGAGAGAGAGATGGGGGCAGGGAGAAACAGAGGGGGAGGGAGAGGAAGACGGGGGGACGAAGAATGAGAGAGAGACAGACAGATACAGAGACAGAGATACAGACGAGGAGAGAGGCAGAGACAGAGTGAAGGTGGGGAGGGAATGAGGCAGACAGAAGGGCAGGGGAGGGGAGGGGAAAGGAAGCGAGGTGGGGGAGACAGAGAGAGCTTCCTTTCCATGATACCACTCTGTTTTCTGGATTCCCAGCATTTTGCATGGTCATTGGTACCTATGGCACAGTAGCTAGAGAGCTGGACTTAGAGTCAAGAAGCTCTGAGTTCAAATTCTGCCTTGATGTCTAACTGTGAGACTCCTGACACATTATCCTCTGCCTGCCTTAGTTTCTTCATCTGTAAAATGGGGATAAGAGCACTTGTATCTCAGGACTGTTGTGAGGGTAAAATAAGATGTATGAAATGCTTTGCCAACTTTAAAATGGTATATAAATGTTAGCGACAAGGATGATGATGACTACAATGAAGACCTAGCTGTTGTCTTGATAAGTACATAATGAACCCTTGCTGACTAAGGCAGTTCAATTTCTAGTTTACCTATGTAATTATCTCCATTCCCTTGGAAAGTCAGTGGTCAGACATCTTAAATAAACAAGCCAAACTGCCTTTATCTCTGGGCCTCAGTTTCCCCATCTTTATAATGAGATATGTTAAACCGAATGACCTCTAAGTCTCTTTCCAACTCCAGATCCAAAATCCTTCTATTTTCCACCAGGTACTTATTTCCGACATCTCCCAAAAGAAAAGACTTTGGGCAAAAGTGAAATCTCTTGGTCTACCCTTCACCCAGGCAGCAACAGTGCCTTTGGAGTGATCATGTGTCTGGATTTCTTCCCTGTTAAAAGTGTCTCCCAAGTGCAGGAAGAAGGGGAGCTAGGCTGCTAAAGATACAAGAACCAGTAACATTTCTGGATGGCGCTCCCTTTTTTTTCATGCATTGGACCTGCTGCCTCCAAGAGATTCTCTCTTCATCTGTGATCCCTCTTTGAGTACTCAGAGAGCCAGACATAGTTTCTGTTCCATTTCTCTCTTGAGTAAAGGTTGCTTCATAGAATATTATTGTGCTATAACAAATTATGTGCAGAATAGTTTCAGAAAAACATAGGAAGAACTATGTGAGCTGATGCAGAGTGAGGTGAGCAGAACCAGGAGAGCATTGTATACATATCTATAAAGATTATGATCTACTATGAAAGACTTGGCTACTCTGATCAATACCGTAATCCATGCCAATTCCAAAGCACCCATGATGAAAGCTGTGATCCACCTCCAGAGAAAGGAATGTAAACTCTGAGTGCAAATTGAAGCATAATTTTCTTCATTTTCTTTATTTTTCTTGCTTTTTTTGTGCCATGGCTAATGTGCTTTACCTGATTTCACAAGTATAATTAATATTATTGTGTGCCTTCTCAGTGAGGGGGGAGGAGTTGGAGGGAGAGAAGTAACTTGGAATTCAATTTTAAAAAGTTAAAAATAAATAATGTAACGGGGAAAAATTAAATCAAGTAATGGCTGTTTCACAATGATCCCTCAGATGTTGGGGGTCCTGAGATTTAATGTCAGGCTCTCAGTGAACCCCTTTGTAACTCAATAAAATTGATTTTAATTTAGCATGTATTTGTCAGGTGCCTACTACATATCAGGCATGGTACCAGGCTGGTAGACAAAGACAACTTTGGCATTCAGTTTCCCATCTAGAGTATAAATGGCTTGTGGCCAGGTCCACCTACTTCATATCCCATACTGCCTAGCACAAGACCCTGAACACAGATACTTGATAAATATTTATTGGTCTTGGGAAAGATGTAAATAATTTGTCTCTTAACATACTTTGTCATACTTTCTTTGGACTTTGGAAATGTGGTTATTCATAAAGCAAACAGAGATGCCTTTGTTTGGGGATGCAATGGGGAACAATTGGTGATCCCATGAGATGGAAGATTAAGGGCCAAATATGAACCAGGAATCCCCAGGGAAATGCAGGATTGTATTGGATTGTATCCATTCCCTTTATTTTATAGAGGACAAAAATGGAGCCTGAAGAAAGTGATTGATTTGGACTCACCAAGCCAGCACTCCTTGGTCTGAAAAGGACATTATCTGAGAGAGTAGGAAACTCAGGAAATTAAGATATAAATGGGGAGTTGTAAGATGCCTTCCAGATCATCTCATCCGGAAGTCTCATCATTTCAGTAGTGTCTGATTCTTGGTGACCCCATTTGGACTTTCCTTGGCAAAAATACTGGATGGTTTGCCATTTCCTTCTCCAGCTCATTTTATAGATGAGGAAACTGAGGCAAACAGGGTGAAGTGACTTGCCCAGAGTCAGGAAGCTAGTAAGTGTCTGAAGCTGGGTTTGAACTCAAGAAGATGAGTCTACCTGACTCCGGGCTTAGTGCTCTGTCCATGTGCCACCTAGTTGCCTGTATTCCTAATAGCCAACCTCTAACATGGGTGTTCTTAAAATGTTGTATTTCAAAGACCCCTTGGGGTAGCCTTATGGACTCCTAAGCATCATGTTGTTAAATACATAAAATAAAATATGTGGGATTACAAAGGAAATCAATGATATTCAAGTACAATTGTATTTTATAAAAAGGTCCTAGTTCCCACATTAAGAATTCCTGCTAACAATTTACATTGTTAGTTTGCAAAAGGTTTTCATTTCCTTTATCACCACTGATCTTTCTCCTTCTATGTCCCGTTTGCCAGATAGACTGGGTTCTACTATCCATTTTACAGCTATAGGAAGCAAGGCTCAGAGAGCTGTCTCTAGTACCACAACTAGTCAGGAGAGAAGAGCCTGGATTGTGTGGCGGGTGGGCATGTTTGGTAGCCTTGTGAGAGTACTAGCTTCTTGTCATCTGCCAGAGCATCTTCACCTGTGGAGAGATACATTCTACCTAGAGAATGTATTCACTCCATGATCCATGTGAAGAAGGCTCTCAGTTGGGATACTGGACTAGACCTGTATCCTCTGTCCTTCTTTCCTCCTTGGAGATTAGTGATGTTAAGGTCTGGTGACCAAGGCTGCTGCTTTAAATAGCACTGTTGACTCAGGGAGCCCACAGTCTACCAGAGCTGCCTTTTCTCCTCCTGTCAGCTCTTCTTTTTGGGAAGGAGTCAAGGATTCCTCTTTGTGATCCTGTAAGGCAAGGCTTCTTGCTCCTGCCTGCCAGGCCACATGCCAGCAGGCAGAGCATTCTTTCTTCTGTGGCTTTGAGCCTGGCACTCCAGTTCCTGTCCTTTGCAGGCCTGATCATTCTTCTGTCATTCTGAGCAACCCAAGTCTTGCTGGAATCTGCAGGAACCAGGCAGCAGACAGAGCTGTGGCTCTTTGGTTGTGTTTTAAGGTTCCTGCTGCAGAGCCACTTGAGAAGGGAGCTCACTGCAGATCCTGTGTGAATTTTCCCACTGGTCCTCTCCAGAATCCTTGGTGGCTCTGTAGCCTAAAGAAGCAGACCAGTTGGGCCAGTTTCTCTGCTAAGAGATACAGGAGAGCAAGACAACATGCATTTCCCTGTATCGGAACGCATAGTCACTAGAGATCTTGAAGGTAAGCTACCAAGATACCTTGTGACAATTGTGTAGAGACAGTGCGTAATTTGTGCAGAGAAATATAGGACTATTCAATTCAGACTGAGGTGTCATAGGCTATTGTCTGGGTAACTTTTCCTCAGATCCATTTAGTTGCATTCTATAAGTGGTCATGAGCCATGCAGGTGAGAATCCATCCTACTCAGGATGACAGAATCGAAGCTCTTGGACCCAGGGGCCCAGATGTACTGCAAGACTGGCCACTACTCATTGTCACAGGAATCCAATGCCTGATTTCTAGTGGCTGGTGATGGGGGAATGGCTCTGATCCACCATGGCTGTCTGCTACACCAATAAGGGGAGGACTCTAGAATACAGACACACCAAAAGAGAAGAAAACTAGGGCTTTGACAGGCATTGTTCTTTTGAGCTGCATTTGGTAGAAATGGTCAGAAACCTGGAGTAGCTTCAAAGGTCTTTAGTCACTGTGGGAGATAACTTTTATAGAAGGAAGCTTAATTTCTCTAATCTGCAAATTAGCCAGGTTTGGGAGGCTTCAAATGGTAGGTTTGTTCTCATAGACAAGTACAAACTTAGTCTGCTTGGAAGGAAGATCTTTGCTTTTCTCCAATCTTCTCTTTTTAAGCACAATTTAACCCAAATCAGAGCATTTCTTTTAAGGGTCTTGAGTGACCTGGAGGAATCAGAGAGTCAATCATTGCATACTTCAGATTTTGTTAGTATTTCCAATATGTCGAAGGTCTTCTACTTTAACCTCCAAGCAGCAGAGAAGTTGAGAAATGTTAACCCCAATGCAGCTGATGCCGTTAGGCTGGCTCCATACGTTTGTGATTCTGTTTGGAATTAACATGGCAGGTCCTCTAACAGAAGGGCAGACATTCATGGTAATCATCATCATAATTGATATTTAAACTTCACTCACAGGTTTCCAAGTATGTTAAGTTTCTTGTCTCATTTGGCCCTCACAGAAACCCTGTGAGGTGGGTATTAAGAATGCCATTCTCTCCAATTTCCAGATGAGGAAACTTCTCACAAAGGTTAAGTGACCTGCCCACTCACAGAGCTTGTAAGTGCCAGGGGTGAGATTTATACCCATGGTGTGGCTGACTCAGTCCAGTAGTCTATCCATTATTCAACTTGGTTATTTTTCATTCATTTCTGGATCTTTGGGACCCCATTTGGGATTTTCTTGGAAGAGATACTGTAGTAGTTTGCCATTTCTTTCTCCAGCTCATTTTACAGATGAAGAAATAGAGGTAAAAAGGGTTAAGTGACATGTCTAGAGTCACCAGCTAGTGTGTCTGCTGCCAGATTTGAACTCAGGAAGATGAGTCTTCCTGATTCAGACCCAGCATTCTATCCACTGCAGCGCCATCTAGTGCCCCGCCCCATTATGCCATATTTCCTCTCAAATGTGCAGTGGCTCTCCTTCCGAAAAGAATAAGGTAAAGAATTTTGACATTTAGTCGTAGTCGTATATCATGGCACCATCCAGCTTGGTAGCTCACAGTCCAGTGTTGAAGTTGCAAGTCCAATGGCAGCAGGTCCACAGAGTGGGATGCTTCCCAGAGCACAGATGAGTTCAATGCCTAGCCAAGATTGAATCAGTTCTCAATAAACATGGTTGAATGAAGATTCTATTGCATAATGAATCAATGAATGCAAGTGCTACAGTGACATGAATGTTTTCTGGTTGTCTGTGTCCCCTTAGTTTATCTGTGGTATAGAGGGATCCAAGAAGGTTCTTCTGAGTGTTTGGACCCAGTGTAGCATGAGCTTCTTGGTTCATTTCCATCCTGAGTCATTGCAAGAACATCCCACTGTCAACCCAAATCCTGGTCTAAAACTTAGAATTCATGAGCTCTCACCCACTCTGGTAATGATGCCCCCTGGGGGCATGGAGTAACCTGAGCTCTTTGTGATATAGGCTTTTCCATAGTTGTATTTGATCTCTGGGGATGTGTTCCATTGTGCACTCAGAGACTGCCACAGTTTTGTTGATCCTTATAGAAAGCTAATATTCAGCGGTGTCCCACATCCTTGCAAGTGGCCTTCTTCCCTTCCTCTGCCCTGGTCCCTTTTCCCCAATCACTATTCCCCCTCTTCCAACTCCCTGGCCACATCTAATCATTTTTACACTATACTTTGGGTTCAATGTGTTTACCCAAGTAGAATCTCCACCCATTTGTGAAAGGCTGTGATGTATAAGCTACAGATAGATAAAGTATTTATTAGACAAATAAGCATTTATTAAGTGCTTACTGAGTGCCAGGCAATGTTCCAAATGGATCAGTCTTCCTTACAAGCTTCCTGGCAAATAAGTAGTTCTGTCACTTACGGCATCCCTCTCCCATGATGTACTGCCTGTATGCCTGCCCCTTTCCCCACCACCTGAGAGCAGCTATTCCTGCCTCTCACTGCTTTCTTACACATAGAATGAGGATTGGGCTCCTAATCTCACCATGATGCAAACCTATCTCCTCTAACTAGGCATGTCAGTAGGTTGAGGGAGGTGCCATTTGTTAGATCAATTCCCAAGTACGACTGAATTTTTCCCAGTCTTATGATGAGTTCCAAACATAGCAAGTAAAGCTGTCTTAGCAATTTTCAGAAAGGGAGGAAATATAATGAAAATAACAAAGTTAGGCATTACGGTAGCATGAGGCTCGGGCTTGGAACAGGAATATCTGGGTTGGAAGCCCGGCTTAGGTAGTTAGTAGCTCCCTGTTGTAGTTCAGTCTGATTCACGCTGATGCAATGGTATACACTCAATATTTGAATGGAATGAGATGTGGTTAGACCACTGAGCAGTTAGCAAAACGAAGTCTGCGTAGTCATAACATAGAAGGATACCCTAGAAGGATATATCATTGATCCAGTTGAGTCAGGTTTTCCTACTTCTGTGTTGATTCTATAGGTATCCTGTACAAAGGAGAAGAGGTCCAGACACCTCAGTCATGGACACATGTCCTTGGGCCCCCAGAAATGTGTCTGTGATTTGAGCTTTAGTCCCATGGGCTGATTCGATTTTTAGGATGGTTTCAGTACAAACAAAAAAACAAGAGCAAAAACAAGTAACCTAGCCATATGTTGGCTATGGAAAATCAGGCCCTGCCTCCCTGGCAAGGCCATCTGAGACATTGTTCCTGCCACATCTGGGATCCTGGGCAAATAAAGCACTTCGGCCACCTAGGCCTCCATTTCCCATTCTAAAAGGATGATAATTGAACCAGATGAGGGGTTCTTAGGCTATCTTGGCATCATAGACTACTTTGAAGGGCTTAAGGACACCTCAGGTTTTTAAATGCATAAAATAAAATACACAGAATTTTTAAAAAAATACATTTATATTGAAAGACATTTATGCATTAAAAAAATAAAAGTCCACGGATTTGTTAAAAACCCTTGAACTATATTATTCCAAAGATCCCTTCCTACAATCTTATATTCTGAGTTTCCTATTCAGCTCAATCTTACAAGCATTTATGAAGATTCTATTGTGTGCAAGCTCTGTGCCAGACATTTGGGATATTTGTCACTCATCTCAGGGTAACACGGTCACTTAATTGGTCAGCTAGCATTAATGAAATGCTACCTGCATGCCAGACCTGGAGGCACAAAAAGCCCAAAGACAAGGTCTGCTTGGTCAAGGAGCTCAGTCTAATGAGGGGAAAGGACAAGATTTAAACAAGTGTGCCCACATGAGATATCAAGAACACATTGGTGCTAACCAAGCAGAGGAAGCTATGGGCATTATGGAGGACTGAGAGAAACTTGTTGGAGAAGATGGGATTTTAGCAGACTTGGAGAGAACCAGGGAAGCAAGGAGGGGGAAATGAGTACTTGTCATAGAATATGGAGGTTTCAGGCTGTGGAGGTAAAATGGCGGCCATGGTCTTTATGGTTTGAATGAGCTCAGTTTTCTTAACTGTCACCTAGAGTTTACTAATGAATGTCTTCTTGGGTTCCCTCTGGTATGTCCATAGTGATAGTTTTCCCTCACAGACAGAGAATGTTTCCAAATGGAATTAAAAGAAGGAAGGGAAAAGAGACCTCGGATTGTCCTGGTCTATGATTTCCCCAGGAATGCATTTGGAGGCTGATTTTTGCCTCATGGCATGTATGTTTGAAGCGGAGAAGGGATAGCACCTGGAAAGCAATAACCTGATTAGATTTGTCACTGTGCCAAACTGCAAGCAGTAGAAGGAATCCTGGTAAAAATCTTAAAGGCCCATGCAGTGACCAGCAGTGTCAGCATCCCTGAACTTAGCAATTGGTCCCAAGTTCCTGGAATCATATAGTGCACCCATGGCCTCAGTTGGATGTTCACTGCTGCTTTCTGATTCCACAATCAACTGCACATTTAGAGTTGGAGTGGAGGGTTAGGGATTGGGGTTGGGTTAGCGTTGGAGTTGGTTTGGAGTCAGCAGCATGCATTTAGGGTCTATAGACAACAGGAGACATGCTGCTGGAGAAAGTTCTGGCTTTGTTTTCACCAAATGTTCCTCAGTTCACTGTCAAAGGTTCTGTGAACCCACCCATAGTCTGAGCTCTGTCTGAAAGAAGGAAGGGAGTTACACATCAGGGCTTCATGACAAACTATTTTCCACTAGGAATCATGATAAAGATAGTATGATTTCAAAGGGTTAGATAAAGGACTCTTCATACTCATCCCATTAAAAAAAAATTCCTCTTTCTTGGCCAATATGATGCTATTCTTAAAATAGTTGGAAAGAATATGAAAAATAGGCCCAATGTGTCTCTTCCCTGCACACAGCTGGTCTGTATGATTTATATGGGGAATTTATTTTTGTACTGTGCTAAAACAAAGTTTGCTCTGAAAGAGACATACAGCACTTACTACCAAGCCGTGAAAAAAATAGCTAAGCAGCCTGTCATGTACACTAAGCCACGTGGTTAGTTACTGGGCATTCGAATGCCTTTTTCTGGACCAAGAATGAATTACACGAACTCATCCTATGTCTAAGGTTTCTTCCAGCTTGAAATCTCTGATCCTATGACCCATTCACCCTTCATCATAGGGAGCAAGTGCTAATGGAATGCAAACTACGTGGGGCAGAATTTTTTTTTTAATTACATAGAAAAGAATATCCATAGCTGCTTATGTCAAATACGTGACTGAACCTGGAACTTTCCCTAATATCTAGTAAGAATGGATAAGCATGCAATTTGCAGGATTGACAGAGATAGATCTTTAGACAGGGCAATTATAATTGTGTGCATGCTCACCCCCACTTCTGAGATAGACGTTAAGATATAAACAAGTGAAAGAAGAGTGGGGATTATCTCTTTCCTCTATGTCCTTTGCCATTTTTGTTTCATGTTTTGTAGATGCTTTTAGAGACTGGATTACTTTTGTAAGATATATGCAACAAGACACAAAAAATAGAGCATGGAACCATTTCCAAATGAATATTGTCATGGGAATTTCGGGCTGCTTTGATATCCACAAATAATCCCCTCCACTCCTCAGTCACCACTACCACCACCTTCATATTTCAGCCTTTGCTTTCATTTTTCTTTTTCCATCAAAATCTTTATCTTATTTTAACCAATAGCAAAGTTTATTTTTCTCCCTTTCTTCCCCAGTTTCAGTGGAATGGGTAAGAGCAGTAAAAATGGACTCCAAAAATGATCTGAAAGAAGAGAATCCAAGTCTTAATTAATCCCAGGGATAACTATTCAGCCTGTGAATCAAGTGGTCTATGCAGACAGGAGCACTGGAAGCCATACTCAAGCACAATTAGCAAGGCCAGTGTGGGAGAAGGAAGCCAAGCTAAATAAGAAGTAGAGCATGGAGTAAGAATGAAAGAAAATTAAAGATAAAAGGAAACAGGGAGAGAAATTGCAGGCCAAACAAAGGGACCAAAGGCTCTGGGAACTCAGAAAAAGAGGAACAACCCCCGTTTTCTGAGCCCTGTAAGGCTTCCAACATGGTGGTGGTACATCCTCATTTACCAGCTGAGGAGAAAACTCAGAGAAGTGCCATTGATTAAGCCTGATTATACAGATTACAAATGACTGAGTTAAGCTTTGTGCTTGGGTTCCAGAGTCTGAAGCCAATTTTTTTTTTGTGACCTCCCTCCAACTAGTATGGGAGCCAGCAAAGTATTTTGAAAGGTAACAATTACAATAGTGGGTACACACTGGACAATTAGGGGTGTTTGACTTTTACGGTGGCATTTCTCAGACTAGTAAATGGGTGATATGTAGGTAGAGTGAATCAAGGGTTAGGTTTTGAGTTAGGAAGGTGCTTGTGGTTCAGCCATTTCAGTCATATCCAACTCTTCATGACCCCTTTTGGCATTTGTTTGGCATTGATAATAGACTGATTTGCCATTTCCTTCTCCACATGATTTTACAGATGTGGAAACTGAAGCAAACAGGACTAAGTGACTTGCCCAGGGTCACACAGCTAGGAAGCATCTGAGGTCAGATTTGAATTCAGGTCTTCCTGATTCCAAGCTTGGTGCTCTATCCAAGTGAGCCTGCTAGTTGTGCCTGGGCTACAAAGACCTGAGTTCAAATGTCTCCTCTGATACTTGCTAGTTGTGTGGCTGTGAGCCAGCTGATTAAGCTCTCTGAGCCCTGGTTTCCCCAGGTGGAATGGAGATCATGCTAAGACTTCTACTACCTGCTTTGGAAGGAGGTCTTTGGGAGGCTCTAGTGAGACAATGTCTGCAGAGCACTTTGCAAATGTTGTCATGTAAATCATCGTGTAAATGTCAGGTCTTACACTTGGGTGTAAATAGCACCATTCTTTTTGTCCTACCTTCATGGTCACCCTTGGCTCTCTATGCTGGATGGTCACATTGGGAATGAACTGGAGGCCTTATGCCCAGCTACTGCCATCCCATTAAAGGGTTGGCCATGTCACTGTAACTGTTGCTCCTTAATCCACCACTCTGGTCAAGCCTATAAGCATCCGCACACTTCACTTCTACTGCATTCTGGAGTTGGACCAATGAGAGCCATTAACTAGCCGATGAAACCAAAATTAATTAATGACATAAAATCATTGTTGGAAGCTCAGTGCATAGGCTGAGGGAATCAGAGAACTGAAGGGACCATTGTTAGCATGCAGCCCAACACCTGCTCTACACACGGATGCTCTCCTCAAAGTTATTGGCTTTGACTCCAGTCCAGAAATGACTCCAATGATGTTTGCTGTTTTACAAGGCAGCACACTGTTTTTCCATTTGGGGAAAGGCTGTTTGTTTGACAAAACTTTTTACTGATTCTTGGAGCTCTAACTTGATCCTATTTGTAAATCAGACACTTGCTTATTCACCTTAAGAAATAGATCCTTTCCTCTTCCTCTCTAATGTTAGTAACTCCTAGGCTCAAGTTCTGCTTCTAACAAATACTGCTTTTTGTTTGTTTGTTTTTAGAGGGCAATTGGGGTTAAGTGACTTGCTCAAAGTCACATGGCTGGTTTTGTGTTAAGTGTCTGAGGTCGGATTTGAACTCAGTATCTCCTGACTCCAGGGCCAGTGCTCTATTCACTGTGCCACCTAGCCACCCCCTAACAAACACTTCTAATCTGACCATGGGCAAGTCATTAAATAACAGCAACGATCAATCCATCACTAACCGTCCCTTAAACATCTGCCCTGTGCTAAGTACTCAGGATACAAAAGGAGGCAGAAGCCAGTCCCTGCCCTCCAGGAGTCTACAGTCTAAATGGAGAGACAACACATCAGCAAATATGTACAAAACCAACTTTATACAGGATAAATAGGAAGTAATTAACAGAGGGAAGGTACTGGAATCAAGAGGGATTGAAGAAGGCTTACTCTAGAGGACTGAATGTTAGTGGGGACTTAAAGGAAGCTGGAGAGGTCAGGAGTCAAAGCAGAAGAGCGAGAGCGTTCCAGGCATGGGGGAGAGCCCAAGTCAGGAAGTGTCTCATCTGGGGAATACAAGGAGACCAATGTCACCAATACATGGTGGGGAGTAAGATGTCAGGGCTAGGTTATGAAGAGATCTGAATGTCAAATAGGGCGTTTTGCATTTGAACCTGCAGGCAATAGAGAGCCCCTAGAGCTTATTGAGCAGTTGGACCTGTGCTTTAGGAAAATCACTGAATGACAGCTGGATAAGAGGCAGGCAGACCCACTAGCAGCTATTGCAATAATCCATATGGGAGGTAATGAGGATCTGCACCAAGGTGGGCACAGTGTCAGAGGAGAAGAGCGGGGCATGATTGAGAAGTGTGGCTAGTCATCAAGGTGGGGAGGACAACGTTTGGTCTAGTTCTTCTGTTCTTATTAACTGAACCTAGAAATTGTGTAATTCCCTTTCTCATTATCCAAGGAAGATCAGGAAGGCACCAGAATTTTTTTTTAACTACTAACTTCTATTCCATAGAAATGAAACAAGAAGACTGATTGTCTTTTGTCTTTTGTCTCCTATCCAGCCACCTCAACATCCACAGCTGGAACAAGCCATCTCGTCAAATGTGCTGAGAAGGATAAAACTTTCTGTGTGAATGGAGGAGAATGCTTCATAGTCAAGGATCCATCAAACCCCTCTAGATACTCGTGCAAGTAAGAACCTGCATCCCTCTTTTCAAACCTTCTTTCACAGTCCCTGCTGCTGAAGGAGCCCTTTTCTTTCCAATGAGTATTGTGTCTTGCAGTTGCTTGTACCAGCTTGGTCACATAGTTTAGAGGGACAGGGTTTGGGCAAACATTCCTTCATCTGACAAGCATTTCTCCAGTCCTTCTGGCCAGTCTGTGGTTATTTCTCCCCTTTTGGTTGGCACTTTGTGTTTACATGAGGATGAAGAGTCCCCAGAGGACCAAAGTATGGGACCAATAGTGCCATTTTTTTGTCCAGTGTGTGAAATGAGGTCATCTCATTTCATCTCAGGGGATGTTTGTGACATGACTAGAATACTGCACTCCTGACAAGGTGTATGTCACTAAGACAACATGTTCATCCACCTTGGATTGTCCAAATTGGATAACAATGATTTTGTAGGGAATTCTAATGATTGAGTTAATTTAAAAAGTTGGTCATGTGGAAAGGCTATCTTTCACAAGTCTGTTGAGTACTGCCCATCTTATGCACTGTCAAAGGTTATTTACCAACCCCTTTTTACTAGCACTTCAATTATCTAGAGGATTAATGAATGCTCCCTTGTAAAAGCATCTTCTCACAAGGGAAGGACACATATCATTTATTCTTAACACTTCACTTATGAAAATGCAGAGGTTTGACTGGGCCATGAACTTTTTAATTAAATGCTTTATTAGAGACAACATGAAACACCGTGATAGACAATTGAGCTCATTTAGCTCTGTTTACATTTAGTTTAATTTCATTCCATGCATATAGTATGAGTTTTCAAATAGAATCACATACTCGTGGAGTCACTTTAGAAATAATTCTGGGCTATGTTTGGAATCTTCAATTCCTGTTTGGAAGGCAGGATGACAATCTACTCTCATCCCCTCAGTAATTGTTAGCTAATTAGAAAGATATGGCTCAAGACAGGCAGTGCCTCAGAAAAACAAAAGAAAATGTGTAGATATTTCACTGGTCAAGGGCAATCATTTGTTAAGTCATGGGGGAAGTAGTGATCCAAATGGCTGAAAGCATCAAGTATGTGCTGGGTACCATTCCATGTAGAAATGCCCATCATTGGTCACAAGAAAATGGAAGGAAATAAAGAAACCTGGATCTTGCATATAATCACCCAGTGCCCTAGGAATGGATCTTGGATATCCATACATCAATCCCTGAAACAAGTCTTTATACCACATGTGGACAAAATGGTCTTAGGGCCTCAGTTTTCCCATCTGCAGAATGAGGGGCTAGGGATTACATGATCACTCAGCTCCCTTTCACCTCTACATAGTACAACTTTCTGTCTGCATCAGTAGTCATTTCAAATGGGGAAAAAAATATCATAAGTCGAAGAACTTGGTTCTTCATCACTCAATAACCCCAAATAAGTGATGAACGAATTCCATTTCAGCATCTTTTTAAAGAAGGAAACTATCATTGTATTTGAATGGGGGTGGGGGGGACCCAACTGAAGGAAAGAAAAGCAGAGGCATTATTTACATAAAGGAGTGTCAAATGTCGTAATGTCTCTAAAGTGCTTTGTAATCTTTAAAGCTTCATATGAAACATACACATAGATAGAAGTAGATGTTGGCACAGATATAGAGAGATATAGATACGTGAATGCCAAGAAAAGTGTAGGGCTGATAGTAAAGAGAATTAGGTTTTATCTCAGCCATTTATTAGTTGTGTGCCATTGGAAAAATCTGTGCTAGCTTCCTCCTTACAGTAGAATACCAGACTGAGAAGAAGACATTCCAGAGTTCTGGGGTCCTAGGGTTCTTCTAGACCATGTGGTTTTGAGCATCTCCTTCCTGCCTTTGAGCTTTAACTTCCTCAGCTATGAAACAAGGCAATCTCATCCTATCAGGTTCTGATTTTCATCTCTACAGGGTCACTGGGTAGGTAGGTGGCACAGTAGATAGAGTGCACAGCCTGGAGTCAGGAAGACCTGAGTTCCAACCTCAGATCCTTCTCTTCCTCCTCTTTCTTTCCCCTCCTCCTATAAAATGAAAGAAGTTCAGAAAAGTCTTTAGAAACTTAGATGCATTCTGTCAAGAAATGTCTTAGAGATTCTAGAGCAATCTCTGAGTCCGTGACATCTAGGTATCTCCTACATTTAATGATGGGCCATCTTTAGTTCAAGGTCAGAGATCCTTCCCTATGATTGTGTCCCAGAATCTCATGCTCCAAAGTCCCACCTTGACATACACTCACAGGATTTTTGCCTCTACTTAAACCCTTGGAAGGGGCAGCTAAGTGGCACAGTAGATAGAGAGCTGGCCCTGGAGTTGGGAGAACCTAAATTCAAATCTAGCCTCAGACATTTAGTACATTAGTGACACTGGCCAAGTCACTTAACCCAATTTCTCTCAGTTTCTTCACAAGTAAACATCAAACCACTCCAGTATCTTTCCCTCCCCCTCAGCCCCTCCCCGCCCAAAAAAATAACAACAAAAACAGAAGCCCAAATGGGGTCATGAAGTGTTCAGACATGACTGAACAACCACAAAAACCCTTGGAGGTCATCTAGGCCAGCCCCTCTCCTTCTATAAATAAGAACACAGAAGCCAGGAGAGGCCCAGGGAGCTGTCCAAGGTTGCCCCACCTATGCACCTTCCTTCATATGTTTACCTGAAGTGCCAAACAAATGCCTCCTCTCTAGCTCAGCTAGGGCATAGTACTGGGCGTGTTTCCTTTTTCAACAGAAGAGGCCCCCTTTGACAGTGCAGCAGGCTCTTGTGGGAAACAGTGGCCTCATATTTGGTAGATGCTTGGGCTCCAGTGCCAGTTCTGTCACTTACTAGCTCTGGGAAAGCTAGAGCTTCCATCTCTCAGTGTCCTCAGTTTGCTCACTTACAAATGTGGCTAATCATAATTGCACTCTCTCCCTCCCAAGACTGTCATAAGGGGAGGCACTCTGTGAACTTGGGATGGTTACAGAAACATAGCCTCTCATGCCTATTTAAACTGAACTGCTAATAATGTACTTTTAAAAATGGGATCTTAATAACCTGCTTTCTTCATCCTGCACATCAGAGGCCATATTTTACAATGATATGTTTTTCACCAGACCACTTAGAGGGGAAAAAAAACCCCGCTAAACATAATTCTGCTTTGTTAGTGAATTCTTGTTTTCCATATGGTCCATCTGTTAGAGGTATTGGTCACATCAGTAGAAATCAGCTTTGTTCCTAACTGAAGGTGGGCCTTTGAAACACCAAATTGAATCATTGTTCAGGACTTCTCTCTGGTTCCCCTCAGCTTCTGGTGTCTTGGATGAGGGGGAGGGAACTAGAGTGGACAGTGCTGGGGCAGACCCTCCCTTGTGTGTTTGCCAGGATCAAGGGTTGCATGAGGATTCACCAGGTTTAAAAAAAAAACACAGGTGAAAATTACTCTGGAGATTTCTGAGTGACCTTGATTTTCTTCTGCATATGAGTTGAAGAACTCTGACAATGCTCATACCTTTGGAGCAACTTTTTCTTTATATTAGTTGAGTGAATTCTTCAGATTATCTAAAGATAGTAAAAGGCATTGGTTTTCATGAGCCAGTAGTCTGTACCATGATTCTTTAAGGTTCACTGCGAGCTCTCCTTATAGCCGAGGCCATGGGGAGTTCAAGAACCATCATCAGATTTGTAACTAGGATTTCTTGTGTTCAAAGGGAAAACCATAAACTGTACCTGGGGTATCACAGCCCATTTACTGATAGCTTAGTTTTGTATTTAAACTAATTATTCTGGCTCCCAAGGTTCTCCTTATTTATTTTTTCTATGTTACTTAAATACAGCAAGTGCTATTAATACCCTTGAAGCTCAGTGCCCTCTAAAATCAGCACCTATGAAGTTCAATGACTGGCCAAAGCCCTGGTGACCCTGCCCTTGGTACAGCTATGACCAAAGAAAACTGAAGTTTAGAAAAGTGGAATAATTATCCAAAGGTCTGGATGTTAAGTGGTAGAGCCAGCACCTGAGCCCAGAGGAAGGGAACTACTGAACAGTGCATAGGTAGTAAGCAGCGAAGCCATTAATGGCAAAGGAGATTGGTTCAGAGGATAGGGTTCACTGAAGTCAAGAAGACCTGAGTTCAAATCCAGCCTCAGATCCTTTCCATCTTAGTATAGAGCCTAGCAGATGAAAGTCCTTAATCAATTCTTATTGACTCTTTACCTGACTGACAGAATGAATAGACTCCTGATGAAAGCCACATCCCACGCTGAGCTGGACAGAGAAGGAAAAAAGAAAAAAGAAAACAAAGGCCAAGTCACTTAACCTTCATTTCTTCACCTGTAAACTAGAGATGATAGTAGTACTGTTACCTCCCAGGGTTGTTGTGAGGATCAAATGAGATGTTAGTAAAGCACCCAGCACTGTGTCTACTGCATAGAAAACCTTAATAGATGAATGATGCTTCCATGCTAACAAGATCATTTCACATAGGAGGGGTTAGAGGAACAGAGACACTAATTCAATCAGTCAATAAGTCAATCAATCTTACTTAAGCTCTTCCAATGTACCAGGCTCTGTGCATTGAGGATACAAAAAAAAAAAAGCCAAAAGACAGTCCCTGCCCTCAAGGAACTTAAAATCTAATGAGGTAGAAAACATTCAAACACATATATACAAAGCAACCTCTATACAGAATAAATAGGAGGTAATTAACAAAGAAATTGACCAGGGTTGAGGAAGTCTTTTTATAGAAGGTGGGATTTTAGTTGAAACTTAAAGGAAGCTAAGGAGGTCAATGACCAAAGCAAAGGAGGAAGAGTATTCCAGGCATGGGGAGCTGAAAGGTACAAAGATGGATTATCTTATTTGTGAAACAGCCAGCAGGCCTGTGTCACTGACTCAAAAAGTAGGTGTTGGGGAGTAAGGTGTCAGAAGACTGGAAAGGAAGGAGGGAGCCAGTTTATGAAAGCCTCCAGTGATTTGCCCTTGGTTGAAAGCTTGGTAATAGATCCAAACTTAAACTACCAGGTTCCTGACTACCTGTTCATGTCTCTTGTTTCCCCTGTTTAAATGATTATTATTTCAAGCTACTTAGAAGAAAAAGCTTTCAAAGCATTGAGACCTGGCAGAGGAGGTCAAAAGCCTCGTGGGAATAGGACAGATCACCTTTTTTTGTCCTGTTTGCTACTGAAGGTGAACTGAAGATACTTTCAGTGAGATGGCAAAGCATGAGTTTACTTCTTAATAGATTTTTTCCAACTACTGAAAAGTTATTTGCTTATGCAAATGCTTATGACTATAGGAAAATAATTCTGAAAGAAGATCAGGACAGTGACTCATCCTAGGACTATTTCTCTCTGAACCCCATTGAACAAGATGAGATAATAACCAAAAGGGAGTTGTTTATTCTATTTTATAATGGTCCATAGAATATCCAGCATAAAAAATAAAAATATAATGACTTTTCCTAGGATTATTTATATCTGAACTCCATTGAACAAGATGAGAGACATGACATAATAATCCTAATAGAAAGGAAGGGCATAAGGCAGGGAGCCATTGAAGGAATATTGAAAAAAATCAAGTTATTCCAGACTTAGACTGGGAGGATGATCAATGAGAAGGGAGAGTCAAAAAGCAATGAGGAGACATTGTCAAGGACAAAATGATGAAATATGGTGACAGCTTGCACACGGAGGACTTAGGGGAGACACACCTCAAAGATGACTTCAGAATTCCTTACCTGGAAATTGGAATGAAAGTGGAAGTAGGGACCAAAGACTATAATTGGGAAGGAGAATTGGGGACACATTCGGTGTTAATGTAGCCAGAGACCATACAGAAAGTTATATAACAGAGCCATATAACCGAAACTGCTCCAACAGCTCAAGTTAAGAAAATGCAACTTTTATTAAGTACCTGCTGTGTGTAGAACTCCATGCTCCATGCTGGGAATACAACAACCAAAAATAGTGTCTTCTTTCAAGACAAAGTGCACATGTAACTTGTGTGTGAGAATAAGTAAATGCAAGCTACAGTGAACGTTGGGGGAGATCTCCTTCTGGAACCTTGAAGGAAGCTACAGAGTCTAAGAAACAGACATGAGGAGATTGATGACAACAGGAATGACATCATTAGAGTGAGGATACTGAAGTGATAGGAAGACATTTGCATGGACACCTGGGTGAAAATTGCCTTGTAATCAGGGCCAACCTTCCTGAATCACAGGCCTGACAACTCGAGCCTACACTGACCCAGCTCTTCCCCTTAGGGCTTCAGGCATCTAGTCCCCACAACTTGTGAGTTATGATGGCATTGATCTCCAGGTGTTCTCTGCTTGCAGCTGTTGTCCTTCTCCCTACATTTTTAGTATGTTTATTTAGAGGACAAGTCAGCCCATCAAGAAGCATTTATTAGTACTTCTTGTGTGTCAGGAACAAGGAATATGCCCTTCTCCCCCCTCTTTTTTTTTCCTTCCCTCTCTACCTCTGCATGGTGTGGGGCTTTCATCTATTTGCTCCATCAGGCAGACAGTCAGTAAGTCTGAACTAAAAGTAAGAAATAATGAAATGTTAGGCTCTATACTAAGACAAAAAGATGGTCCCTGCCCTCAGAGAGAGACAAACATATATGGAGAGTAGATAAAGACAATATGAAAGGGGAAGATGCTAGTAGTTGGGTGGAGACAGGGAAAGTCTCCTACAGAAGGTGAAATCTGAGCAAAGTCTCAAGAGAAACCAAGGAAGGTAAGATGTGGATGTGAAAAAGGACTGCATTCCAGGCATGGGGGACGGTCCCAAGATGTGAAGAAGAAGGTCAGATGGAGAATCTGCAAATAGGTTCATGAGCTTGCATCATGGAGATAGGAAGGGGCCAGATGGTGAAGAGCTTTAAATGGCAAATGGAGGAATTTATGGTTTATTCTGGAGGCAGTAGGGAGCCAGTGGAGCATCCTAGGGGAAGGATTGATATAGTCACAGCTATACATTAGGAAGATCACTTTAGTGGCTAAGCAGAGCATAGGTTGGAATGGGGAGGACTTGCAGGCAGAGAGTTGACTCCCTGAATGAGCTTGTGGACAATCCTTTTATCGAGATCTTTTCAAAAGAAGAAAACTTTAAGGGTTGTCTTCCCAAAATTCAGAAAATCAGATAAAGTGACTTAGGGAATTCCCTCTCTCCTCTTTGTTTTTTTTTCCCCTTAGTTATTGACATAGGAAAAGGAGTTTCCTCATGAAGATCATTGCACATTTGTATACCAGGCAATGGCAGGGCTAGAAGAGATTTAATGAGAAAGATTATGTGGAGTTCACATATGGTTAAGTGTGTGAATTAGTCACCATTGAAAATGGAGGGAGAGATATAGTTCCTACCCAGCATTTCAGAGCTAACTTTGTGAGTCAAAGACTACACTGTAAGATAGAAAGTGATAGGGCTGGCTTGGAGGGATTCCTTTCTAAGCCTTGGTTTCCTGGTGGATTGAGTTGCTATAACTTAAACCTCAAAGATGAGATGTAGTATTTTTGTAAAATTTAGATTTATCTCCATTTACTCATGAGGTCAGAATAGATTGTACATGTGCAATGTATATGTACAATGGTCCATAAGTGCAGCCCTGCTTGGAAGGAATCCTCAGTGCAAGCTGTAAGAAGGGGACAGTCTGTTGGTTTGTGTGTGTGTGTGTGTGTGTGTGTGTGTGTGTGTGTGTACACATGCATATGTAGGGGGGTGAAGAACACAGGTAGAAAGCCAAGTCAGAGAGGTCATTACTACAAGTTTTCTAATTGGGTAGTTGTTTTAATGATGGACAAAACAAAGCTTCCCTTGAGAAAACCAATGGATTTTGCAGATAATATCAAGACTGGAGCTTAAACTGAAATTAGAAAACCACTTATGACCCTGAAGAAACTATGAATATGAATAGATAATAGAATGAGATTCATCTCAGAAATATGCAGACTAATAGTAACAATACATTGGGGAAAGAATAATTCAAGACACAGAGAGATTCTGTTAGTGAGTGGGCGAAATCTGGCCCAAAGTCCGACTGGACTGTGGGGTGGAGAGAAGTCAGAATTTGCAATACAAGACTGTAGAAAACCAGACTGACAGTATTAGAAATGTCTGTCTGGCCAACTCAAATGTATGTGCTCAAGGGAATGGAGAAAGATCTTGACATCAGCCTCCTGAACCCATAGAGAATCTTCAAAAATATATGTGTTCAGGATTGCTTCTCATCATGAGTCATATTGTCCTTTTTTGAAACTGGATGTATTTGTAAACAAAGAGACCCAAGACTGCCTCAAATAATTTCTGAGATGCAGCAGTATAAGAATAACCCTGATCAAAGTGGAGGGTTCAAGACAGATGAGAAGAGATACCTTGTTTTGTGCTCAGAGTCCCCTGTGTTGCCTGGACAGTCCCAGATGGGGGTGTCATTCCAGAGACATTCTGCAGTAAAGCTGGAATGGATTCACCTTCATGCCTCCAGTTCTCCCTTCTCTTCACTCCTCTTCACATGGTCTAATGAGAGTAAACCCGACTACAATTTCAGCTGATAGTGATGTCTTCTTTGATATTAAAGTTATCTTGAGGATGTTTTCAGTGAACCTACAGAAATGAGGCAAAATCCCCAAACCCCCAAACTGTGGCATGTTTTAGCTAATTGTATAACACTCCACAGAACTTTTAGCCTTAAAAAAGTGTGATAGTGACTTGTCTTAGGAGAGAGAGAGAGGGAGAGAGAGAGAATAACAACAAGTATGAGAATGAAAACATGACACTTTTTCAGAGAGACGGGTTAAGTCCACTGTGGTTTTTTTTTTGCCTAATCTTAAATGATCAATTGTCTCTTTTAAGTAGTAATAAGGAAATACAGATTTTAGATTGAAAAAGGAGATAGAATGAAAGAACTTGTTATTATATATACATATATGTATATATATGACACCAAGTTACATGGCTTCACCAAAAATTGAAATTTGAACACAAACATTCACACATCAGATCTTTTACTCTTTGAAATCTTTATTCAGTGACATCAAAATGTGATTTGGGCTCAAGAAGTATAAACATATAGGAATGGAGGCTTCAAGCTTTAATGCAAGGGTCAAATTGAACCAATGAATGAACCTCATAAATGGAATCCTCATGGAATCCTCCAAACAAGACATGCAGCATTGAGGTGTCAAGGAGAAAGGGGTGGCTGAATACATTAAGAAACTTCCTGGCATCCTGAAATCAAATCTGAATGGGAAGAATACACTTATAGGATGAATGCTGGGCAATCCCAGTTTTAATGTGTACTAGCCAAACTGTCAAATGGAACATAACCAGATTAGATAAGATTTTAGCCAAAAACCTAAAGCCTCTATGATATTAACAAAGCGTAAGGCCTTATCTCCCCAAGAAGATAGTCACTTACCATATTCAATAGTGATGACGTTAAATAGATAGGTAGCGATTCTATATAGCACCTAGTATGTGCAGGCACTATGCTAAGTGCCTTGAAAATCCAATCTCATTTGATCCTTCAACAACCTTGGGAGGTAGGTGCTATTATTATCTCCAATTTTACAGTTGAGGAAACTGAGGCAAACAAGTTAAGTGACTTGCTCAAGGTCATACAACTAGTAAGTGTCTGAGGTTGCACTTGAACTCAGTCTTCCTGCCCCCAGGTTCAGCAGCTCTAACCACCACCCCATCTAGCTGCTTGTGCCAAGCCCTGGGGGGTACAAAGAAAGGAAAAATTGAGGCCCTGCTCTCTAGGAGTTCACCATCACCTAAAGCAAGAGACAATTCCCTCATTCAAAAGTAGGTGGATGGATATACATATGTGATAGATGGGTTAGAACACGGGAAGCAATATGTTTGAAATGTATAGAATCACTTTATTAAACAACAGAAGATGCTGACCCTCAAGATTCATCCCATTGATTTGGTTCAATGTAGACAAAAATGATTTGCTTCCACATGGAACATGAAAAGCCCAAGATCTCGGAACAGAATTAACAGGAATTCTATGTACAACATTTTTATGAACAAAGACAACAACATGGTGATGAAGAAATATTGGATAGATGGTTGAATCTTGTGGGTTTGTTTGTGGAAACAAAGGGATTTTTTTTTATGACAATTCAGGGCCAGGTCATTGATCTCAGAAATTACTGAAAGATTGTCCTTGAGGAGTTTGGCTTAAGTGACTGAGGCAGATTATATAAGACATTGGCAAGAATTCTGTAAGCTGCAAAAATTTAGCACCTGCTGGATACCTCACAAGAAATGACCTGATACCTAGAATTATAGTTCAATTGCCAGATCAGATCTTTAATCTATACTTCAAAATATGCTTGAGAATTCAACAAATACCCAAACTGGAGCTATGGTCTGGTCATAGGTTTATTGTCCACAGTTGCCTGACTATAACCTTGATCCTTAAGAACGTAAGATATATATTTTTTAAAAAGATGTTCTCATAACAATTGCTCATGACTTCCTGCCTGCATGGAATGAAAAGCTTTAAAAATGTGGAGACTGGTGGGAGAAGCAAAATCATGGGAACAGACTAGAGTACATAGCATCCTCTTAAGACTCTTTCCTACTGGAGTTGGACCAAGGATACTTTCACGAAGCCTACAGAACATGAGCTTACATCCTGATCCTTTTATCCAACAGCAAAAATCCCATGATCTCATTCCCCTATGCAACAGTCTAAATACCCACCAGGTAACTGACTTGTCCAGGACCATTTTTATCTCAACCTCAATGCAAAGAAAATGAGAGTGAGAATAACAATAACCATTATCTCTAGTAAAGTACGCAAATGGCTTTTGCTTTATATACATTGTCCTCTTTGCTCTGTGGGAATCAATGATTCACAAACTGTCTTATCAGCCCTCACAAAACCCCAAATGACATTTGTGTGAGTACGAGTTGTTCTTCCTCATGTATCTTAGTGTCCACAAAAAGGGAATTCAATACAGTTACTGGATTCTGGCTGGTTTGTTTCCATGTGACCACCAAGTTAGCATCAGCTTTCCTGCACCACCTCAATGCATGTGTGACTTCATTTGCTTGGGTGTTTCCTTCATCATGACCAATCATAGCTCTCCATCCCGTGTCATCCTTGGACAGTTCTTTGTCCCAGGTCTCCCAGGGATCCCCTTGAGGAGCTAGCCAATGAGCAGGCAGATCTTCTGTCTTTGTGCTGTGCAGGGGTTCCAGGCAGCTGTAGTGCCTTGTCCTTATCACTTGATTGGGATACCTCCTTTTGCCAATCACATGCATTAAATAATAGAGCAGTCAGATGAAAGACGCCATGGTGTAGTAGATAGAGGGTCAACATTTCAATCAGGAGGACTTGAGTTCTCTGTCTAAGCCATGCAATTCTGGACCAGTACCCCAGGCACCTTTCCTTAGCTGTTGATCTGTTTTATTTTTCTATCCACTTCATTTACTAATATACTTCTTTCCCTGCCCTCCTACCTGGAGAGCCATCTCACAAGACAACACATAAAAAGGAAAGAGGAAAAATGAAGTACTTCATTAACCATAGTAGACCAATGGATTCACCAATCAAAGTGGATAGTATGAGCTGTTTTCCACCTGCATAGTTCCCTCTATCTGCATTCCCGGCTCACTTTTTCACACTGGAACCTAAAGAGGAGTTGCTATTTGCATGAGCAAAAGGAGTTTTCAAATTGGAGCTTCTCACAATGATGAAATTCCCCGGTCTGGATTAAAATAAAAAATAATAGAAATGAAAAGGAAGAGGGGAAGAATATGTCACATTCAATGATGTCTGTTCCACAGAGAGCCTTGCTCCTTGATTCTCTCTCCCTCTAAGCCTTCCTGCTGCCTCAGCCCATCCCCCTTTAATGCAGGGCACCCCTCCCCCAAGGGCTCTCACAGCCCATCATTGTTGCTGCTGCCTACTTTGATCCTGTTGAAGATGTATAGAAGAAGCAGTTGACAACCCTAGATTGCTTTCCACGTGGAAGAATCTGACAGAAAAGGATATGTATGATTCATGAAAAAGTCAAGGCTATTAGATAATAATGTTAACTGGTGTTTATGCAGTGTTTATAGTTACAAAGAACTTTATAGAATTATCTTATTTGATGCTCACAAAAACCCAGGAAACCAGTCCCAGTGGAATTAACCCCATTTTGCAGATGAAAAAAAATGACGTTGAGAGAAGTTGGCTTTAGCCCAATGTTACAAAGTCATTAAATGTCTGAGGCAGCACTCAAGCTTTGGGCTGTACAATCAGAGCACCTGAGTTCAAATCCTCCTTTTTATATTAACTGTGACTGTGAATGCCTAGGCCTCAGTTTCCTTATCTGTAAAATGAAAGGCTTGGTCATTTCCTAATCTATATCAACAATAATATCATCTGAAGATGCTAGGACAATTAGGTTTTTCTAAATATTGAATTTGAAACAAAATAGCTCAATATATATCTATCCCAATAATAAAATATATTTTCAAATATGGGTCAGAGTCAGTTCAGCAAGTTTTATAACTACCAACTATGTGAAATACACTGGCCAAGATACTGAGGCATTTTGTCCATTTGCTTGAGATGGAGGGCTTGGTCCAAATCCTTGGGTATGAGGAACTGAAAACAGATCTGCTACTCAGAGTCTTAGATGAGGGATCTAGACCACTAAGAAGTCAGATGACTTGGCCAAGGTCACATGGCTATTCTGTGTCAGAGGTAGGTCTAGGTCCTAGTATTCCCAGCTCCAAATCTGGCCATTTATGCCTCACTGCCTGTATCTCTGCTGGATCATCTACTACTACTACTATTACTATTACTACTACCACCACCACCACCACCAATGGTAACAAATGTTTTTATAGTGCTTTAAAGTTTGTAAAATGCTTTACAAATGTCATCTCATTTGATCCTGATGACAACCCTGAGAGGCAGATTTTGCAGAAAAGAAAACTGAGTCATAGAGAGGTTAATTAAATTGCCTAAGGTGTCACAGACAGTGTTTGAGGCCAAGTTTGACTTCAGCTCCAGTGTTACATCTACTGTAACACTGCAACAGAAGAAAGAAAACACACTGAACACACTCCTTGCCACAAAGAGGCTTACCAGTCTACAAAGCCTCAAGTAATGTTTTCCTGTCTCTTCTTTCTTTTCCCCTATAAAAGTAATTTTATTGATGTCCTTCATTTTATTACTTATTTTTCAGAAATCCTTTCCTCCCCCTCCCCCAAGCCATTACTTGTTTAAAAGTTGGGGGCAGGGAGGAGAGAAGTTATCTGTGTCTAATCAAGATACTAAAAAAGTCTGACATTATATGCCTTGTTCCATACCCATAGGCCCCTTCCCAATCTCTAATCTGCATTGGAGAGAGATTTAAGCTGAGTGTTTGGGTTTAAGTGGTTTGCATAGATTCCTTAGACACCAGACAGGTAAACTTCTAGCACTGAATCTATAGAAGGGAAATTACAGACAAATATCACTTGTGGATATTGATACTAAAATGGCACATAAGAGAGTACAAAAAAGATTTTACAGCATATTCAAAAACATTTTTCTATGCTTAGGGTAAAGTTACACCAGGAATTCAGGGATGGTTTAATAGTAGGAAAAGTATAAGCATGATCATAACAACTTTAAAAAAAGGAAACAATTATGTTAAATATAAAGAGGCTACAATAACATCCAATGTTTCCTTATGTTTTAAAAAGATGAAAAAGAATAGGAATAAAGGGACCTTTCCTGAAAATGATCAAAAATATCAGTCTTCCCCTCAGAGAGAATGTAAACTTTTTAAGCATAAGAAGGATTACTTTTTGCCTTGTAACTCCACTGTCTAGCACATATTAAATGCTTAATTAATGTTTACTGAGTGAATGAATCAATCAAAAGTCAGTATTAAGGAAAAAAAAAAACCTCGAAGTTTTCCCAGTAACACCGAGCATAAAGCAGAGATGTTCACCATCTCCATTCTTATTTGCTAGAATACTAAAAATACCAACTATGGCTGCAAGTCAGTGAATCGAAAGAGCACAAATTTAGATAGATGATTTTTCCCTTGTCTATGCTTCCCACCTAAAATTGATGATGTTGTCTTTTGCAAAAGAAATAACAGTCTCCATCACAGGAATTTCCCATGTGGTCTGACAACAATCCTATCTGTGTTCTGCAAAGTTAGCTGAACAGCTGCTGATGCCGACTCTGATTTCTCCAGAAAGAGGAACTGATTTTAGTTTCATCCATGCATTCAAGGGAATATCATAACAAATGGTTTCTTAGAAATCCCTTAGTTCTCTTTTCATCTCAATTGCCCAATCAATTTAGATGAACTCATGAGGGGCGAGGCTACTTTTTCCAACCCCACGTGGCAGGCTAGTCCGGCAGCCAGCAGAAGGAAAATGAATTTAGCACATGGAAAGATTGGATAGATAGTGTCAATGTGGTTCCTGCCAAGTTTGAAAAGGGGCATGAATAAGTGATTTCCCCTACTTAAAATGCCCTGGACTTCTGAATGTTTCCTTTTATGTAGACATTATCATGACATGACGTGATCATTTCCATCCTTGCTTTGCAAATTGTAAAGCACTATGTACATAGTTCTTATGTTCATGATTGATAAAGCAAAGAGGCTCTCTAAGAAGGGGTTCCTTCATTAGAAAGTTATTGCAGTATCATAACAGAGTTTCCCTGGAGAAAACACTAAGAAAATATTGGCCAAATTTTCACCCTCTCTTCCCACCTGCTCTGTCTGCCTTTGCTTCCCAGAGCTCTGGGTAATTAACCAATATTTTCCAAGCATTTTTTTTATGTAATTGTGTCTACTGCTTCTCTGTCCAGTAAGCACTGTGGTGGGTTGTGTTTTGTGTGTGTGTGTATTTTTGGCTTCTTTCCTAAACCTTCCATAATGGCAATCCTTGACTAGAAACAGAATGATGTACTTTTCCATCTTTTTTATCTGGCTGTTTGTCTCTGTCTGTCTCCATGTGTCTCTCTGTCTCCTCCCCCGCTTCACCTCTCTCTCTCTCTCTCTCTCTCTCTCTCTCTCTCTCACACACACACACACACACACACACACACACACACATGACTCCACACTTGTACCTCATTTTTAGTCATAACAGAGTGAGTCATAGCTGTTACCAACATGGCAGACACAGTTTGAGCCAATAAGAACCAATTAACGTGACCTAGTCATAGAAGAATGAAAAGAATAGATTGCATTTGCATCAGCATTTTCAGATTTATGGAGCATTTTCCTCACAACAGCTCTGTGAGATAAATACTATAAACAGCATGATCTCCATTTTATATCTGAGGAAACTGAGGATTTAGTGAAGGGAAGGGACTTCCTTGGAGCCCAACAGATAGTAATTATCAAAGCCAGGTTTAGAATCCTGGTGTCTTGACTCCAAGTCTTGCACTCTGGGCCCATTATACTGTGCTACCCATTCTCCTTTGAGTCTTCATTCCTCCTCTAACATGTTCACGAGGACTTCTAAAACGAATCTGCAAGGCAAAGCAAAAGTATCTACTTTGAAAATTAGTTCACATCAATTGTTTGTAGTAGATCTATTTCCTCCCCAGTCTGTCCTTTGTCTGTCAATCATTTGCAGGCTGCCTGGGGTGGCTCTTACATGAGAGAAATCATATAACTTCTCATAAGTCAATAATTTTCCAATCATTTCTTGGTGGACCTTCCTACTGGAGTTGTAGCAAAATCAGTGAGAACAAAAGAAGCGGGAGGGGGGGGGGTTCTCAGAAACCCAAAGGACCTGTGAAAGTTCAAGGTCTTTTAACATTAGTAATATGTTACATTTATTCTACTCAAGCACATAGGTTGGAGAGATTATTGAAATCTCACTGCCTCTTTTAAGGGACTCTGCTTTGAATATACCAAGCCTTTTGGGTATATCCAAGGTTTTCTAGTTTGTCAGATTTGGAAAGGGCCTTAGAATATAAAATCCTAGAGCTAAGAGGACCTTGGGATATGAATGGTCAACACACAGAATGTCAGAGTTGGAAAGAATCATAGAACATAGAATGTTAGAATATTAACTGTGAGAGTTGGAATTGATTTTAAAACAATGAATAGCAGAACTGGGGGGGGTGCTTAGAGTTGTTGCTGTTCAGTCACTTAAGTTGTTTCCCAACTCCCTGTGACCCCATTTGGGGTTTTCTTGGCAAAGATGCTGGAGTGGTTTGCCATGTCCTTCTCCAGCTCATTTTATGGAGGAAGAAACTGAGACAAATGGAGTGAAGTGACTTGCCCAGGGTTACACAGCTAATAAATGTCTGAGGGCAGATTTGAACTCAGGAAAATGAGTCTTCCTGACTTTAGACCTCGTGTTTACTCCACTGTGTCACCTAACTATACATCCTTAGAATACAGAATGCCAAAGCTGGAATGACCTTAGAACCAGGAATATCAGAGCATTGAAAGGAAGAACATAGATAGTTGAAGGTAGAAGGGAGCTCAGAACATATAATATAAGAGCATAGAATGTTGGAGTTGGTGCAGTTGAAAGCGGGGATCATGGGCCATACATAGAATGGTGGAGCTAAGAGTCACCTTAAAATGAAGAATATTAGAGTTAAGAAGAAACTTAGAACACTTTTAAGCTGAAAGGAATCTTAGAACATAGAATCTTCCAGTTCTAAAGGCCTTTAGAATGCAGACTGATACACCTGGAGGAACTCTGAGAGATCACACAGCTCCCCCAACCCCTTTATTTCACAGACAGAAGGGGTCAAGGGCAACCCAGCTAGTTAATAGAGCTGGGACTTCAACCTAAGTCATCTGACTGTTTCTAATGGCATGCCCCTTCCCTTCCATCCTTTCTACCTCTCTCTCACCAAACCAAATTCTTAAGTTTACTTGTGTCTATATAAGAATTCATTCTTATGCAAAGTCTTACTTCCTAAAGCTGCAAAGGACCTTCCAAGTCATACAGCACAATCCCTTTGTTTGACAGATGAGGAAACTGAGGCCAGAAGCAATAAAGTACAAAGTTACATGGGCAGTATATCAGAGTTAAAATTTGGACTCGGATTCTCTGATTTAATACCCAGAACTTCCACTGACCCATTATGAATCGGAAATGCTTGTGGCTATTTGTTTTTATGGAAAGCCAGGTCTACATATATTTTTCAGCTTTTTCTACTAAGAGAACTGAGTAGAACTAAGTTCTCACATGAGAACTCTGTGAACCGTAAGCATTTGTGTCAAGAAGATGTGGAGACAGTTCCCCTTCAGTGGGGCAGGTTTGACATCCCAAACACTGTCATTTTGTCATCTGCAAACACACTCCTTCTCCAGATACTACTTGGTGTTATTGTTCGATTGGTTTTTCATGACTTCATGACCCCATTTAAGGTTTCCTTGACAAAGACACTGGAGTGGTTTGCCATTTTCTTCTCCAGCTCATTTTCCAGATGAGGAAACTCAGGCAAACAGGGTTGTTAAGTGACTTGCTCAGGGTCACGCAGCTAATAAGTGTCTGAGACAAGATTTGAACTCAGGAAGAAGAGTCTTCCTGATTCCTAGCTCTGCATTTATCTACTGAGCCACCTTGTGCCCATACTACTTGCTATGACTTAGTCCTAATTCTACAGAAGATAAGACCCTGTTCATAGGTTTGTATAGATAAGGCTTCAGGCCTTATCCAAATAAGGCATTCAAGCAAAGCTCCTGGGAATGCCAAGATCTCAATGTGAGGAAATGCCAGGTCAAGGGTATAAATTTCAGCTCACTAAGATTTAAGCCATGCCATTTATAGCATAAATAGTCACTTAAAGACTTTATATGTATCTAGGGAAGAAATAAAATATTATTTTTAGAAGACTATAACAAGAGAGTGTCCCATGTTAAAAAATGGAAACCATTTGAATTTGGTGTCATTACATTGCATGCACAGTAACAGTGTGGCACAGTGGATGGTGTGCTGACCTGGGCTCTGACACATATTCTCTGTGTGATACTGGACAAATGACTCAGGCAACTCTCTATATCTATGTATAGTTGCAGATGCATTGCTGACCTTCATTGGTAGAGGGAGATTCCATACCCAGACTTCCACACTGCAGTGAAATCCCAACACACACACACACACACACACACAGTGAAAACCATGGCATGGGGTTAGCCTGGAATCTTGGGCCTAAATGATGAGAACACAGACTCTCAGGAGGGCTCATCACCAGAAGGCTGGGTTCCCAGGGCGCCGATTGTAGGGTACAGGGGAACTCACAAAAGCAGACGCCTAAAACAGGAGTGTGAAATTCAGTTAGAAAAGGGTATTATGAGAGGATCCCTGTGAGCTGAATGTTGATTTAGAAAACCACATATTAACATTATCTGTGTTCTAGTGCATTTTTATTTTGTTATAATTTTGATTACATTTTCCTTATGTTAAGCATTTAATTGAATTTTCATGTGGTTGGGCTATACTCAGCAGGATATCTGACACCTCTGTCCAAAGGCACTGTGGTGTCACCAGCCTCAAAGGCAGTGAGTGCTCTTCACCCAAAAAGCCGAGCTCTTTAAAGCATTGAGCCTGTAGTGGGTCATCTGGTGTGGGTGTGCCCCAACTCAGGTCCCTCCTTCTGGCCAACAAGGCAAATGGGAGGTGAGGGCGGAGAACCTTCAGGATTGGCATGAGAGGGAGTCCTTTGTCAAACCAAAAAACATCAGAATATGAGAATGTGGAATTTTCACTGTCAGCTTTAGCCACCCCCACCCCCCACTCATGCTCTTTATTCCAAGATGCATGGCCTGGGAGGTGAAAGGTGAAGCAGCTGGAGGAATTTTGGGGAGGGAGGGGAGGAAGAGAGGGGCCGGCTTCTTATCTGACCCAGTGCTATTCACAGCAGAAGCAAAGCTGAATGGTAAGTGGCTGCTCTAGACAATTCTCCGGTCACTAACTGGAGCCATACTGCCCTGCCTCCCCCTCCATCTCAGCTTTAGAGCTTTTCTCTAATCAAATTTCAATGTATTGACCTTACAAATTAAAAAAAAAGAAATCAATCAACTCTTTGCAGTCCTCAAGGGACATGGTTTTCTAAATGTCTTCCCCGTTCCATGTCATTTTTCATTACCCACTCCCACCCCTATGCATCCTTTGGGAGCAGCTTCCTAATCTGTAGGAGGGGCATTGACAGTTTAATCACTGGGTGTCTTTAGCCTCTGTTGTTTATCACATTTCTGCCCTCTAGGTGCCAACCTGGATTCACTGGAGCAAGATGTACTGAGAATGTGCCCATGAAAGTCCAAACCCCAGAAAGTATGTTAAAAATAATCTGAACTTTGCTTTCTTCCCCAATCCACAGCAACAATCACTACCACTTGGTGGTTTGACCAACCAGGTGCCTGGGCTCTGCACCCATGGCTCAGTGGCATAATGTGTCATTGTTGTCACCTCCTGTCATTGGAGACAAGAGAGCTTGATTGGGAAAGATGTTCAAAAAATCTAGCAGCTCTGGGGGGCAGGTCAGCCATTGTCTCCCTGACATCTTTGACCAGTGATATAATCAGAACTCCTTGAGTTACCAAGATGGCTTGGTGCTTCCTTAATTTGCTCCATAAGTGACCTACTGTAGGAGGATGCAAACCCCTGGGATGGTGATGTGCATTTCTCCACCATCCATAACTTCATTCAATTTGGTCCAAACTGGTCTCCTTGGAGGTGTCCCCATATCCCTTGAGCCACACTGGGGCAAAGCTGAGACTGCTCCTGGAGGTGAACTCACCAAGGTCCAGCAGTTGACACAGATGAAGCTTCTTTCTTAGCACATGTTTACTTCTTCTCTTTTCTCTGTTTTCTCTACCGTTGTTTTTGTTTTTGTTTTTCCTCTCAGGTGCCCAAATGAGTTTACTGGTGATCGTTGCCAAAACTACGTAATGGCGAGCTTCTACAGTACGTCCACTCCCTTTCTGTCTCTGCCTGAGTAGGAGCATGCCACGCCCAGAGGGCACTGCTTTCTTGCTGCTGCATCTCCCTCCCCAGATCACACCTAGAGCTAGATTTCTTCTACCAGGTCTAACATGGATGGCCTCTGCCTGTCGCATGAGAATCTTAACCAAAATCATTGTACAAACTGCTCTGTTTATGCCATGTTGGAACTGAGACACTAATAGGCATGTGAGGCTCAGGAGGGATGTTGAGGTGATATTGACTAAGGATAGCCAATCCCAATCAGTCCTCAGGAGTGACAGTCAGAATAGCCATCTCTAAAGTTTACTTTAATGGAGAAAATACAATAAAGTCATTCCACTAAATAGTCTTAACTGCTTTATAAAGATGCCACCAGTCTGAGAGGGATCTTGCTAACTTGTAACCCATAATGCATTTGAAACTATGATAAGTTTGATTTGGTACAGAATGTATTATTTATGTAAAATAAACCTGACAAACAGAGTGCAGGTGTTTTTCGTCATTGCCCAGTCTGGTTTTACAGAATGAGAGGAAGGTGGGAGAGAGAGAAAAAGTGAAAGGAATTTCAAGAACAATACAGAGCAACTCAAGTATGGATGCCCTTGGTTTGCCTCGCTCATCAGTGGTGCCAAGTGAACTAGACATCTAGTGCCAGCTTAAATAACTAAGGAATTAGAATGTGGTATTGTGCTGATTTATAAGTTAATCTTAGGAGAAAAAAGGACCCCTACCACATTTCTAATATTAATTGATTTTTCTTTAAAATATGAAATGCTTGCATCTAGAATATGGAAAACTGTTGCCTTGGAACCATTCTTCCTGCTTCATGCAGGAAGCATTGCCCATGAAGGAGCAGAATGCATTTTCCAAATTGCTACAAAGAAAAGTTCCCTCATTCATTTAGAACTGAGGCAAAGGCTTTCCTCTTTCCCTTTATGCACTATCATTTTTTTCTATTTGATTAAGAGATACTATGTATTTGAGGAGATCCAAGGACTATTTCTTAAAGGCCTTCTTTCTGATGTTTTCAGTGACAGCCTTTGAGAAAGGTAGCATTTGGGTTTCATTTGGAGGATCCAACAAGAAGCACATTTGTGACTTAAATTCCAAAGGTTCGTTTGGACTCATTCAGAAAGCTTCTTTAAAATCTGGATCTTCTCTCAGCCCCCAGTGCCTTAATTCATATCTCCTACCTTTCCCACTGTCATTACCACCATTGACTCAAACGGTGGTTTTCTATTTGGGGAAGACTTGAAGGCTACAGGAAAAAAATTAAAAAAGGAACTTTGCCCATGTGATGATAAAAAAAATTGGCCATGTATCCTACAGAGAGTAACATAAGGTAGCATTCAGGTTAGAAATGAAGCAATTTACCACCACCAGCACTGCTGCCAAAGTTTGAAATCAGACAATCTGCAAACCAGATCCACTTTGGAATCTCTCTCTCCCAAGCTTCATTGCCAGCCACCAAGGAGTGTCAAGTTCTTAGATGATTAGTATGACACTCTCTGGTGCTGGATTATATACTCATGGGCCACAGCACCCCATCACTCAAGTCTTCAACTATATTTTGAGAAGTCAAAACATTTAGGAAAGAAGGTCTTTCTTGAATGGCTACCTTTCAGGAATAGTTTGTCCCTTAAGTGTTATAAGAAAAGGGTCAAGTAGCAGGCAGTTCAGACCCTCACTCACTGCCTCTTGGATGACATCATGTTTTTCTAATAACATGGCATTCCCCCACTCAGTCAGCCAATTGGATTGCCTTGAAGGATTTCCTATGTGAATAGCTTAGTTTCCAGTATTCAGAATTGGAATCCATGTCTACTGCAGGAGGGGAGAGTCATAGCTATAAGAGCCTCTGGCACCACAAGTGCCCATTTTTAATAGTTGGTCCACATTAATAGGGTCTGAGGCAGGGAATGGACCACCAGTGTGAAGAAATACAAAGTCTAAATTACAGACTCTTGGGTATAACATGATACCATCCACCAAGAATATTTCTAATAAACATATCTGCTATTGGGTTATACATGACACCATTTTTTCAAGTCTTTGAAAAATGTGTACCCTTATACAGTCTGAGTAGGCCCCCCGAAAAATCCTAATTTGCTCTCCCAACATTTTTTGATGTATAGTCCCAAGTATATATTTCTACCACAAGCAGAAGGATTCCAGGCCAGCAGACTGGCCCGAAGCATGGAGAATATTCATGCTTTGTGTGCCTGGAAACAAGAGGAATACATTTACTTGTAAACATCACAGGCACCATCTCTTTCCACACTTTACAAATTCAGTGACAGTCTAGTTGGTTTAATGTGAAAGCAATTCAGACTCACGGCTACCAGTCCACAAGGTAAGTGATCGAGCCGTAGGCACAATTGAATTGGATGCAGTTAAAATTGACAGAGATAGAATCCAGTCATTTAGGGCAGGATGTTGAGATGACTCATATGGGGATTCAGAGGTTGTCCGAGCATTTTAAGGTAGTCACTAGGGGGGGAAATGCTGGGTCACTTCAGTTTAAGGATGAGTTGCTACAGAGTAGCATTCAGGTTGACAAGCACGAGAAAAATGTAGTCTCATGCTAAGTTCTGGCATGCAAAGAATGCCCCAAACAGTACTTCTTCAAGCTTATGTTCTAATGGAGGAAAAGACAAAGATGTACAAGAGAGGCAATACAAGGAACGAAGGAGCCCAAAGTCTTCTGAAATGTATAATCAGGGTAAAGTTGGCTCCTACCACTGCCCTAATTGCTGCTATTGCTTTGAAATATGGAACTCACGCCTTACTAATGCAGTTGGCCTGACAGACCCTGTTCAGGAACAATGGAAAATGAAGCCTGTTCGTTCCATTAAATGCTACAGATTTGAATTGTTAACCAGTTAATTGATTTTTAGAAAATAATTACATTCTGAGGTGATTGTCCATAACAGATAGCAAAGACCCCACAATTTGAATTTGTTTTGTTAAGTGAGTGCACATTGTGGAATCGGTTATCTCAGTTATTGAAAGAAAGCTGAATTGTTTTATAAACACAGCAACCCTTGTGCTTCTGAATCATTAATTTGATTTGGGGGGAAAAGAAGTTCTAGAGGAAACATCTCTGAAATAATGAGCACAGAGAAGGTTATAACCCGGGTATCAAGGGAAAAGGGATTGTGGGCACATAGACTGTATTTCTTGGATCCAAACAAGAGAAATATAAGCATGACTGAGTGAGTAGTCAGGGTACCAGAGGGTAATGCATGTTTCCTTGTTAGGACTTAGGTCCTGAGTCCACTTAAGACCTAAGTAGCAATTTTCCATTGACTCATTTGCTATGGAAGCTGCCTGATTTGAATATGGCTTCCCATGAAATGAAATTAGTGCAATGACTGGTGGACTTTCTGCTAAGACCATGTAAAAGCAGTTACACATATGCATGGGCATGCCAGTAATTTTACTCCAGACTTAACCAAGCTTTCTACGCTACTAATATATGCCATTAGCAGTGTTCATGGAGGCTCACAGGAACAGCTTTCTGGGAATCTCTGTCTTGTAAGCATCATCATCAGCTGCCAAGGAGTGTTGAGTTCATCTATCATATAATTTTATCTTGACTTAGCCCTTAAAGTCTTCCTGACTGTTTGGGCAGGTGAGCATGGGAATGGGGGACTCCATTGTAGTCTCCTTAGAAGAATTTGGTTCATTGTTGTGTTTCCAAATTTATATATAAGCAAACAAATTGTGGTTGCAGGTGGATCTAAACTATCCACTGTGGCCCAGAGAGAAGAGGAAGTAGGATGGATCTGAGTGAAATGCAGTTCAAATCACTCTAGTTTTCAGTCTGTGAATTGGTGAATGTTGAAACTTAAGGCGACTCATCTAGGAGATATTGCTTTTGTCCTCCTCCTACCCCCACTTCTGTTAAATTTGGCAAGTTTCTTGGAATCTCTGGGGAAATCCATATCATTAGATTAATGTAGAACAAAGATCCAGAGGAATGTTTGGGATGTCCTACTCTAAGTGGCTTCATTTTGGACATTTCTTTGGACCCAGAGGCCACTGTCATACCCAGCCCATCAACGGTCCATTCTGAGTGCAGAGATATGAAGCTACTCGCAGCATGGGGCACCCTGGCTCAAGAGAGGCCTTCCCCATACCAATTCTACAAACGAGAACAGCTCCTTTCTTGATAGTTAATTCATTCATGTATTACTTCATTCATTCATCAAGCACTGATTTACCAGATACTGTGCACCAAGCAATGTTGAAGTAATGGAAAGACATAGATAAACATGAATAGTCCCTTCTCTCAAAGAGCCATTTGCTTATTGAAGCAACATGCGCACAAATAAAGACAAGCCAAATGCATCCACCAATGTATCCAAAGCTAAGTACAAAGGGATGTTAGGGAAAGGGCATCCAAATCAGGACTCGGTGTTCCAACAGCTCTGTGCACAGAGAGCGAGGATTCTTGTTCTTCTGTAATGGATGATAAAGCAGAGGCTTCCCCAGTATCATCCAGCTAGATGAGACCTAGAATCAGGGGTCAGGGAAGAAAGAGAAGCATGCTTCAATGGCTTTTGCTTTCCAGTGCCTCTTCCCCATTCTTTCCAAATGATGTCTCTTAGAGAGGGTAGAGTTGTTCTGGCTTCCAAAGACAAAGGGGACTCTTGCCATTTGGGGGGCCCTGTTGCCATCTCCTTTCAGACTGAGTGGGCTCAGGTTATCTGTAAGTCTGCAAGGAGCCATCCTTAGGCCCACTCTCCCAAAGAAGGGCTCTTTTCCCACCTGGCTGTCCCTTCTCTGGGCCCCAGTATTGCCCTATGCTGAGATAATGTCCTAAGAGATTCTTTAAATGAAAGTTTTTTCTAAGATATTTAACACTGCAAACATTGACTTGTCTTGGAAGCATGTTGGGTAGGGGTGGGATGTGGTGGGAAGTCAGGAAGGTACCAGAGACTATCATCCAATTAGCTGAATCCTGAAGCACCACACCATGAATGTAGAACTAGACAGTACATTGTTGATTTTAAAATAAACAATATAGTACCAGCCTTCAAGGAGTTTATAATCTAATGAGGAGATAAGATGTTTAGGCAAACAAATGGGACAAAAGGAAGCACAGCTTAGTGGGAACAGTTCTTATTGGCATCAGAGAGCCTGAGTTTAAATCTCAGCTCTGAGCCAATATGACCCCAGGAAAGCCAAGCCACCTACTTTTCTGGGCCTGTTTCTTCTTCTGTAAAAGGAAAGAAACTGTCCCAGATGATGTTCTAATATCCCTTTCAGATGGAGAAAACCATGCCCATTTTAGAGAGGAAGCAACTAAGGGCATGGAGGTTTGGACAATGCCACCTAGAAATACCATGGGAAGACTGGAAACAGAACCCAATCTTTTGACTCCAGTCTAGAACCCTGGGCAGCAGTCTGCTGACTAAGCAATAAAGGAGTAGGCTGGGAAGCCATTTCAGAATGGATTAATGTCATCCAATAAGACACCCCCATAAAAAAGAGAATTCATGTTCTCAAGATTCCTTGCAACTTGGCCAAAATATATCTTTATGTGGTTCAAGAAGAGGTGTTTCACAGAGAGTTAAGCTCTTGGTTCTTGGCCTGTGTGGCCTGCCTAAGTGACTTCATCTCTCAGGACCTCAGTTTCTCTCTGTAAAGTGAGAGTGTTGACTTTGAGCTCTAAGGACTCTGCCAGCTAAGATAATCTCCACCAGAGTTCTGAAAGGCAGCCCTTTCTCCCAGTCTCTCCATCAGTGAAGTCTTTGAGGGATTAAGCATGGCACTTATGTACCCTATATAGGTGGGTGCCAGTCTTTTCTAGGAGGTGAAGTGCTTTTCATGGACTCAACTTTATTATAGACACCTGCATGAACACTGCTCCAAAACCCTTCCCCACTGGTCCTGTTTTCATGTGCAAACAGACAGACGTGTAACTTTGTTTTGGACTACCATGTATTGCTCTTTTCTGAAACTGTGTCCCTTTTCTTTCTTTTTTTTTTGTCAACTTTCTGCATTGGCAGAGCATCTTGGGATTGAATTTATGGGTATGGACCAATCATTCCTTTTTTAGTGCCTTAGAGCACATTTTAGCACCTGTGAACTTGACTACCTCTACCCCCCTCCTTTTCCCCCTTCCTCTCGATTCCTAACCAGTATTCTCTTGCTTTAGAAGGGATCATACAGCCATAACAGCGGTCTCTCTGGGCTCTTAGCTATGATTAGACATAACATTAGAGTGTTAGTGAGGGTAGCTCACTCTCATTTCCCAGGCTCCACTTCAGGTCTCCTAGCCCCATAACTCATTGCCAATTCTTTTCTCTACCATAGTGTTTGGCCTGCAGATTCCATTTGTTGTAAAAAAGACTGATAAGACCTTCAGGATAACTAAACCTCCTGGGATCCAGGACCCTAAGGGGTCTTCTGCAAGTGCAATCATTCCCAAAGGCCACCCTTATGCCCACTTCAGGTTGGGAGCCAAAGGAAAAGTCATCTATTCCTGGGGCAGGAAGTACAGACCCTTATGGGGAAATACAATAGTATGTGCTTGGATTAGATAATGCCTCAGGCTTAGTTATGTTTACCTTACTTATCTCCTGAGCAAGGACAAAGAATATATATAAAGAAAATAGGCTCTGTGGTTCTCTGCAAATAGGATTTACTGAGATTTTCATTGAGAATGTCTGTGCTAAGGAAGGGGAAGTCAATCTGCAAGGATTCCCCAGACAAATTTTTGATGATTCTCCCACCTCCAGTGTTGAAGAAAGAATCCTGAATTGTTCTTATACCAATTTGATTGAGGATATGGTGGAGTAACTGGTGGCTAGATGCAGAGTTCCCAAACCTTCAGAGGAGATCAGGCCAATTGGAGGCCCCCAGTGCAAGTTCTAGTTGCGCCCCTCCCTGGCCCACATCAAAATCCTGATCCACAGGATGAGAAAGGCAGATGCCTAGACTCTCAATCCATAAGAATGTGAGATCAGCCCCACCACAGGCTGTTATGACAGCTGACTGGATGGAGGCAAGACTTACTTTCCACAGCCTCTTCAGCTCTGTATGGCCATGCTGCACTGACATTTGAGTGGCCCTACTCACAAACCTGTGTTTCCTCAGCCATGTCATCATAGGTGTGACTAGACAGCTTCTCACAAGTAAACAAAAAAGCCTGATTATTGTTGTCATTATTATTATTATTCAATTACAACAATAATAAACTACGCCAAAGAGAATCTGTCTCCAAATTCTTCATGCAAATAAAATGTTCATCGGGGCTTGTAATACCTAGTACCTTTCTAAAGGCAAACTGGCCTTTTGTAAGGCTTCCCGTCCATTAGGGGTTAATGCACCACAATAGGGAGGGCCCCGTTCCTGGGATGGTGTGGATGACTGCAGAAAGTCCGACCGGTGCAGGCCAGTGCAATTGAATACAAGCTGAACCAACAAGCATTTATAGCAAAAGACCAGAGGGACGACGCAGTTCTTCTGATGTCCAGGAGAGAATTATTTCCATGCTATCTTGGACTCTACCTTCTACAAGACTACACTTCCCACCATCTCTAGAAATCTCAAGTCTTAAAGGCATAGGATCTAAAAGGAGAAAAGAGTGAGGTCATCTCTATGGAAGGATGGCCAGTTCAGGCCAGACCAGAGCCAACCAGATTCAAAGCTCAGTGAGCCAAGGCTGCAGTGATGCTGCAGTGACGCTTGGATGTCCCCATCAGCTCTGGACCTATCAGACTGGTAGCATTTTTTTTTTCAATTCCACGTCTGATTTGCTCTTGTCCTGCTGACCCTGGAACAGCATCTGTAGGGAGGAACAAATCTTTCCAGAGATACTGCTGGTGCTTCCTCCAAGGATCCTTCCCGTAGCTCTTTTGAATGACTGCCAAATCCATCCCAGCAAATACAATTAGTGCTGTGTGATTCAGCTGGTCATATAAATTGGAAGCAGCACAAATAATGGCCTTCGGCACGAGATCCATTGTGTGTCCGTTGAAGTTGATAGACTGCAGAAAGCCCACACCTCCATCTTTTCACAGCTGCTTCCCTTCCATTGGCCAATCGAAGTGTGTCTGGATGGCCTTTATCCATAGGGAATCATGGAATTTGAGAGTTGGAAGAGGCAACTACCTAGTCCAACCCAAAAAATAATCTGCCATATGATATTCCTGATAGGTGCTCATGCAGCCTCTGTCCCAAAGAGATCCCTGAAGAGGGGGAGACTTACCAGCTCTTGAGGCAGGACAGCTCTACCAGTTAGGAAGTTAGGGTTTTTAATTTGATTTTTTGTCCTCCACTGCCCACATACCCCAAACCTAAATTTGCTTCTTTGTCATTTTCAACCATGTCCTTGGGGGTGCTGGGAACCTAACAGAACCAATCTAATATCTCCTCCACCACCATGGCTGCTTTTGAAATATTTTAAGAATCTTTCTTTGTCCACATTGAGGCTTCTCTTCTCCAAGCTAACCATGTCCACTTCCTTCAGTTCTTACATGGAATGATCTCAAGGCACTAAACTATCTTAGTTTCGTCCTCTAGAACAGGGATGAGCAAACTATAGCCTCTAGGCAAATCCTGCCCCAGGACCTGTTCTGTGTAACCAGAGCTAACAATGGTGTTTTACATCTTGAAATGTACAAATCATTCTTTGTTCATGGGTCAAATGCCCCATGAGACTGTAGTTTGTTGATCCCTTATTAGACAAGTGCCTCATTTGAGCTTTGGTTCCCAATCCTGAAAATCAAACTCAATATGTGGTCTGATGAGGACTGAATACAGTGGGACTATAACTTCCCCTGTTGTTGGTTTATTATTGTCCCTGTACTTCGCTCACATAAAACCTCATCCACTTCCATTGGGCCACTGGTATAAAGAAAGAATAGGAATGAGGGAGAAATGTCCTTGGAGAAGGATCCACCTGCCCCATTCAAAGAAAGGTTTTTAGTAAGAAGACTACTGGGAAGAGCCCAGCTTGTTGACTAAATATTCCATCATTCCATATGTATTGTGCAAAAAGAAAAGAAAATTCACAGGGAAGGCCTTTTTGCTTTCAAAACCATCAAGAGATCCCAGTAAAGAGAGCAGAGTCAGAAAGAAAAAAAGAAAAGTGGTGGGCAAGAAGATTTGCCTTGTATCAAGGACAAAGAGGGTTGAACTGGATTGCTTCCTATCTATGCCTCTGAGTGTATTAACTCAGCCATCAAGACCAAAAATAATCACTGCTAGGCTAAAATATGGAACAAAGTGCCCTAACCAGGCCTCCCAAAGCCCAGTGGGTTCCCATCTTGTCTGCCTGACAACAGGGAAAGTAGGGTCCGGAGGAAGATGGGCCATGTCCATTCCCTCCTTGGGATGGGGATGGGCCATGGCCATTCCCTGCTAGCATGTCTCCTATTACTTTAGTAAAGAGCTAATGACAAGCCATGCCTCCTGGTGCTCTGGCCCACTGCACACTTTCTCACTGGTCACTTGGTTTCTCCATTACCCTTCCAGGTCCCTTTAGGCTAGCTAAGGAGTTATGCTGTATGGGAAATCCCTTCCCACTTTCCATCCACCTTTTTCTCAAACATCTCTTCACATTGTGAACCCCCAGTATGAAGCATGCCGTGCAAGAGCCTACAGTTGACTTTGTAGCATTAGCCTTTAACCCTCTCCTGCCCTCCCCTTCACTCACTCCCTTTATCTCTGTATCCTTTTGTGGGTCAGTCTCTGTTTGATTTGCCTTTCACCTTCCGACTCCAAGACTGTTTTTCATTAGTTTCATTGTTGTTGTTTAATCCATGATATCCTGTCATCCTGTTTACCCATGGACTTTTCTTCTCCTTCCCTTATTCACTATCAGATATAATATTAATTGGATTTGACAATGTTCCTAGCCTGTTAACTGGAATTTGATGACCATGAGCTCAGCTTGTGAAGGATGCCCTGAATAATGATAAAGTGCATTTTATCAGAGAAATTAAAATTCGCTCGTTCTCAGAAAAATGTGCAAATATCTCTTCCAACAGCAAGAGAGAGAGAGAGAAATGGAGGGGGGTGTTAAAGAGGATTTTGTCAAGGGCCGACTGAAGGATCTTGTTTTTCAACATGCCCGTTTGTTGTTGACCAACTTAATTAGGGAGACAAGTCACCAGCTTTGACTCAGTAATTACACACACCAATGGAGTTCTATTTTGGAATGTTCTTGTGAATATATCCTAATCACTGTAATTAATGTGGTTGGATACCCGTTCCTTTGAAATCTAGGCTGCTGTTAACTAAACTCCATCTTGTGAAGGGCTGAATGTGAATCTGACCAAGTCCTCATGCCCTCCAAGAAGTGGGATACAACCTACTGCTATCTGTCCCCCTTTCCCACTCTTATTGGGCAGAATTCCTGAACTGGAGATCAGGTTCCCTAAGGCCCTGGAAGGTCTCTACATCTGAGCTGTGAGAGTCGCACTTTGATATTTCAACATTCAGGCGTTCTTTTGCCAAGTGTGACCAACAGCGGAATGTGTGGTCAAGTCCTTGCCAAACATGACTCATGTTACTGATTTCTTTCTAATGATTAATCATCTCCATGGCAGGGATGAGGGAAGGCCAAAGACTAGTCCCTTTAGAAGCAAACTGGCATTTTGGCCCAGTCCCCCTTCTGGGGTTGTAAGTCATCGCGCTTTCTCTGATACAATGCCTCAGGGCTCCAAGGGAGGCTGCCTTAGTTTTCCTTACATTTGATCTAACCCTGGAAGACACAGGGTCTTGCCTCATTGCCTTTGGTAACTACAAGCCAAGCTTATGTTTGCAAATAATTTTGAGTTTATACTTTGTTTTCTTTTCACCTTTTCATTGGTTGAAATGTTTTTTGTAAAGCCCGCTGGAATGCAAGGGAGGTCACTGGGAACAAAGAAACTTCAAAGGGGATCCAGGCAATCCCTCATAATTCACTGCCCTAATGCTTATTCCAGCAGTCTTTGCAGGAGTAACCAACAAAACCCCAAATCTACAACTGTGGTTTTTTTTCTTAATCTAACATTTATGACATGTAATGTTTACAGTGTCTATATTTGGCTTGTTTAAATAATCCCTAAGTATATTTGTAGCTTGCTCCAACTGGAATTCTGTTATTGAGTATTTTGGTTTTGAATGGCACCAATATTCTGAAGTCATTCTCTGTGTCTGGCTGCCATCTTTTGTTTTGTTTCTTACCCCTGGTTCTTTTCTCATGAGTAGAGATGGTACCACGTAGCATGCCAGATGTTCAGTTTGTTTGCTTTTTCAGAATGCAGAGTATACCTGGTAACATGCTCTTCTTGTGCCCCTTTCCAGAAGCTGAGGAACTCTACCAGAAAAGAGTGTTGACCATCACTGGCATCTGCATTGCCCTCCTGGTGGTTGGCATCATGTGTGTGGTGGCCTACTGCAAAACCAAGTAAACCTTCCTCTTCCTTGCCTTTCTCTATCATTAGCACAGATGGGTAAGAAGGCAGAGAGTTTCTTGGAAAGAGAATCAGACCCCACCACCCACCCAGTAGCAAAGGGAATTGTTGTCAGTTGCTTTTATTTCTGTTTTTATTTCTGCATCATTCAGATTCGTTAAAGGGCTGTGATCAGCAAGGGGGAAAGGCACGCCAGCTCCTTGAAGGATTTCATGATAGACATGGACACAGCCATGTTGCTACTGACTCAGTCCTCTCCAAGTAGTGGCCACAAAGACTTTAGAACATACACACACAGAAATGGAGAAAATCATATGATTAAGTTTGTCAGCACCTGTGGGGATTCAGTACTGAGAGCATCAGCCCTTCTCCTTCAGTAGAGTTGTGCTGACCACAACCGTGAGGTTGTCGGGGAGTATAATAGAGAACAAATGACTTAAAGGGCTCCCTAGGCTCCACCCTTTTCTGTTTCCTTTTGGCTATTTGTTTTTTATCCTGACCTAGTATTTCATTGCTGTGGAGGAAATCTCCAAGTGAAAATGCCAAGTGCTGATGCATATCAGCAGCTCCTTTGTGACTTAGAATCTTAGAGAGTTCTCTGAGTAAGTGAAAGGCGAGGGAGCTCTGGTCACACCACTAGATTAAGTCAGTGTTGATCGGATGATGGTGAGATCTAGAGTAGACCAAGAAAGGATCTTAGGGACTGAGAAAGATGAGGAAAGTAAGACAGGGTCAGCTAACCAGGAAAGCATGGTCAGAGGATGGCTTCTAAATCGATGACTAAATGTTGACTGCTTACTAAGTAAATTGTGAATTACCTAATTAACTATGTGCAATGACCAGTTATGGATATGGAACTCTAAATAAAAGTCTAATCATTATTTAAGGGCCAAAGTCCCACATCTCCTGGAGACTGAGAAAAGAAATGATTACCTTGCTATTAAAATGTAATTTTCTAGAATCTGTGTTGAAGTTTTCCAAGTCCACTCAGTAGGTCCCCAGCGCAGCTGTTTACAGTGTGACTGGTGAAAGCAGAGCACATTTTGTGAGGGGAAAACAGAGGATAGAAGGGCTAGGAAATCACCATTTGCCAAGCTTGGAAAGCCCTGGGCACCATTTTCATCAGGTTTTGTGTCCCCCAAACCATACAGAATTTCCTTCTGGGTCCCGTACTCCAACTCACTCCAAGGTTCAGATATGATCAGGTTAATGGACCCTTCCGCTACATAACAGCATTCTTCTTTGATAGTACTTTCTTTCCTATCCTAGCAATGATTTCCTCAGTGATGTCAGTCAGGCCAGATGTTGCAGAGGAAAATATCCATGAGTCAAGTACAGATGACATTGAGGAACAAAAAAAATGGTCACTTTTTGTGTCATAATATCACTGGCAGGCCATAGCTTCTCCTCTGCCCCCACATCCACATTCCTAATACAGTTGTATGATACTAGAATTAAATATATAATACAATATTATATAATTTTTTTTTTTTTAGCAATATGCATCCTGAATACTCCAGAATCACAGCAGATTAGGTCCAAGATAGACATGGTCCAAACTCCCTCTTTTATAGAGGGGGAAGCTGAGACCTGAATCAGTCAAGCTATTTGAGTAAGTTAGTGGCAGACATAGGCAGGTTTTGATAGTGCCATAGGAAATAAATTACAATTTATAAGCATATCTTGTGTGAAATGCACCATGCTAGGTGGGAAAGGGGGAGGGGCAGGAAATGGGCTTTTGAGATAAGACGCTGCCCTGTAGACACCCACAATCTAAGAAGGGGTTGAAACACTAATAGAGATACCAGTAACACATAGCATTAAAATGATCAGTGCATTAGAGGTAATAAGCAGAGTCCTTATGATGGGATCAGGGAATCAGATCTAGAAATGGAAGAGATTCCAAGAGGCCCTCTGGTTCAATCTCATAATTTTACAGATGAAGAAACTGAGTTTCAGAGAGATTTGCCTGAGTTCGTATAGCTCACAAGGCACAGTAGGGGAAATGAAAGATCTTTTTCAAGTTTGCCAAATACAACATCAATTTTCTTCCTACTCGTGAATGGTAGAGGGGATCTTTGTTGGGCGCCAGTTGGTATTGATGGCATTTGAAGCCCCTTCCTGCTCTGAACTTCTCTGAGATTATGTGACTTGCAACAACAAAATAAGTAAAGCCATCTTGATCTGTCCCTTTCCCATTAGACTGCTTTGTCCTTAAAAATCCTTTACCAGTTTTGCCTTGTCTATAATAAAGCATGCCTTGGAAGACCATCTTCCCATTTTGGCATAACTTCATGAGACTTACAGCTCGAAGGGAAATCATCTAGGGAAAATCTCCCAGTATACTGATGCATAAACTAAGGGACAATGAAGGGAAGTAACTTGGCGTTGGACACATAGGTACCAAGTGTCAGACCAAGCATTCAAGTGCATGACCCCTACCCCAAATCCAATATTCCTTCCATTTTACAATGGCCTTTCTTTCTTATCAGTACCAATGGACACAATGCCATTGAATAGGGCCTAGTGGATAAAGATATGTCAGTTACTCAAGGATGCTCATTAGTATCCAAGGATTTGGGAACACTTTACCTCCTCAGGCTTCTATCTTCAAAGCCCCTTAGCTCTATTTTCTGCAGTTTCCCCCATAATTTGACATACTTGGTTGATAGATACAAGACCCTGCTAACTTATCAGAGATAGGAAAGTGATTTGACTGTACTGAGAAGTGCCCTATGCTCCTCTTTTGACTAAAAATCAATTCTGTCTTTTGTGTGCAGGAAACAGCGAAAAAAGCTTCATGACCGGCTGCGGCAGAGCCTTCGTTCAGAGCGCAACAATATGGTGAACATGGCCAATGGGCCTCACCACCCCAATCCACCCCCAGAGAACGTGCAGCTGGTCAATGTAGGTTGCCTGACCTCTGAGAATGAATCTTGAGGAATGTTGCCTGACTAGCCTATTCCTTGAGTTACTTCAGTACAGGGTTTATGTTCTCAGTGAGTACTACTCACGAGAGCTTCCAGGAATATGGAACTTCTCCAGGAGGAAATAACAGGAACATTTTTCAAGTGCTTTTGGTTTATGATAACACAAACATATTTCCTCTTCCAGCTTGATTCATTAACTGGTTGGATAATAATGTCAAGATTTTTGTTCCTTTTGATAGAGTATCTTGCCTACTTATTTCATCTGAAAAATAATGACAAAGGAAAAGAACCATAACCATAGTGGCACTTGGCCATGAGGATAGCATGCTATATTTGGAATCAGGGAGGCCTGGGTTCATATCTCCCCTCTGATATTTACTGACAATATGCTTCTAGGCATCTTACTTGATCTCTGTGTGCTGCTGGCAATGTCCTTCCCAGGAAATAAATCTGAGTAGATCATAGACTTGAGGGCAGTGGTAGAAGAACTAACCACACTTTGAGATCCCATGCTGACAAAATCCTTAGGAGCTGAATGGCACAGTGGCTAAGAGCATGAGTCTTAGAGTCAGGGAGACTTAGGTCTAACTCCTGCCTCAGACACTTACTAGCTGGGTCACCTTAATTCTCTGAGTCTCTGGAAAATGGGTATAATAATAGTATCCACTTTATAGGGTTATTGTAAGGATCAAATAAGATCACATATGAAGTGCTTTGTAAACCTTAAATCACAATATAAATATTCTTTTACTCAAAGGTAATGATACAAAAACTCCAAAAGGAAACATTCAAGCCTTCCTGACTCCAATCCAATACTTGGAATCTAGTAAGCTAGGTGGCACAATGGTTAGAGCATTGCACTTGGAATCAGGAAGAATTGAGTTCAAATACTGACTCAAATACTTACTCACTAAACCCAGATGAGCCTCTGTCTCCCTCAGTTCCCTTATCAGTAAAATAGAGGGAATACTAATCCCTATGTCCAAGGCATGTAGGGATAAAATGAGGCAATATTTGTAAAGTGCTCTGCAAACCTTAAAGCATTATATACATGTGAGCTATGAATAAAAATGATACCTTTATCTACTGTGCCACCCAGCTGCCTGGTTCATTTAATGATGACTGTAAGAACTGAAGTTAATGGGAGAATAAAGAACAGAAGTGTTAAGTGGAGAAGTAGTAAGACAATGGGAAAAGTCAAAAATCTGAGTGAGGAAACTGGACAAAACCTCAAGGTATTAGAAGAATGTGACCTAGAATATGAATTCTCTAATCTCAGTTCTTATATTTTTGAGATTGGGATGATAGAAGGAATACTATACTACAAGTAGTCTGCAGAAGGTTGAAAAGGTTTAGACTAGCTATTGTTATAAATAGGATTTGGGCAGGTTTTAAACAACTACTTTGCTGCAGTGAGGGCCCACTTGAGGTTCTATAACATAAATTTGTTGTCAACCCCCTCAGCATGGTTCAGCAAATAACTACAACACGTGAATTTTAGTGGCAATTTGGTAGCAAAGGAGGTGGATTTGAAAGTAATCAAAGGAGAGAGATTGGCAAGGAGAGATTAGGATTGAGTCAAAAGGATAAGGTCTTTTGGAGTGAAGAATAGTGTACAGTTGAATCAGTTCACCAAAGGGTAGAGATAGGGAAGGAAGGAGATTATAACCATGTAAGGACAATGTCCCTGTGAAAGAACAAAGGGGTGGTGGAAATGGAAGTCGCGATGAGGTGAAGATTGGAAATAGGGATCATAAACATTTGGAAAATATGGCATGATAACAGATTATAATCAGATTAGTTAATTTTGAAGTTCATGAATTTGAAAGTGAAGCACCTCTGATTGATGGTAATTTCATGACTTTTACCATCTCTGTGACTGAGGTTAAGCCAAGGAATAATACATGGCAGGAACTGAGTAGATGGAGGACCTGGGAAGTTAAAGTATTTTAGGAAATATCAGTATGGTGAAGTACTTCATATTAGGCCATGAGGTGACATAGAGAGAAAGGAGACCAGGAGACCAGGCACTAAACTCACTGAGAAAGGAAAGAGAATGTTAAATAATAAAAAAATAAATAATAATAATAAAACAAATAAAACCCAGGAACTGGATGGAAGGATGAATTTGAAGTGTGAACTTTAAAGGAAGATGGATTGCTAAGTGATGGGGATAGAGTACAGAGTGACAATGGGAAGCAAGGAGTGACTTCATACAAATAGTGTCAGAGGTAGGATTCAAACCTTGATCTCCTAACTTAAAGTTTAACAGCATTTCTAAGTTGTTTCCTGAAATGTATGCACTCAAAATGTGGTTTCTTTATTATTTCACTAATCCAAGGCTATACTCAAAACTGCCACTTGTTTCCTCTTTGTCTCTCTAGCAGTATGTATCCAAGAACATCATCTCTAGTGAGCATGTCATTGAACGAGAAACAGAGACATCATTCTCCGCTAGTCACTGCACCTCACCAGCTAATCACTCCATGGCTGCCACCCAAACACCCAGCCACAGGTATAAAGATAGATGAAAATGACCTAGCCTTGGACAGCCTTTTTGGATAGACTGTTATCTTCATAAAAAAATAAAATAAAATAAAACAGGCTCTGAGAAAATGTGCTCCCCCAAGGGTTTGACCAAAACTCTTTTCTATTTTTAGGGAATATATTTTCCCTTTACGGTGAGGTCTTGAAACCCACATCAGTGTCAGACATTGTTTTTCCTTGTATAGTTGCCTTATTCCAATCATAGGATTGTAGGATTCAGAGCTAGAAAGAGACCTTTGAAAAATACTATGTAGTCATACCTCCTTATTTTGGAGAAGATAAAAGCCTGCATATAGACCCAAGACTTCTGACCAAATCTGATGTGTTTTGACACAGGGCTGGAGGAGAAATGTTCTAATATAGAATTCAACTTGCAGAAAGAGTTGAGACTTGAGTACTGCTGGTTGTTGTTTTCATTGTTCTTGTTGCTGCTGTCATTGTTATAATTACTGGCATTTCTATAGCACTTTAAGGTTTTCAAAGTGCTTTACCTATGTTATATTATTTGATTTCTACAACAACTCTGTAAGTTGGGGACTATTACTGTGTCTATGTTAAATGTGAAGAAACTAAGGCTCAGAGTTTGTGATTTGCCCAGAGTCACACACCTAATAGATTTTAGAGGCAGAATTTGACTACAAGTTTTCTGACTCAAAGAGCAGCACTAATGGAGTCACTACAGGGGACTGAGGTCTTGATTATTGGCCCAGGGTCAGAGAATTGCTTAACCTAGGTTATCTATTTTGGTATTTTTTTTTAATTCAAGTTTTTCAACTGCATTGTGTTCTTGAAGGCTGGGCCAATAGAACTCAAGCTCTCACAGACCATTTCTAGCTATAAGATTATGGTTCATCGGATCAAAGCTCATTAATTTAGTGCTAAAAAAGACTTTAGAAGTCATCAGATTCAACCCTTTCATTTTACATTTTACAGATTTAAGAAAAAAACTGAGGCCCAAGGAAATAAGTGACTTGCCCAGGGTCCCACAAGTTATATGACTTTAAGGGGTAATTTGAGCCCAGGTCGTTCTGACCTCAAGTCCAATGCTACAAACTCCAAGACAACATTACTGTTATTCAAGATCTATCATATAAGAAAGGGCCCCCAAAGTTTGTTGCTGTCCAAGGTTGCGCACCAGGTTGTAAAATCCTTGACCACATAAAGAACTCTCTCCTGAGGCATGGAGAGAATATGCTCTCTCCCAAGTGATGGAATATTCCCCCTGGGCTTTGGAAGATGTTGCATGAGGTGAAAGCGTTCAGAGGCACAGAATGGGGAAACTTCACTACAATTGTACAAAGCTCTCCCCAAATCTCGAGGTGGGACAATGCAGTAGTGCTGCTGCTTTGTCCCACCGCGAGATTTGGGGAGAGCTTTGTGCGAGTTGGGCTTACTCTTCAAAACTGGCTGCAGAGCCAACTGGATTCCCCAGGGGGTGCTTTTAGCTGACGATTTTAGAGAAATGACTTTACTGGTGAAGTGGGAGAAATTCTGAGCGAACACCAGTACTACGATAATAACGGTGACAAATCATTAGCATTTACGTAAGGATTGAAAGTGCAAAACATGAGCAAGAATGTTCTCATTCCATTCTCACAACAATGATGTAGTAGGTGCTCTTATTATCCCATTTTGGAGATCAGGAAAATGAGGCTGAAAGGGGGCAATGCCTTGCTTAAGGTCACAAAGAAAGTATTTGAACTCAAACCCACCTGACGCCAAGTCTAGCACTCCTCTAGCTGTCCCCCGTAGACATCCACTCCAGCACTCTGGATCTCTCTGAGCACACTGAACTGCATGATATGACAATGAAAATGATGCACTAACAGGATATGGAGAGGCAGCAGGATATATTGGAGAGAGGGCTGGATCTGGAGCCTGTACTGAATTCAAATCCTCCAATAGATTCTGTGTCATGGTGGGGGCAAGTTCATAAGATTCTAGGACCATCAATTTTGAGCTAGAGGGGAACTCTGACAACCCCGTTATGTTACAAAGGAGAGAACTAAGTCACAGAGAAGTTGTCACTTGCCCAAGGACATCTAGTTAGTAAGTACCTGCAGCAGTCAATTGTCAGTCAATATGCGTGTCTTAAGCACTCTTAAGTCCCAGTCATTATGCTAAGCCTCAGAGAGACAAAGGGAAAAAAAAAAACTCAAGTCTTCCTGAATCCCAGTCCAATGTCCTACTCTATCTTCTTACTTAGCCATGAAGAACTTTGGTTTCCTCATCTGGGGTGAGAAAAGTATGCTATAAATGTGATTATTTATTTTTATATATTATTATTATTATCATACAATTATTAGAGGAAGAGAATCCTTTTGGGATTCAAGATACTCACTCTCCTATCCAGTTGTTGTTCAGCCAAGTGTTGCTCAGCCAAGGCAAACCCATCTTATTCTGAATTCCACCCAAGAGCAGAGCATGAGCAGGACAGTCAAGGGTACTGGACTTTTGAAAGAAGTATTATACAATTTCACTCAATTGGGTTGTTTTTTCTTGTCTATTATTTGAAAGTCCTTTTTCCCTCTCTCACTGTTTGTCCTTTTCTTTCCCATAGCTGGAGCAATGGGCACACAGAAAGCATTGTGTCTGAAAGCCACTCTGTGCTCGTGATTTCATCCATAGAAAACAGTAGGCACACCAGCCCAGCTGGGGGGCCTAGAGGACGTCTTAATGGCATGGGAGGTCCCCGAGATTGTAACAGCTTCCTCAGGCATGCCAGAGAGACCCCTGATTCCTACCGAGACTCTCCTCACAGTGAAAGGTAAAACAGAAGGGCAAAGCTACCTGCCAAGGAGAACCCCCGTAAGAGAATCACAGTAAGAACCCACTGTCTCATTGAAGGGCACTGCCTGGGTAGCAGTAATGAGAGCCAGGAGGTGCATGCTGGCCCCTATTAGATAGGCTATCTCCTCTGCCTCCATTCACTTCTTACCTTAGGAGTCTTACCACAGGGGCAAAGAAGACAGGGGGAGAAGGAGCCTTAGAAATTATCTAGTCCAAGACTCCCATTTTACAGATGGGAAAAGTGATGGCTAGTAAAAAGCAACTTGTCCAAAAATTGGCAGAAATAGAATCAAAGCCAAGTCAGAGAATCAGAATCTCTGAGTAGGAAGGGATGTCAGAGCTCATCTGGCTCAATCTATACTGAAACCAGTATTCCCTTGACAATGTATCAGGCCAGTGGCCATCCATACAATTCATTCTTCTTTCTGTTTAGTAACCACATACAGCTTTGCTCCCAGAGAGAGTCAACATAAAGAGAATAAATTTTTTTAAAAACCATTCAAACAACTACTATATGGCCCCAGCTTTGCCTAGACTTCACAACCCATCTATAGATCTGTACTAAATTCAAGTGTTTGGGGATGCATTTCAAGGGGCCTAGGCTCAACCAGATGTTCCTAATCTCTCCCAGAGTGAACAAGAAGGTTCATACCCTAGCACATGGTTCCCAAATGATGTTCCAATGTACTTGTAACTTCCAGGAATATAAAGTCAGAAGGAACTCATCATTTGGAGTCACTTGTGTCCTCCTTGTGGCACAGAGACCTGTACTTGAGAGACTTCTTGGTTCAGAGGGGAATTCCTCTAGAAATAGGTCTCAGGCCCAACTCCAACCTCTATTGCCTTACTAACCGTCAAAAACAAACTCTTAGGTAAAATTAGGGAGCCTTCAGAACTGAGGAAACCTGATTCCTTTCCATCCTGATTAGTGCCTTTACTTCTCCGGCCTCAAATTTCCCTGCCTCCTCTCTCACACTTCCCAAGTCAACTGGGAGCTTACTCATTCCCACTCATCTCCCAACCATGCGAAATCTTCTCATCTCTGATTTTCTGCATGGGGCAGACTTCAAAGTGCAGAGCAGGCATATTATTGCTTCCCCCACTTTCATCCTAGAAGATGGCGGCTCATCATGAGATATTACTGTGCTTTACCTCCAGGTGTATGATGAAGAAATCTGAAGAATGTCTAGGTCATTCAGTTAGTTGCTCAACCAATGAAGCCAGCTATCTTTACAGACACTGCTGTAGGTGTGGCTTTCCACTACTACCAAGGCTGCCCCCTGGGAATACTGGGTTCCCACAGCTTAGGGCTTAGGCAGTTGAGTGTGAGCTGCAGAAGGAGCACAATGGAAGGAAGAGACTCCATGAAGACGTGAAGTCAGCTTTCGTTCATTACCCTGATTGTCCAAGTTTTGGAGTTTTCCTCCAGACCTTGGGGGTGGAGCTTTTCTCACCCCACTTACAATGTCATCTTTTGCCGCTCAAACCTAATGTGATCAGAGACAATTCTATCTTCTCAAACTAATCCTCAAGGTTTTCCAAGAAGCTGGGATATTGACTTAGGCCAAAGCAGGCCATCTTTATCTTTATTATACTGTGGAGCTGCCTGTGTCTTATTTATGCTCATCTATGCTGACACTTCAGTGTTTGGCCCAATAATAATAACAGTAACAATTCAAATAACCTTATTTGGTTTGAAAAACACTATACAAATTTCTCATTTTATCCTCACTATTCCCATTTTGTAGATGAGGAGACTGAAGCCCAGAATTATACAGCTGTTAAATATCTGAGGCAAGCTTTGAACTCAGGGCTTCCTGCTTCCACATTTAGCACTCTAGCCTCTGCACCACCAGCTAGCTGCTTCTCATAGGCATGACTGCTTGTTCTGGTCTTCAGACCAGATTGAACCCACCAAATATTTATTTTTCTTACATTGGTGTCTGTTCTTTTCCCCAGGATGGGTTTCCACACTCCATCCCAGCTACAGGTTTTCTCATGCTGAATGGATAATTTTTCTCTAATACTAGCCACTGATCTCAGAGCTCCTGTGCTCTACCCTTTTGTGGACTCTCATTGTCCTCAAAGTGCTCCACTCCTTCTCCTTTCTGATCTCATTCCAAGGCAGCAGTTTTTAAAAATGCCTTTCATTGAGCCATCCCTTAAAGTGATTCCCTCACCCCCACCCCAGCATGGAGATTAGTGGTTGCAGTAGCATGTTCACTCTTTCCACTGCCCTTCCTTTTTCCTGGGCTCAGCAGAACAGAGGATCCTTGATCCACATTCAACACATGCTCTTTTTTTGGCCTCCCCCCGTTCACATGATGTCATACTCCATGCCCAGATGAAAAGTCTTTCCCCTGTACTGGTTACCTGTCAAGCTTCTCATGTCATTTATGGGCATATGTTTTAAACCACAACTTTTCTAGCCACCTAAAGATGTTTTAAAGACTGGCAGAGTTTGGAGTAGCTACCATATATTGGATTTCCATGTTACTCTCCTAAAAGGTCAGAAATCTGGAGCCTCAGCTTTTAAGTACTCTGCTTGATGACATATGTTCTGAGCTGAAATATTCCCATTCAGTCTCATCTCAACGTCCATCTGAATCAACATGTACCATGTAGGAAGGGACTAGGATTCCTTTTCCTGTCCACTAGAGCACATATGATCACACACTTTGGGTGCCCCATAGCCATTGGCATGAAGACTCGGGTGAACAGCTAAGCCTTTCGCCAATGATCTCTGATTGATAAGTTTGCTTATTCTCTCTGGTGACTGAGCTTAAGTCTTCTGGTGAAGACAATTCTACAATCACCCACTTTGATGTGGCAATGAAAGGAAAACTCCCTTTGTGCCATGTGATCACAATTTGGCAGGAGGTAATGGATAGGTTTAACCCAAATCAATGTAATAGGAAAACCCAGCAGAGTTCTCCCTGCCTTGGACAGAGCTATAACAAGGATGAGGGAAGAGGGGAGATTTCTTCAGATACAAAACTGACAGGAAAAGAAAAACAGAGAAACTTTGTATCTACTATTCCAAGAATCTCCCAAGAAGTCCAAGAACATCGTTAGAACAGAAGGACACAATTGCATCATCTTGCCTTGAGTGCAGATATCTGGAGGAGTTGAACCACAAATCTCACCTCACTTAATTCCTGTCTGAGTGACACCTATATGCCACCAAATATCCTCATCTGTAAAAGAAGTCGTTTGGACCTGCTGGCTTCTAAGGTCTTTTTCCCATTTCCAATCTATGGTCCTAGCAGAGTGGCTTCCAAATTCCCCCTTGTTCAAGATGGTCTGTGTTGTCTTTCTCTTCTGACAAGGCATTTAACAACATTGCCTGATAATAGCCAGCATTTCTATGGTACTTGAAGGGGTTTTTTGCCACACATTTTATATGTTACCTCATTTGTTACAGACCTTTGCCACAAGGCAGAACTCCACAGCTGAAATTAATAGACATGAGGCCGACAGATCCAAACGTCAGCAGACAGAACTCTCAGGATCTCATCCCACAGCTAACCCTTTCTAAAGTTTGCCTCTGCACTGTGTGCTGAGACCATGCCCATCTCATCGTGCTTCTCTTTCCTAGTTTAAAATTGCTTCAATATAAAATTCCAAAGGTTTCACTGAGTATTTAGACCCAGCTGTTTTAACAATAGTTGAACTCAATAGTCATTTATTAAGCATTGGATTGTGTACTTATCTATGCTAAATGTGGCAAAACAAAACCAGTCTTTTCCATCCCCCAGATAAGTAAATAGAAGGGGATTTGAGTATAGAATTTTTCAATCTTCATTCCTTGTAAATGGGGAGAATAGCCTCAGCTCTATGGAGTGATATACCCCGGGGCACCACATCTGTAATCCTGGTGTTGGAAAAACTGAAAAGTAAATAAAATTGCTCCTCAGGCTAAGTAGTTAATGATCAAAATCTCCATTTCCCAAGTTCCCCCCAAACCCTTCTGTCTGTTTTCATTCCCTCAGTATTTACTGGAATTTTTGTGTGTGCTCTTACAGATATGTATCAGCAATGACTACCCCAGCTCGCATGTCACCCGTAGAATTCTACATGCCAAGCTCCCCTAAGTCACCTCCTTCAGAAATGTCTCCACCTATATCAAGCTTGACAGTGTCCATGCCATCTGTGGCAGTGAGCCCCTTTGTGGAAGAGGAGCGGCCTCTGCTCCTGGTGACGCCTCCGCGCCTTCGGGAGAAGAAATATGATCACCACCCCCAACAATTCAACTCCTTTCACCACAACCCAGTCCATGAGAGCAATAGCCTCCCCCCTAGCCCATTAAGGATCGTGGAGGATGAGGAGTATGAGACTACCCAGGAATATGAGACCACCCAGGAGTATGAGCCAGCGCAAGAACCCACAAAGAAACTCGTCAACAGCCGGCGGGCAAAAAGAACAAAGCCCGATGGCCATATTTCTAACAGGTTGGACAGCGACACAAGCTCTGAGAGTAGTAACTCGGAAAGTGAGACAGAAGATGAAAGAATAGGCGAAAACACCCCTTTCCTGAGTATACAGACGCCGCTGGCCGCTGGCTTGGAGTCAGCCCCTGCCTTCCGCCTGGCTGACAGCAGGACTAACCCAACTAGCCGCTATTCCACTCAGGAGGAGTTCCAAGCCAGGCTGTCCAGTGTAATAGCTAACCAAGACCCTATCGCTGTATAAACCTAAATAAACACATAGATTCACGTGTAAAACTTTATTTTATATAACGAAGTATTCCACCTTAAATTAAACAATTTATTTTATTTTAGCAGTTCTGCAAATAGAAAACAGGAAAAACTTTTATAAATTAAATCTATGTATGTAAAAATGTGTTATGTGCCATATGTAGCAATTTTTTACAGTATTTAAAAATGAGAAAGATATCAATGGTGCCTTTATGTTCTGTTGTTATGTTGAGAGCAAGTTTGTCCAGTTACAGTGATTGCTGTTCCACAGTATTTCTGCAAAATTTCCCATGGTCAGTTTTCCTGGCTTCTTGTACATTGCATCATCATGTTGAATGGATGTAGGGTCCATAAAACTTACCACTGTTCCTCCTTTGGCTTATAGTCAGAGCCCAAGTGAGTAAGATTTGTGTTGGTTCACCCATCCAAGTACTATCCTCCTTTTGGTAGGAAGTTTTCTTTGCTGTCAGGATTTATAATGAGTTATGTCTACTTTGTTGGCCAAAGGCTTGTTTCACTGAGCATGGAAATAATAGTAGGTCCAGCAGCATGCTACTAAGAATTATAGAAGAAAACTGCATCATCACATTCAAAGGCAGGAAAGAACCTTGTAATTTAAAACATAAACAAATGAATATTGTTATTCAGAAGGAAACTTGTTCTTACTAGGCTCTATTCTTTTCCCTCCTTTTCTGCTTCCTTCCTTCCTTGCTCCTTCCTTCTTTCCTTCCTTCCTTCTTTTCTTCCTTCCTTCCTTCCTTCTTCCTTCCTTCCTTCCTTCCTTCCTTCCTTCCTTCCTTCCTTCCTTCCTTCCTTCTTCTCTGCCTGCCTGTCACCTTCCTTCCCACAGAGAGCAATGGCTCTTGTCATCTCTTAAAGAAGGGGATCCTGTTGCCCATTAAAATGAACCTAACTCTTGATAAGAATGCTTGCTCACACTTGCTCTCAGTTTCTGGGGGAATGAAGTAGCAACTCAAATACTCAAAAACCAAACCCTTAATAATAAAAGTACAATCATTTTTATCTGACATTGAGGATTGGTGAGAGCTTCTCAGCTAAGGGGTGGTGGGGGTGGGGGAGGGGAGGTACTAAAGAATAGAAAGTCTCAAACAAAGAATAGCTTCTAGGATGATGCCTAAGGGATAGAGGATGAAGTGATGAAATGTGACTTAGCGACATTTGTGAGAATATTCTCTTGCTCAAGAGGTTAAGATGAGTGGACTTGTAGAAGATACAAGAGAAGGGAGTGATGCTAAGCTAACAAAAAGCAGAATTTGACTGGAATGATAAACAGTTTTGCTGCTAGCTCTCTTGCCATTACCCCCACCCCATTATTTTTTTTTTCTAATCAACATTAGATTGAGCCAGCCCCCAATTATGCATGTTGATTTATGTCAAAAATATGCAAATGTGCATGTGACATGTGACACCCTTGCAGGGGTGGTGGCTTCTCACTCGAGTGGTTCTGGTGTTGAGAATGCAGCACCTTTCAATAAAAGCCCCTAGCTAGACCCTAGGTCCTTTGCATATAGGCCATGAATTCCTCCTGCCACCTCCATCTGGTTTCTTCCATCCTCATACCCCTGACACAAAGCAGACCCTCAGATGAGGCTCAGTTTTGAATGTGCTCCTGGGATGTCAGCTGAAGAATGGCTGTAGGTATTAACATTCTGAATAAATGTTCTTTTCAGGGAGACAAATGGGATCACAAACATCCATGTGCCTTGTTCTACACCTTTTGGGGCTAATCCAAGCTCAGAGATCCCCTCTGCATTTAAAGGGAGCCCTACTTAGAGTGGGGTTACAACAGGGGGGAAAAAAACAATGGATTGTTAGTGGCTTCAGAGTATTGTGGATAAAATTATAACCTAAAGCCAACAAGGATCCCAGGAGAAGGGTCAGCTCCTATGTGTCAGGAAACATACATAAGATTTTATTTGAAGGTGAATTAAATTTATGTACTCACCCAAACTAATAAAACAAATACAGAGTGACACAAGGGGCTGAGACAGAAAGAAAGAAAATGTAAATGCTTTGGCTAGGTATTTGGGGTAGGGGAAGAAGGCTGAGCACAAAGTTACTCAGAAGAGCAGCTCAGGTAGCAACTACTCATGTCCTTAAAACATTGTAGAGCTTTTGCCAAGCTAAGGAGATGGCAGATGGCAGGGTCTTGAAATCACCTCTAGCCCAAATTGCTACCATCTTCTCTCCTCTGCTCTCTGCATCCCACTTTTTCTTTGCTCCACAGCATCTCTGTTGGTTTGTGCATTATAAGGATTCCTTGGACAGACAGATTCAGCTGCACTGAGGTCATTGGACCTTAAAAAGATGAAAGATTTGATAGGAAAAAAAGATTAACCCTAAAGGTTACCACCCCTAACTCCTTCAATGATGCCTTGGCAGGATCTAGTAAATGTTCTGCCCCTTCCCATGAGGGATTTCCCAACACTACCTTAGATCTTAATGGAGCTGTATCAAAGCCCTAGATCCTTGTGATCAGCCTGATGCTTGCACCCTGGATATGCCAGCCAGTAAACCCAGGGAAAAGTACACTTGGCTCTCCTTCCAAGAATAACACCAGGGCTCCCAAATTGCCAAACTGCCTAGAATATTAGGTTGGTGAGACATCAGCATCCTAACCTGAAGTGGCCTATCAAGTCCATGGCTAATTAATATCTTCTGTCACCAGGATCAAAGATAATCTCTTGAAAAAGGCAAGGTGAATGATCCTGCTGCAAGCATAGAGGTCACCCCCAGGGTCATCAAGATGTCCCTGTGATGCTCAGTTTCTGTTTTACTCTTTCTTTTCTCCTACAACAAGCCCAGTGCAGCAACCATCTGCAAGGGGAGAGAGAGAGGACCAGCACCCCTGGCTTGCATCGACCTATCCCCGTACTCTGTGTCAATGCAATTTGCATGGGACCTCAATAAAACTTGCTCCTTGGGAGTTTATTGTAACTGTACCAATCCTATCAGGGATTAATCACTCAATCAAAACACTTATTACACACCTACTGTGTGCAGAGTATACAGTGGACCACATGGGTATACAATGGAATGTGGTATATGCAAAACCCCTTTTCAGTTAGACTCCCTGTTTTGCATCCCTGCTCCTGCTCCCAGATGTGCTTTGTTAAAAAGCAATGCCATGTGCTTTCTCAACCTAATGGCCAGCTTTGCCGGGGCTGTGTGTGAATGTGTTCCCCATCGACAGAATGGCATCTCTTTCTCGTCTCCCTCCCTACATATGTGGAGCATGCCCAAGAGGGCCTGCTCAGGGAAATTGTTTCCTTTTGTGGCCTGTGGTCAAGAGGTGACAGAAGCAAAATCTGGTTTTGCCCATGAGTGCCAGTGGGGTTCCACCAGCCACATGGATTTCCCTTGTGCAAAGACCTTTGGAATGCTATGGCAAAATGCAAACTACAATGGTCACATATCACAATGCCTACTCTATATTCTTTTGTAAATACATACTGTACATTACTGAGATGTTTCCTTAAACCATTCCCTATTCTCCTGAGTTAAAGTCTGTTTGTACTCTCTCAATTTCCTGTCACACTGTAAATAATCCTGACCTTTAATATTTATATTCCATCATCTAACATCCAGAGAGAGTCATTTTCCTATGATTTGTGAGATGAATGTCAAAAATGTGTTTCATTGTTTTATCTTTTCTTTTAAATTGTAATGTATCCTTTTATTTCCATTTCCTTTTTTTTCTTTTTTTTTAAAGAGTAATTTATTGTTCAGGAGAAAGAATGTATCTGTAATGGAAAGTGTTTGAAGAATGCACATTTGAAGGCCTAGAGGTACTGATACTAAACTAAAGAAGTGATTATCCCAAACACGAGGGCATGAAGAATTGTCAGTTTCTTTCATTGTCCATAAGTCAGCTTGCTTGCAGCAGTGGCGTCTCCAGAGCAGGAGGCTAGTACCTTGGACAGCCTCATTTGAGTATCAGTTTTAGGTCAATCTGGAAATGCCTTTTGATGCCATAGTTTCATTTCCCCTTGGTTCTCTTATACTGTTCTTTCCTTGTCTCACCTACCTTACATTGCTCATAGCCCCCAGCTTTATTTAGTTATGATTAGAATTTTAGAATCTTCTCAGAGAGGAAACACACACACACACACACACACACACACACACATATGCTGGCGGTGGGGGTGGGTCTCAGCCTCTTCCCATATGAATGAGGGGTTTGGACTAAGTGATTTTTAAGACTCTTGTAGCTAGGAAGACTATAGTTCAGGACATAATCTCACTGCTCCTAATGGTCTAAAGAAAAGGCAGGTATGGCTACTGTGATGCCAGCAGGACGCATCATCACATTCATGAAAACTAAAGTGCTGATCCATGGCACTGGGTCATGAAGCCAAGGCCAGATTCAGTTGTTAGGGGAAAGTGGCCCAAATGACTACAATTCCTGATCCCATCAAGTCTGCCTTCCTCTAAACAAGGCTCATTCAGATTACTGGAAGTCATGTGGTATGGTGGAAAGTGTACTGGGCCAGCTGCCGGGGGGCCTGGCGGGAATCCCTTGACATTAGCTGTGTGACCATAGGCGAGTCACTTTGTCTTCCGGAGACTCAATGTATTTATTTATTAAATGGAGATGAAAATATTCACCCTCTCTCCCTCATAAGATATTGCAAGGAAAATGCTTTATAAAACCCTAAGGTCACCTACAAATAGGAGAAGTTTGTAGAGATGTAAGAAGCTAAATCTAATCCATACTTAACCTGGGTTAGGAGCAGAGAGCCCAGATTGAATTCATTTCAACTTGACAAGGGCCCACTTTAGGCAAGAAAATGTGTTAGCACATCTTAACTGCTCAGAAGAGAGGGGTTCAGTAGGAGAATAAGGGGAAGGGAGGGTTCTATGCATGTACAACTACCCTTGTGACCAAGATCCAAAGTCAAATTTGAGGGAGGTCACTCAGAAATCATTGAATGTTTCTCAGCTAAACCCTACAGGGAAGGAAAGCTTTAAATGGAAAATTTCCTAATACTAGAAACGAAAGTTAGTTTACTCATTTGTCAAATGGGCACGATAGCCCTCATCTCCTAGAATCATGGTGAGCATTAAATAAGACAATACTTCTGAAGTGCTTTGCAAACCTTAAAATACTGCATGAGCACTCATAAGGAAGAGAGTGAGGATAAGGGTGATGATGGTGGTGAAACCAAGACTCAGAGAAGAAATCTAACTTGCCTAGGGTCCCACGGGTGGTAATTAGGCAGAGTGTGACTCCTCTAGTTTTTCTACCAGTGCATAGTGTATAGATCTTCCAGCCTTCACTAGATGAGTCTTGAGAACATGAGCTGGAAGAGATGTCTGGTTGAACTCTTCTCAATAAACCCCCAAGATGTGCACATCTATGGGAACTACTACTGAGCCCACCAATATTCCCAGAGTTTAAATGCAACTGTCCACACCTGAGGGCAACTGGGCTCCAATAGGCCTGGGAGCTTCTGCCTGAGTACAGGCTGAAGGGGAGGTTTGGAAGAAAGGCACCTCATCTTCCTTTGTTTCTCTACTTTCCAAACCATTTCATGTCTATGTTGTCTTTCTGTCAGCATTTTGTTTTAAGGGATGGGAGTGGGTGGAAACACCAAGAGAAATGAAGCATCACCAATCTGGGCTGTGCCCACAGGTGCAGTGACATCCAGGGAGATGAAAAACAGCATAACTTATGTGCTGACTTTAGGCCCCAAAGCACTTTTACCAGATGCTCTCCCTGATCACTGGAGCCAAAGCCATTTGACCTTACTTGGATAGGAAGGAATGGGTAGGAGGGTACAAAATCTTGGACTTATTCTTACACATCTAGATTCTCATTGACCTTGTAGCTCTTCCTAAGGTTTAAATGGAAACTCATTGAATCCTAAATGTGTCTCTGTATATATACTCTTTATACTTTATCCAGATCCCTGGGCTGGGTAATCGGGAACATATAGCATATATATTATAGCCAGCTCTTGCCCTCATGGAACTAACAAAAAGTAGGGAGATAAGAGCCCCAAGAGAGAGCTACCACACATAGCATTTCAGGTCATGTGCAAGCTAAAATAGAGCACTGCATGAGGTCTGAAAGGCCAAGGTGATTGCTGATATGTGGAGGATAAAGGATGGCTTCTGAGGGAAGGTGGTATTTGGACTGACCTCTAACAAATAGAGCTGGTGAATATGTAGCTAGGTGGTTCAGTGGATAAAGCTCCAAACCTGGAGTGAGGAAGACTCATCTTTCTGAATTCAAATCTTACTAGCTGTGTGACCCTGGGCAAGTCACTTAACCCTGTTTGCCTCAGTTTCCACATCTATAAAGTGAGCTGAAGAAGGAAATGGCAAACCACTCCAGTATCTTTGCCAAGAAAACCTCAAGTTGGGTCACAAAGAGTTGGACATGATTGAAAAATGACCAAACAACAATAATCTAAATACCCAAGTAGAGATTGTCATAATTGGGCGAAATAGCTTCAAAAAGCCATATTTCATCATTCAATGCTTCTCATTTCACGTGCTCAGCACTAACTTAATTAGCTGATCTAACTCATCATTCCCAAGAGGTAGAGCTGGTGGGAGATAGAGGGGGTTTGGAGAAATCTCAGAATGACATGGACAGACCTTCAGAGATGCAATCAAAATGCATTACATAATCATTTCATATTACATTTAAAGGTTTGCAAAGCACTTTATATATATTGTTTCATTTGATCATCATAGTAACCCTGGGAGGTTGATTCCCTTATGTACATTTTACAGATGAGGAAATTAAGGCAGAGATTTTAAGTGACTTGACCATGGTAGTAAATGTCTGAAGCAGGATTAGAACTCAGATCTCCCTGACTGAAGGTTCAACACTCTACCCACTGCACTGCCTAGCTGCTAAGATCCTTACCCTCTCTTAGGCTATGATTTCTTATTTGCAATCATATGAGGCAGTTGGTCTAGGTGATCTCAATGGTCCCTTATAGGTCTCAGACTGCTGACCATACAAATGGTTATTAAGAGAAGCTGACTTTTTGCGAAAAACAAACAAACAAACAAAAAGCCTGTTTCTTGAATACTTTTATTTTTTTTACAACAACCATTTGAAGCTTGGTTGGGGAAATAGTTCTCATTTTGCATATGAGGAAACTGACAAGCAAAATGCCTTGCCTTGCTTCATGTAACTAAGTGTTATAGACAAGCTTCAAACTCAGGTGGCGCCTGCCTGCATGCCCAGCTCTCTCAATGCCAGGTTGCCTCTGATGGGAAGAAATCAGCCCCTCCTCTCCCATAGCACATCTTTTCAAGCTGGCATTGGAAGCCTAATCCTGTCCTTATGGATGAAAACCCAGACCCCAGGCAGTGATTCTTGAATTCCTGTGGCGTCCCATAGATCCTCTGCCTTACCAAAATAGTTAGTCACTTATCATAGGGGTATAGGCAGAATGGAGAGCCAGTGTAGGGAGTCTCCATAGGTTCCCGAATACTGATGGTGTATGAAACAACTCATGGATCCCCATTTCCTGTTAGTACACTCACCAAAGACCAGTAGGGCCAGGAGAAACAATGGAAAAGAGTCTCCATCTCCTAGCCTCGTTACAGTGGACCTGCCAGCTAGGCTTGGTGGACAGGAATTAAAAAGGAAAGGAAGCCCTTTTTGATGCCAGCCCCACAGACTAACCCAGAGAGATTCAGAAAATATTAGATCCCTCACTGCAGGTCTGTGAGTGAATAGTGAAGATGCCCAATAGTTTAGATCAGAAGTTCTTAATCTTTGTTTTATGCTACGAACCCTTTCACCAGTCTCATGCAGCCTATGGACTCCTTCTCTGAATGATGCTTTAAAGGAATTGAAGGGAACGCTAGCTTTCAATTAGAGTTAAGCAAAAACAAGAATGTAACTTTTTTCCATCCAAGTCTATGGACCTCCCCACCTCCCTCCTGCCCCAAATCCCTCCACAGATACCTTATAGTTCTTTGGACTCCAGTCTAAGAACGCTTGTCTAAAGGCAGAATGACAGTTTCCAAAGTCTGTTTATCACTTTCTAAACCTATTGGAATGGTAGAAGCCTAATGCAGAGCCCAAAGAAACTTTTCTTCCTGTGTATCTTGTATATAGCTTGTTTGTCCATATTCCACATTAGATTGCAAGCTCCTTGAGGGCAGGAACTGTCTTTTTTTAATAGCATTTTTCCAATTACATGTAGAGGTAATTTTTAACATTTGTTTTTTAATATAAAATTTGAGTTCCAAATTTTCTCCCTCCTTCCCCTCCCCTCTCCCTAAGACAATAAGCAATTTGATATAGGTTATATATGTGCAATCATGTAAAACATATTTCCATATTAGGTCATATTGTGAAAGAAGAAACAGAATAAAAGGAAAAAAACATTTTAAAATAAAGTGAAAATAGTTTGCTTTGATCTGCACTCAGACTCCAGTTCTTTCTCTGGATGTAGAAGTCATGAATCCTTTGGAATTGCCTTGAATCATCATATTGCTGGGAAGAGCTAAGTCAATCATAGTTGATCATTGCAAAAATATTGCTCTTACTGTGTACAATGTCCTGGTTCTGCTCACTTTACTCTGCATCAGTGCATGTGAGTCTTTTCAGGTTTTTCTGCAATCTGTGGCTCATCATTTCTTACAGCACAGTAGTTATCCCATGATGATCATATACCACAACTTGTTCAGTCATTCACAAATTGATGGTCATTCCCTCAATTCCCAATTCTTTGCTATCGCAAAAAGATCTGCTATAAATGCTTTGGTATATAGAGGTCCTTTTCCATTTTTTAGGATCTCTTAGGGATCATAGTAGTGGTATTGCTGGATCAGAGGTTATGCACAGTTTGGTTGTCCTTTGGGAATGGAGGAATTGTCTTTCACCTGATTTTGTAGCCCAAGTTAGCAGTGTCTAACACAAAGGAAGTGCTTAGTAAATGCTTCTTGACTGACAATCTTATCCACCATATTTCAGTCTGATCTTAAGAAACTTTCATGTTCTAATCTCTCAAATTTTGGAATGAAATCATGGCCAGAATTTCTTTTAACTTTGAAAAAGTACAACTATCCGGTACAGATGATATTCTCCCCATTTTATAGAAAGGAAGGCAAGTAATAGAGAGGTGAAGTGACCTGTCCAATAAAATATAACCAGCAGGTGGCAGAGATAGGACTAGAGCATTCGACTTGGCCAAATCCCAAAGGTCTTTCTAATGTATCATGGCCAAGTGGGGCATCTTGATTTCCTGGATCCTCAGTAATGGTTCTTTTCTTCTCCTTGGCCATCAGCTTCAATATAATCATTTCTCTCTCCAAAAGCAGACAATGACTCAATCAGTGAGCATAATTGCCCGGTATGTGCCAGATACTGGGAATATGATGGATGCCCTCATACAGCTTATATTCCAGAAAAAGAAACCCATAGACATATATAATATTCATGGAACAAATACAAAACAAATTCTAATTAATTTGAGGAGAGAGGAGACACATTTGGGAGAACCAAGAAAGGCTTCATGAATAAGATAACCCTTGGGCTGAGACTTAAATGATATATGGGATTCTGTTATGAATAGGAGTATGCTGGCAAATGTTTAACATCTGGTTCTCCGGGTGGAGGGGATATATACTCACAATACTCTTTTCAAATTATTCTAAATTATTAACATTTTCTCCATAACTTTCTTTTTCTAAATAATCAACAAGAAAAAGTATGTCAAGCCCTAATTTGTAGAGTTTGTTGATTTCCAAGGTGTCAGTGCTCACACTGAAAACTGAACATTGACTCTCTTCAAAGCCAGCATGAGTTGACTCCAGCATGCCACTTGTTCCAGGAATGTGGAAAGGCAAAGAATGGAAACCAGAGGAGGAGCATGATGGGAAACAACATCAAATCTGAACCATCAAGTCTAAGATGAAGAGTAACACATAATGAGGCTGGAATGATAGGGAAGGTGGTGAAGAGCTTGAAAAGCCAAAAAGATGAATTTGGCATAAAACAAAAAAGATGGTGAGGTGTAGAAAAAATGGAGAAGAGAGAGAGCTCCCAGCCAATGGCCTCAGTTTTCTCTGTAAACTACAAAGTGAGCTCTTCAAAGGAGGAAGGAGAGGCTTGAGGAAAGAAGAGAAAGTTTGAGAAAAACATCTAATGGGGAAGAGGTCAGATAAGTTAAATTGGTACTGGGAGCAGGTAGCTAGCTCACTTGCCTGACTCCAAAGGTGTTTTTGGATCCCTTGTACAATGATCACTATGATTCATTTTTAGTTTTACATCCGAAGTTAGTTTCAATAACACCTCACCTGATTGCAAAAGTGTGTTTGTGATTTCTCTCAGCTGCCCTCCCCATCAAAGGATGCCTGCCTGGGAATGGTTTCTGCCTCTCTGACTGCATCTTTTTTCCCCTGTCTTGGTCTGTCTGCTACTCTCTGCTATTCACTCCCTTCCCCTTGGAGCTGCCCAATCTTCCCATCTTTCTTCCCCACCATGATCATTCTGCAGGGAGATTCTGGTATGCAGAGTGGAAGCCATCCATCTCAGAATCTTTTCCCTATCTGTACATTCACTATGTCTTTCTAGCTCTAACTGTCATATTAACAAGGCAGGGCAAAGAGCCATAATGGAAAAGATTTTCTCTGATCTTAGTTGCGATACTATGGTACTGGGTTTTCAAATTTAGCCTTTGAGAGATTCACCCTTAAAACTTTGACTTTCCAATTTGTACTACCACAATTTTCATAGTGCTCCAACATTTCCAGCTTGCTGTATACACATGATCTCATATGATCCTTATTACAGCAGTTCCCCTATTTTTCCTCTAAAAAATCTTAAATGCAGAGGGATTGTTAGTCAATAGATATTGGTTAAGCACCTACTATATGACAAGTACCAAGAATACAAAGAGAGAGTTAAGGGGCTTAATCAAGGGCACACAGCGAGTGTGATGTGACAGGATCCTAGCCCAATATGTCTTACTGTCTGCCCATGGATGCCTCCATTACACACCTACTACATGGATACACTGGCTACCAGGCTCTCATGGCTGAGAGAATCTGATGCTTTCCCCTCAAATTCATCATGTTTTAAATTATGATGAGGAGTAGCATTGTAGATGTGATTTCTGAACCACTGTCAGTGACCTGAAATATTGTGAGGAATAGAAGAGGTCCTAGAAGAGAAGTTATGAGCAGATGTTATAGGGTTGCTGTTGTTTTTTTAAAGGTAAGTGGGTGGAATATGGAAAATGGAAACCAGATGACTGCCAGGGACAGGATTCCTGGCCAAGTCTAACTTTGACTAGATTTCCTGTGATTTCCTCTCTTCCTTTGAGATCCTTTGGTTATATAAGAAATAGAATTTAATTCAACAAGCATTAATTAAACACCCACTATGGGTTAAAAACTGTGCTGGGAGTTGGATAAAAACTCAGCTCTATTAAAATGACTTAATATCTCATAATAAATTAAAGATGACTCAAACTGAGCAAGTCTCCAAAGCAGGGCTTTTTAACCTCCTTTGTGTCATGGACCCATTTAGCAGTCTGGGGAAACATAGGGGCCTCTTCTTAGAGTACACACACACACATACACACACACACACACACACACCCACTATTTATATTCTTAATTGTATATATACACATATATTTAATTTTCATTTATTTGTTTTAATTTACTGATTACTAGATTTTATTTAGAGTTTACTGAAATTGGAGGTGTCTTTTTTTTATTTCTTAAACTTTTGTTTATTTTTAGTTTACATCATTCATTTCCATGAGATTTTGATTTACAGATTTTCTCCCTGTCTTTCCCCTACCCACCACCCCAAAACAACCGTCCCACTGTATACCCCCTCCCCCAGTCTGCTCTCTCCTGTATCCTCCCTGATCACCCCTCTGACTTTCCAATAGGGCAAGATGAGTCTCCCTACCCCAGTACCTGCATATTTCCCTCCTTCTTTTTCCGCCCCCCACTTATTCTATTCTCCACTTTGTCCCTGTCCCTTTACGGAAGTGTGTTCTTCTAAAAACCCTTCCCCCCAACCTGCTCTCCCCTTCCTCCTCCCCCCTCTCATCCCCTTCTCCCTACTCTCCTGTAGGCCAAGATACCCAATTTAGAGTGTATGTCATTTCTTCCCTAAGCCAACTTCAATGAGAGTAAGGTTGATCCATTCCCTTTTGCCTTCCTGTTCTTCCCCTTCATTGTAACAATTGTCCCTTGCCTCTTCTATATGAGAAGATTAACCCCATTCTATCTCTCCCTGTCTCCTCTCATACTATTCCTCTCCCACATCTCAATTTCACCTTTTAAAATATTATCCCACCCTATTCAATTGACCCTGTGCCCTCTGTCTATGTATACATATACACACACTCACATATGTATTATATATATGTATATATACCCTCCTATATAGACATATGTGTATGTATGTATGTATGTATGTATGTATGTATGTGTTTATGTGTGTGTGTATATATATATATATATATACACACCTTAAAAAATACATTAACTCAAATGGAAAAAAAGAGGCCC
>CM053592.1:4103249-4121354 GCA_028646515.1 Pseudochirops corinnae
CCCTGAACTAGGTAAATGATATGTTTGATTAAAGTGAGATTGTTAACCCATTTTGAGTTGCTTTCCTTTAGAAAAGCAGATCTGAGAACCTGTGCTAGTAGCCGCCCTAGGTATGCTAGGGTGCTTGCTGTTACAGTTTCCCCACATGTAATATAGGGATAATAAAGGCAACTACCTTGAATGGTTAGGGGAAGGATCAAAGGAGATCATCAATGTACATAAAGAGCTTTCTAAATCTTAAAGCATTATGTCCATGCTGGCTGTTATATGAGGATCAGAGAGTTGAAGTAACTTCTGTGAAAGAGGTGGTAGTTTCTTTTGAGCTCCATATCCTGTGAAGGATCCACACTATCTCAATTGCTTCCTTGCTAAGGAATTATGTGAAGGAGAGCCATAGAGATGGAAATCTTTCATAGCAACCTCATAGAATTGTGGCCCACCATTACCAAACCCAGATCTACAGCGCCTCTTTTTCCTTCTTGGAATAAACTGAAGTGTGGACAGGACCCAATGTTAGCCAGTGTAATGAGATACCACATTTTCCTGTAATGATTCTTTCTCCCCCTTCAATGCTCCAGTGAAAGCCACCATTGCATACTGTTAATGTGGCAGACTGATTGCTCCCACTACCTTTCAACTGGTCCTCATGCTTCTGCAGGGCTTCTCTAATTATAGCAATGAGCCATTTCCTCTCTGGGATTGAGACTCTCTATCAATTTTCCAGTCATTCAATCATTGTTTATATTTCTTTGAGTTATTAAAATCCATTTATCTATTAGCCAGACTGCCTGTGTGTAACAGGTATCTCACTCAACTCTGGAATCACATTGCTTCTTAGGTTCAGAAGTGGGGTAATACTCAGCTCAGACCCCCAGCCAGGGAATTCTCTCAGTGAACCAGTCAGAAATCAGAAATCAAATCATAGCATGTTTAGTAGCTTCAGGACAACAAGGCAAACAGGGAGGAAGTCATACAATTGAATCAAGCTAAGCTCCCTAAGACACAAATGGGTTCAGTCTCCTACAGATTCCTGTGCTAGTGGGGAAGGAAACAGATCCTGTAAGGTTGGAAATTGGTGAGGAGAAATGTGAAGCTTTGCACCTAGATTTTTTTTAAATGATATGAATAGAAGTTGAGGTAAATAATCTGGCAGCCATTTGTCAAAAAGAAGAAAAAGATTCAGAGATTTTCATGAATTGCTTAATATGAATCAACAGGCTAATATGGTCATGAGGAAAGCTAACTTGAATTTGGCTCCATTGACAGCATAGTGTTAAAGAATATGCAACAAGCCCCCAGCTATCTTCCCAAGCCAGAACATACTTAGAGAACTGTGTTCCATTCTGAGTGCCATCTTTTGGGTACGGTGAAATGCCAGAGGACATCCAAAGGAAGGTGACCAGAAGGGGAAGGGTCCTGAGCTCATAGAAAATGAGAAGCCATGGAAGGAACTGATGATGTTTGGGCTAGAGAAGATTTACATGGGAGATTGTATGTGTGTGTGTGTGTATTTGTGGTATATGTATATATACACATACGCATACATACATATATATGATAGCTTTTCTAAAATATCTGGAAACCTGTCAAATGGAAGAGAGACTCAGTTTTCTCTCCCTTGTACCGAAGAATAATCAGGATAAATAGATAGAAGTTGAAGAGAGAAATTTAGACATGGCTAACAATAGAGCTTTATATAAATAAAGCTCTATAAAATACACTATTTAAAAACAGAGTGAGCTATCTCAGGGTATAATGAATACGGCTTCATACACACCCCCACCAGAGCCCTATGTTTACATATGTCTAGGACTGAATGAGAGAGAGAAGAGGAAGGAGGAGGAGGAAGAGAGATGAAAAGGGTAACAGCAGCAGCAGCAACAGAAGCAGTAAAGTAGTGGGGATGGTTCAAAGCCCTTCTTCTCTCCTCAAGATCTGGACATCTCCCATCACCGCTGTCAATGAATGGCCTCATTTCCTACTTTCCTGAGAAAAGAGACCTCATGTACTGGATATCCTCATGAAGTTATTAAGCACTTGCTAGGTGCCAGACACTGGGCTAAGTGCTGGGAAGGGAAGAGGAAGAGCCCTGCCTTGGGGGACAGCCACTGTCTGCTCTTCATCTCCCTATTAAAGATGTTCCATTTGTGCCCTTGATCCTGCTCCCTCTTTCCTCTAACTGGGATTTTTGAATATGAGGTAGAGAGAGTACATTATCAATCTCTCATTACCTACTGCTTCTCCCCCCCCCCCCGCCTCCTTCTCTCTGCATCTCTCTCTTTCTCCCTCCTCTTTCTCTGTCTCTGTCTCTCTGTCTGTCTCTGTCTCTGTCTCTCTGTCTGTCTCTATCTCTGTCTGTCTCTCTGTCTCTCTGTCTCCATCTCTCTGTCTGTCTCTGTCTCTGTTTCTCTCTCTCTCTCTCTCCCCCTCCCCAACTAATCTTTAAAACAGAACCCTCCATTTCAAGAAACATGCATAGTCAAGGAAAATATTCCACCATATTGGCTAAGCATGGCATGTATGTGTCATTCTCCATCTCTAACCCAACACCTCTCTGTCAAGAGGTGGAAGATGGGCTTTATCTCCAGACATAGTTGTGTACCCCAGTTTTTGAAGGATCATCACATGGAAGAGGGATTCCTTGCAATAATATTCCTTGTATCATTTGTGATACATTTGGCCATCTCTCCTCACAGTATCCATGATAAGAGCTGCTACGCAAACCCAAGCCATGAACCATCCTTCTACTTATCGGCCACTTGACTTTTATTTGTTTTCTGGCTTCATTTAGACTAAGAATGTCCATAAATGCTGGTGTAGTTCATTTCCTCTAGTAGTAAATGGAAGAAATATAGTTGTCATTTCACAGAGGTCTCACCTTTAAAGAGCTAGCAGTTAATGCCTGGTTAAAGTTATCTTGAACTCTGTGTGCTTTGATAAGGCACAGCCTTAGTGGAACAGCCTATATAGAGCACTGGACTTGGAGTCAGGAAGACCTGAGCTCAAATCTAGCCTCAGATACTTACTAGCTCTGTGAATCTGGGCAAATCAATTAACCTTTGTCTACTTCAATTTCCTCATCTGTAAAATGGAAATCATAATACAGCCTACCTTCTAGGGTTACGAGAATCAAATAAGATAATATTTGTGAAGTGCTTTGTGAACCTTAGAGCACTATGTACATAAACACTGGGCTTGGAATCAGGAAGACTCATCTTCTGACTGTGTAACCCTGGGCAAAGTCACTCACCGCTATTCTCCTCAGTTTCCTCATCTGTAAAATAAACTGGAGCATCTTTGCTCTGATATCTTTGCCAAGTCAACCCCCAGGTGGGGTCACAAAGAGTCAGACAAGCCTGAAATGCCTGAGTAGCTACATCTAAATACTATTCTTCTTCCTGTCATCCTCTCTCCCCCTTACAGGCACCTTGCCATGGTCAGTAAAAAAGGAGAAGGCAGCGACAAGGGACTGAGGGCTCTTTTTTTCTTCATAGCTCCCCATCATCAAGGAATTTGCCATCTAGTTTTTAAAGTGGTCAAGTTGGCAAAGTGTTTAAAAAAATTGTATTTAATCTTTACAACAATCCTGGGAGATAGATGCTATTGTTATTATTCTTCCTAATTTACAGGTGAGGAAATCGAGGCAGATAGAGGGTAAGTGAATTGCCCAGGGTTAAACAGGTAGTAAGTATATTGGGTAGGATTTGAACTCAAGTCTCCTGGCCAAAAGTCCAAAACTCTTTATCCACCTAGGTGAACCAGCAACAAGCCTCAGGCACTATCTGTGGACCACAATTAGTCTTTCCATCTTGTTGCCACTAATCAGAGATTATGTCCTGCTGGCTTCATTTTCTATAATCCAGGACCATCTCCAAATACTGAGCTATCAGAGTAAGATTTTATGGAGACTGTTTTTGTTTTGGTTTAGTTTTTGATCACTAAAGATATAACTAAAGACGTGGTTTACCTTTGATAGTTGCTTGAAAGCAAATACTGGCTCCATTTGTCCTTTCTCTAGAGCTGAGCACAGTGCCTGGAACATCACAGGCGCTTCATAAATGCATGCTGATTCATGAGCTGGAAAGAGAAGCAATGACCACTAAGATTGCCTGCTCAGTCCCCCATTGGGCATGATGGCTCACCTGTTACTGTCTTTCTCTTGTCACAGTTAACAGAGAGGTCAGGCAGGGGAATGCCATAGACCTGTCAGCTGTAACTTGGGGAAGAGAGCACAGAATGAGCTCAAGGGAGATAAATGAATATGTATACTCAGTATTGTCATTTTGAGCTTTGTTAAAGTCTAACAATACGTGCAGTGTGTTTAATAGGTTTTGTGCAGAAAGTTTCATATTATCAATGCTTCATGTGTGCCTAATAGGAAAAAAAATTGTCTAACTTTTTGGAATGAATTATGACCTTTCTTTTGCTGAGATGCCCCTCCTGGAATGAATTATCTGTGTCGTGTGCTCTTAGAACTCATGAGGCATTCAATTTGCTTCCTCATTATTTGCTTTTGGAAGAGGAAGGCAGGATTTTTCATCTTCATACATTTTTAGTACTTTTCCCCCCCTTGTAACAAAAGTACTTTGTTGGCCCGTTTCCTTATTACATTTAAATCAAAATACAAGAGTATATTGTTATATGGATAAGAATTCTATGTGAATGTTTGAGATTTCACCCTTTAGTCATGATTACAAAGTAATTTTTTAAAATGAGGAATGAATTATGGATATTGGATTTATCCAGTAGAATTCCGTCAATTTATAAAATATAGCTGAGTGGGAATGCATAAGAGAGCTTGTGGGATGTAGAGAACCAGGAAGCACCCAAGCTTCCATTGCTTTTTTTAAAAAATTGATTTGTTTATTTACTTTTAGTTTACAAGATTCAGTTCCACAGTCCCTTGAGTTTCCAATCTTCTCCTCTTCCTCCCCACCCTGCCATGGCGGCATGCAATCAAGAATAGGATCTGCAAAGACTTTCACACTGGACATTAGTCTGGTTGTATAGAAGGGTTGTAACCAATGGAGTGAACAATGAGAAAGAGGAAACAAAACCAAACATGGAAAAGAACAATAGCATGTACATTGCTTCAGTCTCCATTTAAACTGTTCTTTCTAGATCTTTCTCTGAATGTAGGCATCTCCTTCCATCCTGAGACTTTTAGAGTTGTCTTACAACCTTGTGTTGCTGAGAAGAGTCCAGTTTATCAAAGTTGGTCGTCACACATATGTTGTGTCTGTCATTGTGCACAAATTTCTCCTGGTTCTGCTCTTCTCACTTAGTGTCAGTTTGTGTAAGCCTCTCCAGGTAAAGATGAATTCCATCTGCTCCTCATTTCTTATAGCACAATAGTATTCCATTACATTCCTATACCACAACTTGTTTAGCCATTCCCCAATGGATGGGCATCCCCTTAATTTCCAGGTTTTTGCCATCACAAAGAGAGCTGCAATAAATATTTTCGTACATATGGGTCTTCCTCCCACTTCTATCTCTTTGGGATACAACCCTAGAAGTGGCATTACTGCTTTAGGGTTTTAAATGAGTCTGACGCTGTTCATTATGAGGAATTTATAGTTCTTGATCTCATTATAAGGGTTAAGCAGATATTTGTTTAAGACTAAATGTTTTACCACTGCAAAAATCTTTTAAGTCCACCATTGTAGTGGAGTGGTCTGGACCTGATTTTCCTTAGATGACTCTGGCAAGTTATCGCAGGAGAATATAATGGGTTCAGGTGAGATAATGTTAGCTAGTATCTATCTGGCACTTGAAACATTTGCACAGCCCTTTACAATTACTCTCTCATTTGATCCTCAGCAAAACCCTGGGAGGTGGGTGCCCTTATTACTCTCATTTTACATATGGGGAAACTGAGCTAGAGGAAAGTTAAGTGATTTGCCCAGGGTCACATAACTAGGAAGTGTCTGAGGCTGGATTTGAATTCAGGTCTTTCTGACTCCAGATTATCCTGCTTCATATCATTGTGTTTCCTTCAGAGGTGGGATGCTTGTACCCATTGAAAGTGAAATAGTACCATATTAGGGACTTTGTCAAACGTGCTTATACATGACATGGTTGCAAACATTTTCATAAAACAGATGTCACCAATAATGAGTTATGAGAAAATAACGTGAGCAAATTCAGCAATTTTGGGGGGAAAATCCTCACCAGTGTTTTCTATCTAATGTCCATGGTTTACAAATGCCAATGAGAACTAAATGAGATTGTAATCAGTGTTGATAACCTTTCAAACCAAATGGAGGTTGAGAGAAGGCCAGAGACTTCTGGGAGAGACCTCCAATCTCTGAAAATGAGGCTGGTAGTTTGAATATATATGTCTACGATGATAATCGATTCTTTTTGTTTTATTTCAAAATCCATTTATATTGAACCACGAAAATTCAAATCCTTGAAGGTAAAGACTATTTCTTTTTGTTTTTCTTTTTGTCTCTACCCCCAGCACATGCTGGGTTGATGAATAGATTGATAAATGATCAGCTTTTCTGAGCACAAAGAAGAAATTCTCAGAGGACTGAGGGGAGTATCTTTATATCAGCAACAAAGAATGTTGCAATGATGTTGGAAAGAAATTTTGCCTCATCAGGAATCAAGGGCATTGACATTGAATTACAGTGTGATGTTGAATTGAAAAAAAAAATGACCTCAATTGAGATATAACAGTTAATAACAAGGAATCATAACAGTACCTTCTAAGTTCTGCAAATTGCTTCTGTGAATGAAAGGAGCTAGACTTTGTTAGTCAGGAAAACAATGAAAGTGTCACAGAATTATCAAATTTTGGTGTTGTAAGACATATAAATGGCTATCTGATTTAGCTCCCATACTCTTTCCCCCTTACAGCACCCCAAATCCATACTACAATGCATTGAATAATAATCACTCAACCTTTGCTCAAAGATGTCCAATGAGAGGGAACCCACCATCCTTCAAATAGCCAGTTTTTTTAGTTCTAATTTGGTTCTAAAAAAACAGTTCTAATTACTAGGAAATATTGTTGCTGGTTTTTTTTTTTTCCCATAACAACAAGCCTAAATTTTCCTCATATTAGCATTATAAAGAATGCTAATAACCTATTCCCTATGAAAAAATTCCCAGGACCAGATGTATTTACAAGTAAATTCTACCAAACATTTAAAGAACAATTAATGCCCATACATATAAACTGTTTGAAAAAATAGGTAAAGAAGGACTTCCACAATTATAGTCTTGATACCTAAACTAGGAGGAGTCAAAATAGAAAAAGAAAACTGTCAACAATTTTCCTAATTGATGCACATTCTCTGTTGGTGCACAAATTTTAAATAAAATACTAGCAAGGAGATTAAAGCAATGTATCCTAGAGACCACATACTATGACCAGGTTGTATTTATATCATGAACACAGAGCTTGTTCAGTGTTAGTTTGACTAGTTCAGTATAAGTTTAATTGACTATGTTAAAAAAACACAACAAAAATCATATCATTGTGTCAATATATGCAGAGAAAACTTTTGATAAAATACAACAGCTTTATCTGTTATTTAAAAAAAAAACACTACAAAGCACAGAAACAAATGGAGATTTCTTCTAAATGATAAGTATTATCTATCTACCCCCAATTCTATTATCTGTTGTGAGAAGAACTACAAATCTTTTCCAATAATATTAGGGGAGATGTAGGGATTCCATTATCACCATTACTATGAAATATTATACTAGAAATCCTAGCTATAGCAAAAAAAAAAATAAGAGAATGAAGTTGAAAGAATAAGCATAGGTAATAAGGAACAAAACTATCACTTTTTGCAGGTGACATGATGGTTTACTTAGAAAATCCTAGAGTAAACTAAAAAACTAATCGAAACAATGACTTCAGCAAAATTGCAGGATATGAAGTTAACCCAACAAAATCACCAGGATTTCTATATGTTACCAACCAACAAAAACAGGAAGGGATAGAAGGAGACATGCCATTTAAAATAACTATCACAGGAAAAATACTTGGCAATCTGCTTTACAACACACACACATACATAAACTATGTGAACACAATAAAAAAAAAACCACTTCACACAAATAAAAACATCTGAATAATTGGAGAAATATTAATTGCTCTTGGTTAGAACCAATATAATAAATAATTGCTGAGCCAATATAATAAAAATGACAATAGTACCTAAATCTATTGACTTATTTCATGCCGTATCAATCAAACTACCAAAGAACTGTATTATAAAGACAGAAAAAATAATAGAATTCATTTGGAGGACACAACTGAAATGACTGTACAGCAAGAACAGCTAGGTTTATAGCCCAAATATATCAGAGAAAGAAGAAAAGGATCCATTTGTGCCCCCTAAAATATTTATAACAACTCTTTTTGGGGGTAAAGAATTGGATACTCATTGGTTAGGGAATGGCTGAATAAGTTATGGTACATGAATGCAAGACAATATTTTTGTGCTGTAAGATATGATAACTGAGACCTGGGAAAGATCTTAGCTTAAAAAGGCCAGAGTCTGGGGCCATCTCCAGTCATCCTGATCTATATCTTGCCACTGAACTCAGATGACTCAGGAGGAGAGAGTAAGGTTCATGACTTGGCACAGCCCTTTTCACTTAAATCCAATTCAGTTGCAAGACATGGCATCATCTTCCTGATGTCATGGTCCTCTTCAAGAATGAAGGACAAACAACAACTTTCTACCTACTCTGTATACATCTTCTACGTGCCTAGTTGTTTGCATAATGTCTAACCCTGCAGCATTGGGTTGCTATTGTTTCCATTTTCATTGTCATCAGGATTACTGGTGTTTTCCCCCTTCTGTTCTGTCTACTTCCTTAATTCAATTGGTATCAGTTGTTATATCTTTCTATGCTTTTGGAAAGCATGGAAAATGCTTTCATATATTTATATGTGGATACATGCACACACACATGGTTATCATACATATACATACCTATAATATTACATCAAATAAAACTAATGGGTTGCTTTAAGGGACCTTTTATTTCATACTTAAACCTTAGCCACGTTCTCCTCAGGCATCATAAACCTTGTCCTTTGATACATTAGAGCAGCTTTTAACATCGTCACTCTATATACTCAGGAAACATTGTTTTTCTTGAAGAACATTTTCCACACACACATATTAGATCAGAACAAAAAAGAGAACTTTTTCTGCATTAATCCAATTTACACTTCTCATATTTGGGGGTAAACTACGTTGGCATAATTAGCTGATATTTCAGCCACTTTAGTTGATGCAATCTGAATTTTCAAAAAGTGGTAAACTGGTTTATAGTTTAGGATAAAATAGAAACTATGATCAAGAAATTAGGTCACCAAGTGAAGCATTTTAAATCATCAAATGTTCAACCAAGATAAATCTGAGAGGGACAGCCAAAATGGTGAATGATGGTTAGGACTTCAAAAGCTCTTGACAGGGTAGAACGATAAAAATCAGAGTGAGAGAGACAGACAAAGACAAAGAAGCAGAGGGAGGGAGAGAAGAAGGGAGAGAAAGGGGGACAGCATGGGATAGTGCAATGGTTCTCAAAGTACCATCTGGGGATCTCTCAAGCTCCTTGAGACCCTTTCAGGACAATCTCACAAAGTCAACAATTATAATGATAGATACGATCTACATAAACAAAAGCTCTCTGAGGTGGGGGATGCTCAAGAATTTTAAGAGTGCAAAAATGTACTAAGAACAAAAAGCTTGAGAACTGCTGGTGTGGCAGAGCCTTGGAATCAAAAAGACTTTGTATTGAGCCCTGCCTCTGATACATGTCAATTAATCTCTTGGAAGTAGATAGGTATCCTAGTGGATGTGGTGCTTATCCTGTACTCAGGAATACCAGATTTCAAATGCTGCCTAAGATACTTTCTAGCTATATTACCTTGGGCCAGTCACTTAACTTCTGTCTATCTCAATTTCCTCATCTGTAAAATGAGGATGACAATGCTAGCACCTACATCTCAAGACTGTTGTGAGGATCAAATGAAATATTCTTTTTTTTTGCTTTTTGGAGAGAGGAAGGAAGGACAATTGGGGTTAAGTGACTTGCCCAAGGTCACACAGCTAGTAAGTGTTAAGTGTCTGAGGTTGGATTTGAACTCAGGTCCTCCTGACTCCAGGGTCAGGGCTCTATTCACTGTGCCATCTAGCCACCCTCAAATGAAATATTTTTAAAGTACTTATTGCTGTGCCTGGCACTTAATAGACACTTGATAAGTGCTTGCATCTTTCCTCTCTCTCTCCTTCCTTCCCTCCTTCCTTCCTTCCTTCCTTTCCTCCTTCCCTCCTTCCTTCCTTCCTTCTCTACTAAAGATTTTAAGTTGCAAAGAGTTACTGATTTGCACTGGTAGAGGGAGATATACCTATATCAAATATATCATAGGAGAAGGAAGAAGATGAGGAGGAAGAAGAACAAGAACAAGAAGAACAAGGAGAAGAACAAGAAGATGAACAAGAAAGGAAAGGAAAGAAGAGGAGGGAGAGAGAAAGAAAGGAAGAGAAAAGTTACATTTGATTTAAAAAATTGATTTCATAAGTAGTATTGGGAGAAAATCAGTAGGAAGGCCTTCAAGAACCTAGAGTCACTCAAATGCCTTGATGAGATGTTGGAAAGAAACTTGTGGATGAAAAGTGATACAAGAACCAAATCAAATCATGTGATCTTAGGCAACATTAACAAGCTTAGTGGTCAGAATCATAGGAGTGATCATCTCACTGCCCTCAGTCTTGCTCTGCCTACATTTGGCACATTTTGTCCACTTCTTGGTGCTACAGTTTTTAGGAAAGATACTAACAAACTGGACCATTCCCAAAGAAGGATGGTCAAGATGGTCTGGCTACTCAAAAAAATTGAAGGAACTGGGATGTTTAGCCTAGAAAAGAGAAGACATAACAAGCAGATAGGATATCAGAATTCAAGCATTTTAAGGGCTATTCTGTCAATGAAGGATTAAACCTGTTTTGATTGGCCCCAGAAGGAAGAAGTCAGAACAAAGTCTGCAAGTTCCAGAGAAGCAGAGTCAGCTCTGAACAATGGATGGAAATCAGAGAGTGGCAGGTTTCAGCCTGATTGGAAGAATGGATGGAAATCAGAGAGTGGCAGGTTTCAGCCTGATTGGAAGAAAAACTTCCGTTCGATTGAAGCCTTCCAAAAGTAGAATGCTGCCTTGAGAGGTAATGAGCTGTCTATCACTGGAAGCTATCCAATAGAGAAGAGATTCTTTGAACTGTTTTTGACTTTTTAAAAATCTAGCCCTTCCCCTATACTCCATTAAAATTAGATAGATAGCTAGACAGACAAATAATTAAACACAAACCCCAGGCCACTTATACCAAGCCTGTGTAGTCCAGAAAAGCCAGTTCCCACATTGAGCATATTGAAAAATCTATCTCTTTAGAACATTCCAGTTCCTTCCCTCTCAGGCAGGAGGTGAGTGGCATGTTTTATCTTCAATCCTCCAGACTCCTGCTTTATCATGGCATTGACTAGATTCCAAAATCTTCCAATATTTTTCCCCTACAACATTTTTGTCATTATATAAATTGTTCACCTAGTTCTGCTCCCTTTGTCCTTTATCAGTTCATCGAGGTGTGCCTAGTTTCTTCATAGACCAGGGGTTCTTTACTTGGGGCCCATAAACTTGCTACACAGAGATGGACGGTAGATAGATAAATAGATTATCATATAGTTGGACAAATGGTAGTATGTAGGTAAATGGATGGATGGATGGATAGGATGGTCATCGTGTATAAATCAATGGAGAGATAGGGAAAGGGAGGGAGAGTGATAGTGAGGTAGATATATATATGAATACATACATACATACATACATAATTAGATACATAGATAGAAACATAGGTAAATAAATAGATGATAGAGAAATGAGATATAAATATTGAAATATAGCTTTATTTTAAAATCTAATAGCCTTTATTTTGTACATTAGAAATATTATTGAGAATAAATCTATTGACAATCTCCAAATTTTTCCGTGTAGATTTTGTTCGTGAAGAGATGTTCTCAGGTTATCTCCCCCATTAGACTGTGAGCTCCATGAGGGTATGGACTAGTTTTGGGGTTTTGTTGGTGGTTTTATTTGTTTTATCTTTCTTTGTATCCCCAGTACTTCACAGAGTAGCTGGCACCTAAAAGGTGTTTCATAAATTTTCGTTGACTGGCTGACTGAGAAGTATTTGGTTTCAGAAGACTGTCAAAGGAGTCCATTATATACACAAAAATGTTAGTAACTTCTGATAGAGAGGTTGGAAGATCCTTCTTCTGGAATATTGAAGAGTTTTCCTGTTAATTCATCAATTCAACAAACATTTATTAAGCACCTACTATGTCTAGGAACTAGGTATAGTGATACCCTAGATGATGCAGGATTTTCAGAATATAAACATAAAAAGCACATGAAGGATTATCTAATTGAAGTCTTTCATTTTACACATGAGAAAACTGAGGGCCACAGATAATACAGCTGGTAAGTATCAACACTGAGCTCAAAACCCATTCTAACTCTATCTGTTGGACCATTTTCCACCACAGGACAGTGTCCCAGGTCCCTGTCAGCTTTGGCATCTGAGACATCATGATCTGCCAATATAGTGAACATAACCGAATGGAGCATCATCTCACCGTGTTTAGCACATAGAAACACATAAGCAGTTCCTGTTGACTGACTTTCTTTACTGAGGTAGAAACTTGATTCGGAGTCATCATCCTAAGGATAGATACACACTAATGTAGAAGAAAAAAGATTTAGGATGTGCCTGTTTCTTTCCAAATCAGTCCTTAATATTGATTTATTTTGTCATTGGATAATTTGAAAGGAAAGTTAAGTCAGAAAGAAAAGTTGTTTAATTAAGGGCACTGATAGAGTTCAGACAAACAGGCTTGGGTGAGCCATCTGCACCCATACCATCCTCCTTGCCAAGATACCACTGGATAATACCCTTTTTCCTTTCAAAACCCAATACCCAAACTACTCCAATTTCATTGTCAGTCATAAGTGAAAAGATTTTCAAATAGTAGGCGCTCAATCTGTTTAAGAATGATATTCAATGCTCATTGAATGGGGAATGACTGAACAAATTGTGGTGTATGAATGTAGTGGAATACTATTGTGCTATGAGAAATGATGAGCAGGTGGATTTCAGAAAAACCTGGAAAGACTTACATGAACTGATGCTGACTGAAGTGAATAGAATGAGAACAACATTGCACATAGTAACAGCAACATTGTGCAATGGTCAACTTTGATAGATTCGGCTCTTCTCAGCAATGCAATGATCTAAGAAAATTCTAAAAGACTCATGATGGGAAATGCGATTCCTATCCAGAGAGCTGATGGAATCTGAATGCAGATCGGAATATATTCTTGTGACTTTTTTGTTGTTTTCCCCGCTGTGGTTTTCCCCTTTTGTTCTGATTCTTCTTTCACAACATGACTAATGTGGAAATAATGTTTCACATGATTGCACAGGTATAACCTATATTAGATTGCTTACTGTCGTAAGGAGGAGAGAGAGGAGCCAGGGTGAGAGAAAAACTTGGAACTCAAAGTCTTATAAAAAAATGAATGTTGAAAACTATTTTTACATGTAGTTAGAAAAAAATAAAATACTATTGACATGAAAAAGAAAGCCATTCAAGCATTTGTCTCATTCTTAGAAAGACCTTGAATTCACAACCCACACGATCTAGGAAAAGTATGCCCCTAATTCCAAGTGGTTTTCACAGCAGTAGACACCTCTGCTCTTTGAAGAGACTAGTTCTTTCATGAGTTACCAGTCATTGAGTTGGCCAGTGTGCTCAGAAAACAAATGAAAGAATGAAACTTTGGAGAAGAGTGAGTCAGAGTACATCTCTATCTGGAACTCTTCACGTATCGCCAAAGAATAGCAGTTCGGAGATTGAATGGACCCAGAGGCTGGGGCCAAAAGAAATACCCGTTACGATGTAATTGACAAGGCAAGTGGTCAGTTAGCCTCTGGTAGGAAGTTTCCAGTTAGGGAAAGTCACCAGCTCCAAATGTCTCTTCTGGATGGCTTTCATTGTTGAGATTTTTCTCCCCTGACATCAAACATAAATCTGCCTTTTTTGCAACTGTTTTCCTTTGCTCCTCATCTTGCCCTCAGAAGTCAAAGAGGAGCAAATCTGATCCCTCCTGCACAGGATGGCCCCTCAAATACTTGAAGAGATAAATCATGTCCTGGCTGAGTCGTTACTTTTCCCTGGCTAAAAAGCCAAAGTTCCCTTAAGACCCCGCCATCTGCCATGGAGTATTAGGCCGTCACCATGCTGCTTACCCTCTGCTGGCTGCTGTCCAGTATGTCAATGTCCTCCTTAATCTGTGCTGCTTAGAACTGAATGACACACCAGATTTACCGTTAGCAGGCATAGGACAGTGGGACTGCAGCCTCGTATTTGGGGAAGTTACACTCTCTTAATGCAGCCTACACTCAACATCCCAGGCTGAGCCTTTTGCTTAGTCATATCCACAGAAATACACAAATAGAGATATGTAGCCCTTAGAGAGCTAACAATAGCCTTTCCTTCTCCTTCTTTATTGCTAGGATATTAGAAAAAACAAAAAGCAAATAAAGATGGAACCTGAAGGAGGGCGTTGGCAATTGAGTGCATTGTATGATTTAGAAGAGTGACTTTTATTAGCCAGTCATCCCGGGAATGCTTTAACAACCTCAGTATGTGGATCCTCTTCACTCTCCCCCCAGAGTCCGCCATCCGCACGCTCATCTGCGGGCATTTGGCGGCAGACACTGACAGAGATAGCAATCACAGAAAGTGCCTGTAAAGATTCGGGGCTTTACTGTGAAGGAGAAAAGGAATAAACCACTTGTGCTAACAGCAAACTATCCCACTGTCCCCGGAGCTGCTTGTCTTTTAGTCATTGTCTGTGATTGTGCTAGAAATAGTGGCTAACATGACAGCATGACGTGAGAGCACACCCGCTTTTGTACACATTCCTGGTCCAAAGTTGGACAAGGGGTTAAATGACGATTAGTAATGACTCAACAAGCATTTATTAAGCCTCTTCTCTGTACCAGGAATTGTATTAAGTGCCAGGGACACAAAGAAAGACAAAATCAGTCCCTGGTTTCACAGAGCGCACAGGACAATAGGGAGAAAATGTGCGAATAACTATGCACAAAGAGCAGCTAGTTGGCAAAGAGGATAGGGCATCGGGCTTGGAGTCAAGAAGACCTGAGTTCAAATCCAGCCTCAGATACTTACTAGCCTGTGACCCTGGGCAAGTCACTTAACCCTGTTTGCCTCAGTTTCCTCATCTGTAAAATGATCTAGAGAAGGAAATGGCAAACTGATCCAGTATCTTTGCCAAGAAAAACTCAAATGAGGTCACAAAGAGTCAGACAACTGAAATAACTGAACAATGACAACATACCCAAACCAGCTATAAACAAGATCAATTGGGGATAACAACTGGGGAGACATCGCCAGTATTAAAGGGGACTGGGGAAGGTTTCTATCAAAAGGTGGGATTTAAAGAAAATGTGGAAGCATCTTTGGCTTCTTGCTGACCTTTAGGAATTTCCACAAAGGTACATGATTTCCAGGACAGAAACCAATCCCTAATTGTGACTCACAGAATTCTATCACTGAAATTGTTGACCCAGCTCCAGGGGATTATTTTCTGTATGTCTGGGGTATAACATCTCTTAAAAATTAATCCATGACAGACTTTGGATTAGAGACCTGACTGTGGATGATATTGTAAGGACTGCCATGGCAGTCTGTAGCAGAGGTTTCTGGGAAGGCTTTGTGATTCAATGTCGCACCCCAGGTTGTACAGTTTGCCTGCTGAAGGCAGATGCGAGGCTGTGATTCAATTGCCACAGTACATATTTCAAAAGCCATGTCTTTTCAGAGGAGAGAAGCTGGGGAAAGTATTTTGGAAAACTGAGGGAGGATGCTTTTATTTAATTTGTTTGGGGAGGGGGCAAGGTAAGGCAATTGGGGTTAAGTGACTCACCCAAGGTTACACAGCTAGTTAAGTGTCAAGTACCTGAGACTAGATTTGAACTCAGTTCCTCCAGACTTCGGGGGCTGGTACTCTATTCACTAGCTTCCCCAAGGAAGTATGCTTTTGAAATGAATATTTCCTTAACTACCCCCTCCCCAAAATATGCTACATTATGTATTCACAACACTTCAATTATTTTGATGGGTCTGTAATCTCAGTGGTGTGAGAGCTCCCTGAAGTGGTGTAAATTGCAGCCTGTCCACACCCCCTTGCCTTACGTGGTTCTTGCACATAACTTCTCATCAATATTCCCCAGGTTGTCTCTCAAACATCACAAAGTCTGTCCTTATGTCTCTTAACATTATAGAATACCAGGATTGGCTCTCTGTTATCCCTGACTCGTATTATACAACCAGCCCACCTCCTTGGCACTTAAGGATTTCTTTTTCTGGAATATTGTTCTTTCAGATTGTGGCATTATAACACTTACATTTGCTAGCATAGCCCTAGGGGAAATCCCTGTTCTAGTGAAACTGATCAGCACTCTGGCAGAAACCAGATTTAAACCAACATTTCACACCATATAATCACAATAAGCATCAAATGAATAGATGTCCTAAATGTAAAAAACTATAGCTTAAGCAAATTAGAGAATAAGGAAAAGTAAAACCTTTCACAGCTATGGATGGAGGAGAGTCATTGAACAAAGAAAATTAAGAGAGGATTATAAATGATAAAATGGAAAATATTTATTAAATAAGATTTAAAAAGCTTTTTCACAAGCAAAAGCGATTGTGAATGGAGGCAATAGTTCTACTGGGGAATGATTATTGCTCTGAAATATTTGTATCAATGCCATATATGTTCTAGACAGAAGAACTTTGTTGGATAATCTGCTTTTGACATTTTTTTTTTCTCAATTCACAGCTTCCATTTAAGTTTTGTTTTAAGGAATTGTCCTTTGGGAGAGGGTACATTACATAGTGTAGGTGATGCAAAAATAGAGATTAAAAGGGATTTAAAATATTTAGACATCATGTACCTTGGAGACTGAGGTGTAGCTAATTTTACATTTTTTTTTATGGAAGAGATGAAATGATGCTTTATGTTTATTCTCAGAATTTCTGAATTATTTCCTTTCATTTTCCCCTACATTATAGTACTCAGTGTTTTGGTTTTTTTTATCTTATGTGTCTTTTTTTTTTTTTTCCAGGAGACCCATGACCCCTCAAGCAGAAGCTGGCACACCCCTGGGCCATGTAAGCTGGGGCCCAGCCACAAACCTTGAAGATGGTTTGTGGTAAATACATGGATTTAATTGCCATTGGGGGTAGGAATGCAAATTAGAACTCTTAGAATTAAAGTTCTCCCATGATGGATTGCATAATTAACACAGATTGCAAGTGATGGGAATCAGAAGTTTCTGTTTTGTTTTTTGTTTTTTTTTTCTTGTGGAATCAGGTGTGATTACTTTGGCAAAATTCCTTTATTTCGGGATTTGGGATCTAAGAGGTTTGTAGAAAGGGTCTAGTCTCATTCATATTGGCCACATGATATCAAAACCTTCTAAGCCAACTAAATAGCTATGGATCATGAAAATGAAAACAAAAGGGGGCAGAGCCAAGATGGCAGCAATATATTGCAGCTCTCACATAGCCACCCCAAAATGCCCATGGAATAGGACTCTGGACCAATCCTAGAACTTCAAAAGCACACAAAGATACTTCCCACTGAAGTCAGCTCGGCTAAGAGGAACCATATCAGCACTGCAAACCGAAACCAGCCTGGCCTGAAGCCCCGGCTGTGCCCCGGGGGTGGCAGGGTGGGAGGTACAGAGAAAGCTCTCAGGTGAGGGATTAGCACCAGCTGCTCGAGGGGGGATTGTGAAAGAGGGAGATAAGCCTCCGGGGGAAAGGTCTTCAGAGCGGAGAAGCAAAAGGGGAGGTTTTGCACCCGCCTCCGTGTTGTAGCTTCCTGTCCTCGGCCTGCAAAAAGCAGGGGGACTGAGCAATTGTTTTCAGATCAGTGCTCTTGTGTTGAGCGGCCTGGATCCGGATCGTAGTCTTGGGCCT
>CM053592.1:4121854-4146269 GCA_028646515.1 Pseudochirops corinnae
CTATCTATATATGCAATTATTATTATTATTATTGACTACACCCAACTGGAACTTGAGATACACAGGCACTGTGGTTGGGAGATCCATCGTGCCCTACCGAGAAGTGACATAGGAGAGAATAGACTGGGGGAGGGGGGACACACTGGGATGGCTGTTTTGGGGTGGTGGGTGGGGGAAAGAGGGGGAGAAAATATGTAACTCAAAATCTTGTGGAAATGAATGATGCAAACTATAATAAAATTTAAAAAAAAAAGAAAAAATAAATTGCATTGTTTTGTAAAATACACATGTAGGCCATTTAGCATTTTGTAATGACAGAATGAAAAAGAAACTGAAATATTTTATAATAAAATTGTACTTTTAATACCAAATTGCGGCTTTATTCATAAAAAGGTATTTTTAAAAACATGATCCTGACATCATTTTTCACCTGGTTATACTATGGAGCAACTTGTCTACCTAACTCTTCCTCCACCCCCCACTCAGGGACCTTCTCTCTTCCTTCCACTTTTCATCTTCTTTTTATATTTTGTCTTTTCCCGTTAGACTGTAAACTCCTTGAGGGCAGAGATTGGCTTTCTTTCTATATAATGTCTGGCAGAAAGTAGAAGCTTATTAAATGTTTATTGACCATTTAAACTAAAGGATTAAACTGAAGTATAATTACATTGTTCTTAATCATTTAATTAATAGTTCTTTGGTTCAGTCTATATTTACAGGTAACTGACAGAATTTTGTATATCTTTATTTTCTTTGCAAAGTGCCAATTTTACCCCTGATGTCAAAAACCATGGGGAAATCATGATACTAATGAGAAAGACAAAGAGTATGTCACACATTCAGGCTCCAGGTCCCTTCTAAAATAAAAGGTCCTAGTAATTTTGTGCCTGCTTCCTCCTACCCTTTGGGCTCTGGAAGAGTATTGGCTTTGGAATCCCAAAAGGTGGCTTTGAATGAGATCTGATTCAATGCTTCCTGGGCAGCTATGCCAATGTTCCCTCTCTGGGGATCAGTTTCCTCATCCTAAAAATGAGGAAGTTGGATGAAATTATCTCTCAAGTCCTTTCCAGCTCCTAATCCTATGATCTTCTGTACATACTTAGACCAGACTTAAGGCAGCAGTAGGGGGGGCTGTTGTTACTGTGCTATTACATTTTGACCTTTTGCTACCTCCTCGGACAACAATTTGGAGTCAATTAAAATATTATTATGACAGTTAGCAGTGGGTCACACATACATACATGAAGTCAATGGAATCGAATTTCCAAGCCAACATGAACTCCTTGAGAAGAGCTCTTTTTCTTGAGCCTCCAGACCCCAAGTGCCTAGCATAGTGCTTGGCATATAGTAGGTGCTTCCTGAATAATTCCTTAATAAATAAATGAAAGCCATTATCATCATGAAATTGGAGTAGGTGCTCTGGTCCCTCACAGAACGGAAGAATGACTTTTGTTGAGCAGGAGGTATAGGCAAGTGGCGGGTCTGGTGGGGTCCTGTAACAGCCCCTGGCACACATCCAGAATGGATGATTAGTGAATATTTCAAGGAGTGGATGAGTGAAGAAGAGGGATATTCCAGGGGAAAGCGCTGCATGTCTAACAGGTAAGAGGCAAGACACAAACAGGAGAATTGCAAGGAGGTAAAGTGGGAATGAAGATGGGTGTCACCTATTTCAGTCTAGGGCTGAGCCTGTTTGAACTGAACCGGAGACTCTATAGCATGGGTAGGGTGAATTCTAGGACCCAGGAGAAATGGCTCTAACTCTCCACCGAGTTACTTAGTGGCTGTGTGAATTTGGAGGGAATGACTGAATCTAAGACTGGAAGAGTTAGAGGTAGCTCAGAGGATTCACAAGTGCCGTAAACCCAGGTATTGGGAGGCTCGCCTTGATGGATCTCGTAAGCATGAGCGTGCTAGACTGCAGTACTCTAAACAGATGGATTAGGTGGCTATACCAAGTACAGCATCAATACAGTGACCCTTACTGTGTGGGGGAGCAGTTAAAGAAGGGCAAATGAGCCCAGAGAGGAAATGGAGCAGGCCAAGGCCTCCATGCTGATCGGTAGCGGCCTCAGATCCTTGAGTGACTCCAGTATGTTCAGCATGATTGAGATAGAGAGACCTAGTGTCAAAAAGAAATAAATAGAGGTAGGAGGGGCCTTAGACGTCATCCGGTTCAATGCACTCAATTTGCAGAACCAAAAACTAAGCCCATCTGGGAAAATAACACACCTGCGATTGGACAGCTGGTTAATAGCAGCCTAGACTCAAACTCAAGTCCTCTGCCTCAAAACAAATGAACAGAGAACCAACATCCCCGGACCCTATTCTTTGTACTCTGCTACATTCTTCTATGGCTCTCAGGCACAAATATAGGGAGATGTTCCTTTATGTACCTGATGTCAGGGTCTGTTATCCATGACTTTATAATAAAACCTGAAGGGATGTCTCTGAGTACATTAAGGATCTCAAGTGTCTACAATGGGTAATTGTGCCCATACACACAAGAGCAACAGCAGCAGTACAGAATCAAGCAGAGTTTCATAAAGCACAGTTCCTGTGCCTTAATCTGATTCGCTCATTGAACACTTACTAGACTTGTCCTGGATTGTAGATAGAGGTGAAAGTGTTTGATAAAGGCACTTGTGATATAGACATGGGGAGTAGATGATTTTTAAAATTGGTTGTATTTGGAATTGGTTCAATGGTTGGACCCAAAGACAATTCATTAATGGCTGATGCAAATTTGGAAGGACATCTCTAGGGGAATGTCCCAGGGATCGATCCTTGGCTGAGTGCTGTGTAACATTTTTTTTATTAATATCTTGGATAAAGACATAGATGGAACCCTAATAAAATGTCCAGATGACACAAAGTTGAGTTGAATTTTGAGACACAACTTTATGGGGATAAACATAAATTCCTGTTCTAGTTCCCAAAACTTCAACTGCACGATTACAAGATGGGAAAAGAGTAACGGACAAAAGTTTACATGAACAATGTGCCGTCCTTAAAATTTTATTATTTATTTTTAGCATTCATTTTTTTAAAAACTTGAATTCTGAATTCCCTTCCTCCATCCCATCCATTGAGAAGGCATATAGTGGTCACCATTTAGTGTTATTTTTCAAGTTTTCAAAGAGGGACCAAAAGGAAGTTTCATGACATAATCGGCAGACTACTGAACTTGGAGTCAGAACAAGGTTTAAGTCCTTGCTCTGTTACTTCCCAGCTGTTTGACCTCAAATAAATCACTTCCCCTTCCTGGGCCTCAGTTTCTCTGCTGTAAAATGACAGCATAGGATCTGACTAAATAAATGACCTCTAAGTTAATTTCTAGCTCAAAAGCCTATGCTCCAGTGAAATGGTGAGTCTACTAAGAACTGGAGATGCTGTCTATGATGTGTCCAAAGGCATGCAGTGATTCATTCAATCCAACACATTCAATTTTTTTCATTTAATTTTTTTTAATGTTCATTGTTACTTTTTGTTTTATATCACATTAATTTCTGAATAAATTGTCCCCTTTCCACAACCTAAAGAAGCATGGATTACATTTAAAAAATTCTGCATGTCTGACAAATACATTACCTGTGGTTGACAGTGGAAATATCCCACATCCATAGTCCCCTACATCTGCATATAAGTAGCATTTCCTCACCTCATCTCTGGGGTCATACTTGGTCATTTTAATTACATAATATCCAAATTGGTATTGTGACTGATTATCTTTTTCATTAATATTGTTACAGTGACAATGCACAATCTTTTCTTGGATATTCTCAAGCATCTCACTGTGCATTAGTTCATATAAATCTTTCAGTGATTTTCTGAAATCTCCATAGTCATCATTTTGCATATACCAAGATATATTTAACTATTCCAAATCAATAGGCATCTGAAGTCTTAATTCCAGGTCTTGGCTACCACAAAGTACTTCTATGATTATTTTGGTTTTAGAGTGTATTTAATCTGCTTAGAGCACTTTTTTAGCATGTAGTTGGAGGTGGTTTTAAAATATAATTAATTTGTTCATCATTGCACTAATAATAATATGTCCATTAATGTTCCCACTAAGGAAATACCAATTCTTTCAACTCTAAGTTATTTGACAGTTTATACAGGTCTACAATTTCCCTTCTGTATATCTTTTATTAGATTTGTACAGCTCTGTGAGAGGATCTCCTATGGTTATTAAGTTACTATGTCTTTTTGTAATTCAGTTAACTTTTCCTTTGTGAATTTAGATGCTATGCTATATGCACATATGTATATACATATACATATATATGTGTCTTTATTCATTTTAATTCATTGTCTAAAATTTTTTTTAAGCATAATGACTTTATTATTTCAGGATAAATTCAGAGGTTCAGTGAGGTAAGTGCACTGCTCAAGGTAGTAAGTGGAAGACCTGACTTTTGAACCCGGATTCCACACCCCCAAATCCAGACCTCTCCTCACTATTCTCGGAGGAAGATGGTGAATCAGTAGGATCCTAGACAGTATCTAGGAAGTCTGATTACAATGGTCCACTCCAGTTGTGATCCATCACAGTGAATATTGTCCCCTTCAAAAGGACATCATGGATACTCGATGGACTGATCCAAATTAAGCATGATAATTTATGATCTGTCCATTATCCGTTCTGCTTTGAGCATTGCTTCCTAAGCCCAGGCATACTCTTGCCTCAGTGGCCATGCATGTTTCTCTGCTAAGGATGGCTTTGATTTTGTGAAACAATCCCAAACTACCCACAAGTGGAACAGGCTTCCTCAAGAGTTCATAGAATCTGACTCATTAGATGAGTATGATCTAAGGTTGAAAGACCAATTGTTACATATACATATACAAGACCTCATTCTGTTTGTTTGTTTGTTTGTTTGTTTACTCATAGTACATGTTTAACTTGGGAGAAATAAAACCAATTTCTTTATATAGAGGATAGATGTGTAACTTGAAGAGCATTCACAGATTATCCAATCCAATTCACTCATTTTACAGATGTGTAAACTAAGACTCAGAGAGAGGGAGTGAATGGTCTTGGTCAATTTCTGCCAGAGAACTGGACAAGGTTTAATAAAATCCAGAAAACTTTGCTGGTTTGAGAGACCTCTCTCTTAGCACGTGTGCCTGCCTCTGCCCTAGGTCCATCCCCTTCCTCTGCCTCTGCTCTGGGCCCATCCCTTTTCTCCTGCCTCCACTCCAGGACCACCCCCTGCCTCCACTCCAGGACCACCCCCTCCCTCCACTCCAGGACCATCGTCTTCCCCTGCTAATGCTCTAACCTGTCCCTTCTCCTGCCTCCTGCTGGCATCTTTCGTGCCCCGTACTTATCCATGCAGGTCCTCCCCTAACTAATCCTTAGCATTTACCTGGGTATAAGATCACAGATGTGAAAACATTTGGACATACCTGAGTAAGAAGCACCATAAAACCTACGGCTCATGCTTGCCCCACTAAACTGCCCTGGTGTAGAAGCGATGAAGCATCTAGGCATCCCACTCATCAATGACTTGTTCATTTCAGTCATGCCAACTCTTCATGACCCCATTTGGGGTTTTCTTGACAAAGATACTAGAATGTTTGCCATTTCCTTCTCCATATCACTTTACGTATGAGAAACTGAGGCAAACAGGGTTAAGAGTCTTGCCCAGGTACACACAGCTAGTAAGTGTCAGAGGTCAACTTTGAACTCAGGTCCTCTGGACTCCAAACCAGGTATTCTATCCATTGAGCCACCTACCTGCCCATCAACCAGTATCAACAAAAGTTTTCTGGAACCTGGATGTGCCAAAGTCAAGTGCATCCTCTCACGGGACCTGGACTAAGGACACACTTTTCAACAACCACAATAACACACAATATAACAACATGATCTCTTATAGAAACTTGAGAGTAGTCTAGCAGAATTTCGGTTAAGATAAACATCTAATTATACATCAAGACAGCATCCAAATGGATGCATGGCTTCAACAGGAACAAATTAGAGGGTGAATAAAAGATCTAACTTATTTTTTGTTTGAGGAAGAATTCACAACCAACAGAGAGAGAGGCAATCATAACAGAGTAAATGGAGAATTTTGATCACGTATAATTAAATACTTTGTGCAGTAATAGAACATCTAACAATTTCTTGACTTGCCACAAGAACAATTTAAATTCTTCAAAAACCAGTGGAATCTATCAAAAAATGCTATTTTGTGTGTGATGCTGATCACCACCCCCACCACCACCAACACTACTTCTACTACTAGCATTTACATAATGCTTTAAATTTGGCAAAGTATTTTGTAAATATCTCATTTGATCCCCACCATAACCATGGGAGTTAGGTGCTATTATTATATCCATCTTTCAGAGGAAGTAATTGAGGCAAACAGAGGTTAGGTGACGCCCAGGGATAGGCAGCTAGTATGTGTCTGAGGCCAACTTTGAAATCACGTCTTCTTGACTCCGGGTCCAGACCTCCAACACTGTGTCACCCAGCCCCTTCCAATGATGATTTGTTTGTAAAAGCCGAAATGAGGAGAAATGTAATGAGAAGTGACTGTTTCCACTTACAGTTTGTGATGGATCAGCTGTCAACCCTAAGTCTGGGGAAAATGGATTTCAAAAGATTCAGACAAAGACTGTTCCAAAGGCAAGATCCACGATCTAAAATTCTACAGAAGAAGAAAGGCCCTGAGGCTGGGATGTTTTCACCAATAAAATTCTATAACCGTGTTACAGGAGGGAGTAAATGCAAAGGTATTTAAAGAGAACAATATGGAAGTCCAGGAAAAGAATCATTATGAACTCAAACATTAAACGGACACGTATAAAAGACAGATACGAGAGCCAGTAACTAGAGATGAACACGATGATGTAGAAGGTGCCTTGAGAAAGGCCGATGTGATTATTCAGTTACAGGCTGAGCCGAGGCTGAAAAGGTTAGCTGAGGACGAACCAAATGTGTCAGGCAGCTTTGTTAGGGCTGTGTAGGGGAGAAGCAGATAGGACTGCTGGGTGGAGATGATGACCTGATAATGCTGCATGTTGGGAAGAAGCCAGAACTTCTCAGTCTGGTTTTGCTTCTTCCTCCCAGACAAGGAGAATAATCTTTGGCCCAGAAAGGACAGAATAAAGATGAGAAATTGGCCTGAAAGCCAAGACAGTGGAGGAGATGGCAGAGAGCATCTAGCTGTGCCTGAGTTCACACCACTGTTCCCAGGTGAGCTACATTCTAGTTTACTGAAATAGGAGACTCTATTGAGCCATTTTCAGTGTCTTTGGAAGACTGTAGGGATTGGGGAAGATGATATAAGACTGGAGACATACAGATGGTGAGCTACATTTGAAAAATGAAGAGAGAAAGATGGAATCTGCAAAGTACAGAGTAGTGATAACGACTTCTATTTCTGACAAAGTTCTAGAAGATGTTATTAAAGGACTGATTTGCCAACATTTAGAATGGTAAGCATACTCACTTAGCAGCACCACGGTTTCATTAAGAACAGGTGTAGGAAGACAGTAAGTTTTTGCCTTGGACAGAACACAGCACCAATTTTTATACTGCTGACAGACATAATGAAGGCAGGAATGTGGCCTTCTTCACTTTCCTTTGTCCACATTGACCCCATTAGCTTCCCAATCCAGAGGGGGTCTCTGGAGCAAAGTTGGCTTCTTAGATGAAGCCTTTACAAAGCTCTTGTGGGCTTTCTTTGGCAGAGCCCCCAAAATGAGATTTGAAGGGCATAGGATCTACCCTGGGGTTGAGATTTGCACAGAATATCTAAACCTACGTAAAATAGCTGTACAGAATCTATTTCAAATAAGACAGTCAAAAGAATATATTAAGCATGCATCATTCCTCATCCATTGTATGATAAAGTACTCATTGTTAGGTTATTTTCAATTGTGTCTAACTCCATATGACCTCAGCTTGGGTTTTCTTGGAAAAAGATACTAGAGTGTTTTGTCATTTTCTTCTCCAGCTCATTTGATAGATGAGGAAACTGAGGCAAGCAGGGTTAAGTGACTTGCCCAGGGTCACACAGCTAGTTCATGCCTGACACCAGATTTGAATTCAGGAAGATGAGTCTTCCTAATTTCAAGCCTGGCATTCTATCCACTATGCCATCTAACTTCCCTAATGACAAACTGCTGGAAAGTTTATTGTCTCTGTATTCAGTAGGGAATCTCTTCTTGGCAGTTTTTTTTTTTTTTTTGATATTGTAGTATTTCAGGAGGCATCTCAGCAATGCTCCACTGCACTCTGGACTCTATGTTCTGAGCCTCTTTCCTCCTCTTTGCCAGAAGCCTTGGCCCCTCCTTGCAGTTACCCTTCTTGTTCCCCCTAACTCCCCTTAGTGAATTGTCTTTTCCCAGAATATAAGCTTCTCCAGGGCAGGGACCATCTCTCTCGCTTGTATTTATTTTCTCAGCTCTTAGCCCAATGCTGAACACAAAATAAACACTTAATCACTGCTCTGTCTCTCTAGTTACCATCCATCTTTCCCCAAACATCTCATTTTGGGGACTCTGCCAAAGAAGCTGACAGAGCTATAAAAAGGCTGGTCCCCAGGAGTCCACTTTGCTCCAGAGATCCTCTCTGGGTTGGCAAGCTAATGGCGATGATTATGGACAACGGGAAGTGAAGAAGGTGACGTTATTGTCACATTACATTGTGAAGACCAAAAGGGAACAAGATGACCTATTTGTTAACAGATTAAAGCTAGTAAAGCTTCGATATGCACTAAGTCCTTTGAAAGACCTCACAGAGAACTTAAGGTTTGCAAAACACTCTCCATATATCATTTCACTAAAGCTTCACAACTACCCAGCAAACTCGGGCTGCAGGAATCACGCACCTTGCGTTCGTTGTGCGAGGAAACTGAGCCTCGGGCAGGTGATGTGGTTTCCCACACTGGAGACAGATCCCAAACACGCCGACTTCCGACTTCTGTCCCATGGAGCTTCCTTTACAGCCCGCGATGTGTTTCCTTCTTAGACTTTGCTGAGATTCTTTCATTTTTTTCTCTAAAATATTGCTTCCTTCTAAGCACTTTTTTAAAATTGCTAATGAGAACTTTGTCTTTGTTCCTGAAAACTGGTCACAGCAGGACCACTTGGCCGTGTTGTAGACTGTGCAAGGAAAGCTATCACCTTGTATAAACAGCTATGGGGATGGGGACGGATTCCTGGTAACTCTTCGCTTCTACCTCATAGGTGAGGCTGCCCGGTGGCCAGATCTCACCTTGCCGTCAGATGGCTCGCCCCCTGTTTTAGTTTACTGGCGCAGTTTTCTCACACCAATGCCAAAAAAGACCAAAGGGCTGCATGCAGGAAGAAGGAATCTGAGCAGAGCAGGGCACATCGCTTTTGTGAATATGACGCCAAGGTGCCATCTGACTCTGTAAGCTCTCTTGTGGGCACTCTGGCTCCTGGTGAGGCTGGATGGCTCAGTCACGGACTAACGCTGTCTCAGCAGAACCACCGTGGCAGGCAGCCCACAGGACAGAAGAATGTGTAGGAGTAATGAGGGGGCGTCACGTGCCCAGGGATGACCATAACCTCGGTGGCAGGACTGTTTAAGGGCTGGCTTGGTGCCCTCCCCTCCTGGCATGTTGAACAAGAGCTCAGTAAATATCTGTTGGGCTACATGGGCTCGGTGAGGACATGCATGATTAGAAAAGGAGATGCGGGGGGCGGGGTCATGTGGAAGTGGTAGATGAAGAAGCGGCAGCCCCAGCACTGCTCTGGTGGGCCCAGAATTGCCGGAGGAGATGGAGGAAGATCCCAGGGTAATATGTAGACCACCAAAGTGGGGATTTGTGCCAGGGTGTCATCAAGAATCACCCAAAACGGGACCCAATCAGCATGAAGGGAGTAAGTATCCATGCAAGTCCCTCAGAATGTCCAAGCAAGTATGAGCTTGCTGATATGAGGACGCAACTAAGGAACGTACAATTGATGTGAGGACCTCCAAGGAGGTGTCACTGTTTGTTTATCTTCAGAGCCCATTCAAGACCTGACATGGATATAGGTGATACTCAACAAGTGTTTGTGGACGGAAGACCTTAAAGTCACTGCAACGACTCCACATCACATTACAGTCAGTGCTCCTACGGCTTTTCAACTATTTCATTCCTCTTCCTTAATCAAACGACTAAATTCAACAAAAGACCTAGCGCAAGCGTCCTGTGGGCAAGGTGCTAAGCCAGGGCAATGTGGACCGGGAACATAGTACTTTGAAGCCTGTCCTTGCCGATTACTGCCTGTGTGACCTTAGACAACTCACTTCACTTCTCTTTGCCTCAGTTTCTTTAACTGTTAAATGAGGGCATTGGATTAGAAAGGAGTGCTTTGTTTTCAATATCCATTAAAATGTTTTACTGGTACTTTTAAAAGAAACACGGTGCCATTTCCAGTGACTTCTCCCTTCAGTTGAAAGCTCCCTGTATTTTTTGTAAATTTTATTTTTAATTTCTGTAATCAAACAAGTATTTCTATAATATAGTATATTATATATAGTATAATTGTATAGTATAATAAAAAAGATGATTATATATGAAACTGCAAATCTATGTACAATTTGCTGTTCCTTTCAAATTACTATGAAAATTCCTTCTCCCCACCAGAAATGGCTCCCATTATACACAAATAGGGGTGTGTGTGTGTGTGTGTGTGTGTGTTAAATTATTCTATTCACACTTCTATATCACTTCTTTCTCTGAATGCAGAGAGTTTATTTGTTCATGTGTCATTTATTTTTAATTTTTGTATTTATAACAGTCCAAATGACTTAGTCACTCAAAGTTATTCTTAAAACAATATTGCTGTTACTATATGCAGTGTTCTCTTGGTTCTGCTCATTTCACTCTCCGTTAATTCATGCAAATCTTTCCATGCTTTTCTAAGATCACTGAGCTCCTCATTTCTTATAGCACAGCAGTATTCCATCGCAATCATATACCACAACTTGCTCAGCCATTCTCCAATGGACGGACACCACAAAGAGAGCTGCTATAAATCTTCTAGAACATAGAGATTCGCATCTGAAAATTGCCTGCAAATCTCTATATTCTAAAAGATTTATTGCAGCTCTCTTTGTGGTGGCAAAAAACTGGAAACTAAGGGGATGCCCATCAATGGGGGAATGGCTAAACAAGCTGTGGTATATGAATGTAATGGAATACTATTGTGCTATAAGAAATGGGAAGGACTTCATATTCACCTGGAGAGGCTTATACAAACTGATGCTAAGTGAGAAGAGCAGAACCAGGAAAAATTTGTACACAATGACATATACAACATAGGTGCGACAAACAACTTTGATAAACTGGACTCTTCTCAGCAACGCAAGGTTATAAGACAACTCTAAAAGACTCAGGATGGAAGGAGGTGTCTACATTCAGAGAAAGATCTAGAAAGAACAGAGTTTAAATACAGACTGAAGCAATCTACATGCTCTCGTTCTTTTCCATGTTCGGTTTTGTTTCCTCTTTCCCAGTGATCACTCATTGGTTACAACCCTTCAATACAACCAGACTAACGTCCAGTGTGAAAGTATTTGCAGATTCTAGACTTGACTGCATGCTGCCATGGGGCAGGGGAGGGGGAGAGGGAAGGGAGAAAATGTGAAACTCAAGGGACTGTGGAACTGAATCTTGTAAATTAAAAGTAAACAAACAAATCAATTTAAAGAAATGTTTTAAGTGTGCTTCGATCTATACTTCAATCAAGCTTAAAGTACACTGCGACTTTTGGAAAGCCTGTATAAATTCTGTCCAGTTTAATTATTATATTACACATATTGTCATTCTATCTACTTTTACCTTCCCTTTTAGCAGCATTGCTTCATTTCATTCTTTTTTCATGCTAAAAAGACATTTAGAGGGAGATTTCCACCCGGTAGTAGACTTTGCATGACTGTGGTTCAGGATAGAGATTAGGCCTGTGTATACAGACATAATGACCATCACCATAGAGAAGATACTTGAGCTTAAGGAAGTAAGGAGACTTCCCAAAAAGAGGGGCTGAAGACAGAATGGAAAAGAGCCAGGGCAGAAGCCTTGGAACTCGATGTTAAAGGTTCAGGAACATTGGTGATGACCTAGCTCCAGGATGAAAGTGATCACTAAAGACAGGCAGGAGGAAAATGGTGAGGGAGCAGTGTCCCAAAAACCAGTGGAGAAGGGAATGTTGGGCGGTAGAAGGTAAAAGATGAAGCAGATTGCAGAAAGGTCTTTGGGTGTGGCAAGTAATTGATGGTTAATGTGCCTTACAGTAGTCTTTCCTGCTCACTGAAATGAGGCCAAGCAGAAGAGAGACAGAAACACAGAGACAGAATGACAAGCAGAAATTGAGAGAGACAGAGACAGATAAACTGAAAGACAGAAAGACAGAAGAGGTGAAGGAGATGGAGAGGGAAGGGGGGGAAAGAAGGGAGGAGATAGAGACAGAGAGAGACAAAGACAGAGAAAAAGAGATCAGAGACAGAGACAGAGAGGACAGGGATTGGCCAGTGGACGTCTTTAAAATGAACATCAGGTTCTGCCTCAGAAGCCAACTAAAAGGACAAGTTTTTAAAATAGGTAAGCAGTGGAGTGGTAATAGTCGTAGTCATAGCAGGCTCAGAGATGAAGAGCTGGGCCCCTCCAGTCCAGGGCATCGGGGACTTTGGATATGGGCTCAGCAGACCCACATGCTCCCAGGACTAAGTCCTAACTGTCCAGGGTCCCATGCCTTCACCTCTGGACCTCGGCAGCTGTACTACCCTGGAGCTTCCCCTAGTGTCTGGGACCTTGCATTCTGGATCGTCCCTCTGCCACATGCCCCCACGGATGCAGGTGTCTTAGGGAGGAGCTAAGGCCAGTCTTCCTTCCTTTGCCTCCTAGCTCTGCTTCTGCCTCCACAGATTTCACCCCCACGCCTACCTGGCACCAGCTCCCCTCATGCTGAGCTCTCCCTTACTAGAACATAGCTCTTTGAGGGTAGAGATTGTCTTCCTTTCTCCTTACATTTGTCTCTCCACCATAGTGCCAGGCACATAGTTAATGCCTGAGGAAATGCCAGATGTCTTGCCTTTCAAGAGAGTAGTTTCTGCTGAGTTATGAGGTGGGAAACCAGCCTGCAAAAGGTTGAGAACTTCCTAACTTGTCCCTATCAGTACAGATGCTTCCTTGAAGCAAAGGCTCCTGGAACTAGGAGGATCCCTAGATGTCACTGAGTACAATTCCCTTATCCTAATGAGGGCTCTGAGGCCCAAGGAGGGTAGGGAACTTGTGTAACGTCACACCAGTCAGTGGGAGGATTTGAACCCAGGTTCTCTGGGTCCAGAATTGGTGCTCTTTTTACTCTACCAAGATGCCTCCTGCCAATACCTTTATCTGTGACTGGTCTGGTAATGGTGAGGACAGTAGTAGGATATGTGGTGACTTACGGTCACCATGATCCATTTGGAACTGGGAAGCATAGATTAGTCCTATGTCTTTCCGTGCCTGCATGGGGTCCTGCACACACACTGGCTAAATTATCTCAAGATGGAAAGTAGCAAAGACCCAATCTCTCCCTAATTTGAGTTTATAGGATCATATGCCAAAAATTGCAAAAGATTTCAAATCTCATCTGTTCCCCTCCCCACTCATTTTACAAATGTAGAAACTAAGGCTCAGGAAAAACAGTCAACTTGATTTTCTACAACAAAGCATGAGACAAAGGATTTGAACCCAGGTCACCGGTCTCCAGCCAGTGCTCTTCTCTCTGTAGCATGCTGCCTCCTCTGTACTCATTCCAACCCTTGCCGATCCTACCCACTGTGCCAAAGTGAGAGGCTGTAGCCCCTCGATGCCACGGTCCCCAGAATTCCCTCTTCCCTTCTTCAGTGAGTAAGCTCCAATCTAGAAGGCATCTCAGGGGTGGGTGTCTTTAGCCTGACAAAGAACGCCCACTACAGCATCACTAATGGACCCAAGGCTTCCCAGCCTCCACTAACAGGCCTCCCATGATGGGGAAGTAATTTAAATGTCAAAGTGAATGGAAGAACTGACCACACAGCCGTCACCTCAGCAGAATGCAGTCTTCTGGAGGGCAGGACTAGTTTTATCTTGTGCCTTTTTCTCCCAAGGCTTAGTGCAGTATCATTGCACACAGATGCTTGCTAGACTGGTATAATGAGGTCACCCCAGGGCCCACGCTTAGGACAGATGGCCAAAGACCACCTAGGATTTTGCAAGTCATGTTTTACAGGACTGACACATGCAATCTGGCCCCAGCAGGCACCTTGAAATCCACACCTTTGGGCACACAAGTGCCAGAAATATACCCAGGGTTGTGAGGGAGCAGTAATGAGCTATGGAGCCAATTAACTCCGTGAGGCTCATTTAATTTCTCAACACTCACAGCGAGGGTTTTAATTTGCATCTTGAATGGCCACAGCTGCTCTCTCTCCTCTTACCTTGGCCCTGGAGCATGACGGCTTTTCTATAACAGATTGAAAGCCATTGGTTGGAAGCAAGTGTATGGGTCATTTCCCTGTGTTTGAAATCCAAACGTCAGTATCCTATTAAGAAAATAAGAACAGGCATATGACAACTTTGGTGGGAAATAAAACTTCAGAGGAACCCTCCAAACCACTCAGAATAGATTAAAACAATAAAGGCAGGATTCCCGAAGCCCCAGAATAGGCCTCCCAAGGCCTAGTGAAGTTGCTTGGGGCTTAGATTGCTGTTTTATGAAGGTAAGCCTGCGTGGTGGGACTTGGCCAGGGCCTGAAGGCTCAGCCTGGGCCTCCACATAGTACAGTCCTCTCTGGGGAGCCACTGGCCTTTCTGATCTCAGCTCACCTGCTGCTTTTCTTCCTTCTTGTCACAGACTTCCCTCTCTTCTGATTCTCATTTGGAGCTGCTCCTGTAGTGCTCACAAAAGCTTGCTGGACAGAAGAAACTCTCCGGTTCAGCCCAGGTGGAGAGCCAGGCCAGAGGAGCTTGGCTGTGGCCTTGCCGATTCAGTCTATCCTAACGAAAGCTTTACTAGGGATCTGCTATTAAGAGGTCTTAGACTGGGTGCCAAGGATGCAAAACCAGAACCAGAGCAGCCCCCTCTGCCCCCAGTGAGCTCACAGTGGATGTAGTCGGTAGAGGACACCACCACCACCCAACACCACCAGGTGACGGCCAGCGTCGCTACAGCACTTTCAGGCTGGCATGACATTTCACAAACGTCATCTCATTTGATCCTCAGAACGACTCTGGAAGGTAGGTGCTCTTATTTTACAGATGAGGAAACTGAGGCAAACAAGATCAGTGACTTGTTCAGGCTCATCCAGCTAGTGTCTGAGGATGAATTTGAACTTGCCTCTTCTGGACTCTCAGTAGACTACCCGCTGTGCCCCCTACCTGCCTCTAGAAGAAGGGGAAAGTGGTCGTCTGTAGGGTCCGTATCTTTCCATCAAACATTTTCCTTTTCCATCCGATGTATTCAGTCGGCGTTTGCTAAGCACTCGCTCTCTTCCAGGCCCTGTTCTGGGAACCTGGGATTTGGAGACAAAAGGCAGTCCGTGCCCTCGGGTAGCTGGAAGCCCAGCATTAGCCTCGAAGGGCAAAGACAAAGTCATTTCAAAGTGGGGAGTCGGGGGGCCAGCCCTGAAATCTGGGGGAACCAGGAAGGAGCACCCTTCAAGAGGAGCTTGGAAGGCTTGCTTATGTTCTGCCAGCAGGGGGAGGAAGTAGAAAGGCTGCCAAGATCTGTATCAACATCTGTTCTTGGTTTGCACTTTCCCCATCTGCCACCATCAAGAGCGGCCAAGAGACCCTCAAGCCAAAGTTCCCATCAGCAAGAGGTGGGATCTTGGACGAGGCTCCAGGTCCAACACATCCAAGATGGAGGGAGCCAGCCAGCCTTTCTGCCCCCTTCCCTGCCAATGAGAGCCAAAGGCTTCCCTCATCTTTGCTGTCTGCCTGAGTCCTTGGTGGATGTGCCCAGAGGACGCCACGGTCATGCCTCAGGAATGTTGATCTACCAGCTGTGGAATTGCCTTTCTCTTCGTGGAGGTTTCTTTACAGATAAAACACAAAAACATCTTGAGCTCGGACTCTGAGGACATTTCCTTTGATAACAATAAAACGTCTGTGGAAAAACATATTCCTCGGCCTTTTGTTTATGGGAGAGTGATGATTTCTTACAAATAAGGTGAAGCTAGCCAGACATGTTTCCCTGCATTTTCAGTTGACTTTTTGAACTGACGAGCTGTCTTCCCCAGTATCTGAAGTGAGTAAGGCCATGCCCCGAAGAGCCCAGCAGCCAGACTGATGAAGGATCCATAGAGTCTCTATAATTATGTGGCTGGCCCCTCATTCATGGCTGACACCACACGGTTTATACTTTCCTGCCTTGAGAGGATTTGGCCATGTGGGGAGGAGGAGGGCTGATCATGTAGCAACATAGAGAATTATGAGTTGTGTGGAACACCACCTTCCTCAAGCTTTAACTCTTCCTAAGAGTACTTGTTCAGTGCGAATGCTGCGAGAACTCCCAGGGGACTTCTCTTCTCGGGCAGAATTAGGCACTGGGGGCCACATGAAAAGCGTGTTCTCCACACTCGGAAGTCGGGTACTTTGTCAAGAAAGCAGATGTTCGTTGCTTTCCAGTATAAGGAATATGTCAGTCAGGTTCACAAGCCTCTTTCCGTCTTGAATGATTACCTGACAGTTTCTTCAGCCTCTGTGACAATTAGAGAATGAAACATGAGTGGAAAAGGTGCCAGCGTCTGGCATCTTGTTGCTGCTTGTCCTCACCAGGGATGCAGGGATGGATGCTGGCAGCCTTTCCCTTGAGGGAGAAGGCCCGTTTTCAGTAGGGCTGCAAAGCTGGGTACCATGGACAGAAGGGGAGCTTTGGAGCTGATCCCTTGTTTTGCATCCTGGCTTTGCCAGTTACTTTGTGTGTGTTCTGGGGAAAGTCCATTAACACTTCAGTTTCCTTACCTAAGAGGTTTAGACTCCTTGAGCTCTAAGGACCCATTTCACTCTAAATCCTGTGACACTAGGGGTAGGAGTGGTTGGGCTTTTTTAGATCTAAGAAAACACCTTGAAAAATAACCAGCTTAGAAAAGGAAGAGACTGTCTCTTCAGGGAATATAGGGCAAGGATCCCAGGCTAGATTCCTTTCACTGCCCAGAAACAAGAGCCTGATGATGGATGGATTTCAAAGGGGAAGGGGTATTCTCTATCCTCTCTTCTATGGGAAAATACAAAGAGATTTATGACAAATATGGAAAAACACTATTTAATCAATGCTGTTATTAGGACGTCTGCTTCCACAGGGCTCAGAGAAATGGAGCTGAAGGATGGCCATTGCTCTGGGTCCTCAAAGTCTCTAGAAGACCAGAAGGCAATAGGGTGGGAGAAGTGGGTCCATGGGTGGACTTCCACTATTTCAAAACATCTATAGGTAGCTCAAGTGAAGAATAGATGACATGGATAAAACTGACAGAAGAGGGGAATACTGTCATTGACCTGTTTCAGTCATGTCTGACTTTCTGTGATCCTATTGGGGGTTTTCTTGGTAAACTGGTTTGCCCTGTCCTCCAGGTCATTTTACAGGTGGGAAACTGAAGTAAACAGGGTGAAGTGACTTACCCAGGGTCACACAGCTGTCTGAGTGTCTGAGGCTGGATTTGAACTCAGGTCCTCTGGGCTCCACACCCAGGGCTCTATCCAATGCACCACCTAGATTCCCTGAAGAGGAGAAAGCAGGATTCATTGCAAAGAAGACTAGACTCAGAGGCAAAGAGCCTGGGTTTGAATCCTTACTACTTCTGTGACTGTGGACAAGTTTCTTCACTTCTGGAGCCTCAGTGTCCTTATCTGTAAGATGGGATGGAGTAGATGGATGCAGTAATATCCAGCATTTACATAGTACTCAAAGTTTGCAAAGTTATTTATCCTATTATCTCGGTTGATCTTCCCAATGCCTCTGTGAGATAGGTGCTATTATCACCCCCATTTTACAGATGAGGTAGCTGAGGCTAGCACAGATTAAGTGTCTTGTTGAGGGTCATAAAACCAGGAATTTTCTGAGAGAGGATTCAAGTGCATATCTTAACTCCAAGTCCAGCACTCTATTCACTGCTGTGTCTAGGAACCTTAGATAATAATGCCTAATGCCTTCTGCCTCTGGGCACTTTGATTCTATGAGGTTTACAGGAGCAATAAAGCCGAAGAAATATGGCTCAGATCTTCTCCCTTGGCTCTGTTTCTCCTTTCTAGACTTTGTCACGGGATGCAGTCTCACCCTGAACATCCATCCTCCCCAGGAGAGTTCTCCCCGCTAAGCTTCCTTCTCCCATTGCTTGGTTCCTTTGGGCTCTCTTTTCTCCATGATGACTGCCCACCATGTCCCTTCTGGCTCTACTTCTGACTCTCCAAACTTTGCCACTCTGCCTCGGTGTGGGCTTCCTTTTGTGACTTGTCTTCCTCAATGAGAATGCTAGCTCCTTGAGAGTGGGGGCTCTGTTTTCATTCATATTTGCATCTAGTGTTTAGCGTAGTGTCTGGCATACAGGAAGCACTTAATAAATGCTTGTTATCTGACCTGGGCAGCTTGTTGGCACAATGGATAGAGTGCCAGGCCTGGAGCCAGAAAGGCTCCTCTTCCTGGTTCAAATCTGGTGTTGGACACCGACTGGCTGGGCAAATCATTTCACTCTGCCTGCTTTCTCATCCATCCAATGGGCTTAAGAGGGAAGTGGCAAACCACATCAGTATCCTGGCCAAGAAACCCCCCAGAGTGGTCACAAAAAGTGGGACGTGATTGAACAAGAACCACCTGGTACTGCCTCCCCAACACTTCACGGGATGTAACCAAAGGGAAGTTTCACACTTCCCCCAAGCTGCTGTTCATTAGTCAGCTTAGACTCATCTTGACTCCCCCAATCAGTTCAGTGTTAGAACAATTAGCAAGAAAGGCCGATGAATTGAGGCAGTCACTGGGAGTACCCCATGTGAGCCCTTAGCATCTCCCGCTGTCCGACCCTGAATTTAACAAGCCTGGAAAAAGAAAAATGACCCTGGTTTCTGGCCTCAGCTCCATGTTTAGAGACCATAGTATGGCCAAGAGGAATACAAAGCCTGGTGGGACTCTTTTGGAGAAGGGCAGTGCAGATTTGGGGAATCTTATTAACCAGGTGGCCCAGGGCTGGCTTCCAGGTACAGAATACATGGGGAAAATTGACAAAATATTGACCATGAGGTTATAGATCATTTTGTGTAGAGGGCTGGACTTGGAATCAGAAGGACACTAGTGCTGTGACCTTGGGCAAGTCACTTAACCTCTGTCTGTCTCAGTTTCCTCAATTGCAAATGGGGACAGTAGTAGCACCTACCTTTCAGAGTTGTGAGAATCAAATGAGAAAACATGTAAAGAGCTCTGTAAACCTTAAAGCACTTTGTAATCACTGGCTATTATTTTTGTCAATAATAATGAGAAAAATATGTATGATACAGAATAGGCTGCAATGAGGACACAGATGAGATCCTTGGGGGGGGGTGGGGGAAGGGAGGGAGCATGTATGCAGAGAGATCACTTTCCACTGGAGGGAACCATAGAAGACCTGATGAACTTACAGATCCTGGGCCTGAACCTTGCACAGTGATCAGCATTTCTCCAGTCAGATATGTATAAGGGCGGATTTCCAGGCAGGAGCTATGTATGACCTGGTCTGAAGCACAGAGGTGGAAAACAGGACAAGGTCAAGAAACAGCCAGGAGTTTAACTGGGTTGTACAGAGACACTCCACTCTCGGCTCCATGCCTTCATCCTGGTTGTGCCCCATGCCTGGAATTCTCTCCGTCTTTATCTCCACCTCCTGGCTTCCCAGCTAAAATCACATCTTCAGCAGCAAGCCTTTCCCAGTCCTTCTTTCTTACTCCTTAATTCTAGTGTCTTCCCTCCTGCCTTTCATCCTGTTACAGGATTTCCTATTGACCCTATATGTAGTTAGTTGACCTAGTTTTTCTTTCTGTGAGTTCCTTGAAAGTAAGGACTGTGTTTTGTCTTTCTGTGTATCCAGAGGCAGCTGATGGAACAGTGGAAAGAGTGCCTTGGGTAAAATCAGGAAGACCAGAGTCCAAATCCAGCCTCAGACACTTCTTACTAGCTATGTGACCCTGAGCAAGTCACTTCACCTTGCTGTCTGCACTCCATTTCCTCAATTGTAAAGTGGGGGTAATCGTACCTTCTTCTCAAAGGTGTGAGGATCCAGTGAGATAATATTCATTAAAAGTACTAAGCCCAGGGCCTGTCACATGGTAATCACTGTCCAAATGCTTTCTCTTTCCTCCCCTTCCCCCCGTACCCCAAATGCTCAGCACAGTTCCCAGCACTCTGTAAATGCTTTTTGTCTGACTGATAAAAGAGGCAGACTGGGAAAGTGGAAAGGAGGCTGGTAGATGTTAATTAATTCCTTCCTATTTGGGTATCCCTAGACAAAGACACCAAGCCTCTCTGGGTCACATTTTCCTCAGTGGTATGAAGAGGAACTTGGATTTGGTCACTTCTATCCCACCTTCTAGCTCTAGATCCATGATCCCATGTCCAAACGAATAGAGAACATGTGAAAGGATGTAAAGCACGACAAAGCAGGAGAGACATTGATGATAGACTGTAGAAAGATACAAATGTCAGACTGATGAGTTTATATATTGTTCAATAGGGAGCCAATGAAAGTGGTTGAGCAAGAGTGGGCCATTGGAAGTTGACTTTCATTGTGACATTTTGAGCAATAAGGCCATGTGGGCAATGAAGTTTTGCAAATCTCATAACATGATGAAAAGTGAATGTAGCACTTCTGCTGGCTGAGATATTCATCTGTCTACATCACAGAGCCTTCTCCTTCCTCTTCTTAGCAAGAGAATATATTCATGAAATTCATGAAACTCGTTTTGAATATCATCTTTGCAATCCTTTCCATCTTCAATGCAGATTTCTCCACAGAGTCCCCTAGTTTCCTTGGCCTGCCTTCCCTCCAACCTTGTAAATTCTCCATGGAAAGAAGGCATTTAGGATAGCAATTTGACTCAGTCATTTTACTCTGGGGAAATAAAGATTTGCCAGGACTTAATCGAGCCGATGAAGTGTCCTTCGGCTGGAAACATTGGCCTGGAAGAGAATCACCGCCTTTGTGGGGCTCTGGCCTCAAACTCTTCATGCTCTAAATCCAAGGAACTGCACACAATCAGCAAGGAGGAAGTTGGAGACATTTCTGGGACCTGAAGTGGTTCCTTTCAGGGAATGTAAACTGTCTGCTGGCGAGCTATGGGAATGGATGTAATGTTCTGATATGAGGCAAGGAGGAAATGATGTGGAAAGGGTTAGAGAAAGAATCAGCTGCTCTTTCCAGTAGCAATAATCATGTCATAGTACAAGCCAAATGAGAAGGTCTGGGGAGGTGTTAGGTTGGAGAAGAATGAGGAAGGGGTGTAGAAATCGAGGCTAATGAAGATAAGCAGGTGGGCTCCCAGCCAGCTCTCTTGCGCTTGGGACAAGCTTCTTGTCAAGAGTTCTTCTCTTTGTTAGAAGCCTTCTTGTTCATTCACTTAGACCAGTAGGGAGTGGTGAATAGACCGAGGCATGGGGACTCCAGGCTCTGGGTTTGAATCCAAGCTCCCACATGAGCTACATTGCCAGAAACAAGTGGTTTCATCTTTCGGAGGCTTAGCGTCTACATTTTGTGAGGTTAAAAAATACTTGGTAATGAAAGCTTAACTTCTTGGGCTGTTGTGGAAGACCATTCATACTTCATAAAGTATTCCTAATGTCACGTAATTATGAGATGTTCCAATTAATCATTGCTTTTGTTACTTTGGAGGGGGTCACTTTATTTTAACAGTTGTAGGATTATTTGTTATCATTTTCGCTGCTTGATTCTGGAACTACATGGAATCTGGAGAAGTCCAGGTACCGAACAAAGACAATGCCGCCTTCACCAATCAGGGCAGTGCCAATTATTCCAAGCAACCAGTGACTCTACATGGAATAAACCAATCAGAATAGAGAGGATGATCAAGAATGAGAGAGAGTTGGAGCCAATATTATCTCTGTGAGGCAACCACCAGTAATCAGTGCAATGGGACCCAGATAAGAGAGGGCAACTATGAATAATAAATGGAGTAAATGTTGGAATCTTCCTCTTTTTGCATTTCAGAAAAGGAATAAATAGTGATGAAACAGTGGGCATGCTTGTTTGTGAGTGAGGCTGGTAACTTGTAAGGAGAGTAGAGAAAGGGAAGAGTTGAAGAGAGAGGCAGGAACAGACCCTGGGAAAAGCTGGATGACTCTGCAGGGTTTATCTTTAATTTTCATAGAGATATTCCAGGAAACTGGAAAATTCTAGAGACTCACTCTCAGCCATTAATATTTTTTGGCTGATTAGTCACGTCTGACTCTTCATGACCCCATTTGAGGTTTTATTGGCAAAGATACTAGAGTGGTTTGTCCACCTCCTTCTTCAGCTCATTTGACAGGTAAGGAAAGTAAGGCAGACAGGGTTCAGTGACTTGCCCAGGGTCACACAGCTAGTAAATGTCTGAGGCCAGATTTGAACTCAGGTCCTCCTGACTCCAGGGCTGGCACCTCTATCTACCACACCACCCAGCTGCCCTTATAATAACTGACTATAACTATAAATCTATCTATACATATGTGTATGTACATATATATGTAACCATATGACTATATATAGCCCTTTAAGGTTTGCTAAACACTTTTACATATGACAGCTCTCTTGATCTTCATAAAAAGCCTTATGAGGTAGATACTATTATTCCCATTTTATAGATGAAGAAACTGGGACTGACATGGGTTAAGTGCCTTGCTCAGGATGACACATTCATAACTGTCTAAGGTAGGATTCAAAATCGGATCTTCTTCACTCCAGATCTGGTGCTCTATACACCATAATCTCATGACCCTATTGATTATCCTGTGACTTAAGTGACCGTGTACAATTGGAAGGAACCCAAGTTGTGGCACCTGGGAGTTGTTTCAGTGTTATTCCTCAGGGAATTTGGGAAGGTGTTTTGAACCTTTGGGGTGGGGGGCAAATTCCTTTAGGGTTGGGCTTTCATGCTGGTATAAAACTCTTCCATTTAGGAAGTCTAGAGTACTTAGAAGAGAGGAAACATAAAATGCCAAGCTCCTACATTCTATATCCAACTCATGAGATTTAAGTGGTGCTGAATCTTAATGCCAATGACCACAGAGAAACTGTATCAGCAATGCAGTATTCACAATGCCTACAGCAACTATAAGTATGCTGATATGGTTATTAATCACAAAATGTAACAGGCTCTCTATATGGGAAATATAGATAGAACATTTATTTAAATACCAGAAAACTGAGTCCCAAAACCAGAAAATCAAAGCCAGCACAGTAGTTATGAAGTTGGCACATGCAGTTAAAGTAGTAAACACCCACATTCTCAAGCCTTCAAAACAGGACAAGCTACCTCAGGCAAAGATCCTCCTCACCTCACTCATGCAACTGCTCAGTGTCCAGGCAGCTTGCTCCCAGCAGCTCTGGCCCCCTGCAGTTTCCGTCTCTGGCAGTCCTTAGCAGGAGTCCTTAGCAGAGATTCTGGCTGGCTCAAAGAAAAAGGAGTTTGTGCCACAACTGCAGCCGATGCCTCTGCCGCCGCTTCCAGTTACCACTGTGCAGACACTAGCTTGGTTCCAGCTTTCTCTTGCTCCACCCCTTCCTGCTACATCAGCAAGTTCAAGGGGCATGGAAGATCTTCAAATCCCAGTATCATTACAGAGACTCTGATGGGTCACTTTGCAGACATCATTGTGCAAAGCTTTGAAAGATGGACAGAGAAAACTGGCATCCCAGTAATCTTCAAAATGGAAAAGAGAACATGGGGAGAGGGTTGCTTCTAGGGTGGGGAAAGACTGAATTTGAGAGTGGGCTTGAATGGAGCAACGAAGGGCACGAAATTGAGGGTACACACATAGCCTCAGGCTTAATGTTTGCTCTGATCTTCAAAAGTGGTTTTTGTTTTTCTTCTTTTAATAAAATGTTAACCTATGACAGGGTGACTTTGATCATACAAATAGGGAGAGGGTCTCAACATGATGAGTATCCATGACTACATTTTTTAAGGTTTTCTGGGTAAGGATTCAAGAGGGTTGCAAAATGCGAACCAAGGGCCTCATATCCTGAGATATGACTATTTAATTATAGCTCAATTATATACAGATCTTTGCAATTTGCAGCAAGTTGATGACTTGACAGAGAAGAAGAAATATATTAGATGTGATGCTAGGAGGGAGGAGGGAGTTGAGACAAGCAAGTTATTTTTCTTTGCTTTTCCAATTGGCATCTTGGGATCACGCTATACAGACATCAAAGTTGTGATATGCCCCTTGTCAGTAC
>CM053592.1:4154896-4212397 GCA_028646515.1 Pseudochirops corinnae
TTGAGTTGCTTTCCTTTAGAAAAGCAGATCTAAGAACCTGTGCTAGTAGCCGCCCTAGGTATGCTAGGGCGCTTGCTGTTACACCCCTTTGCTCATCTCATCTCTCTCCTTAATTTTCATTCTCTCCCAAATGCTAGCTTCTTCCTTGTTCCCTTAACACATGTTCAAACAATAATTTGAGGGTGTGATAGCTTCATTTGACTCTCTCACCCCTCCAATTATCATCCTGTACCTGTCCTGCTTTCATAGCCAAACTCCTAGTGGAAAACAACAGTAACAACTGTCTACACTCATGGCTTCTACTTTCTCGCCTCCCACTCGCTCCTCACATCATTGCCATCTGGCTTCCATCCTCACCACTTGAGTTTTCCTCATGGCTGCCGGGGATCTCAATTGCCAAATCTATTGTCCTTGCCTTAGTTCTTATCCGCCTAGCTCAGTCCTCATCCTGACTGCCACTTGGGGTTCTGCTGAACAGTCTTGCCTCTAGGGTACTCTTGCCTCCCTGGGTTTTCGTGATACTGCTCTATCAGGTCTTCTTGCCTGTTTTCTTCATTGCCTACATGTAATGTGTTAAAGAAAATGTCAATAATGCAGATTAAACTTAAATGTGTGTCTGACATTTTTTCCCAGAAAACCAGGTGTTAAATATTTCCCAGAATTCCTCTGCCCATAAGGCTCTTTCCCAAGTCCTCTTCACTTCCCTCTCTAGATTGTCTCACTTGGTGATCTCATTAGCCACCCCCAGTTCAATGATCTTCTCTATCAAGGTGATTCCTAGATCTATTCCTAGATCCAACTCTAGCACCTCTCCCAACCTCTAGTACCCAATCACCAAGCTCCTAGCAGACACCCATCTTAAACTCAACACGTCCAAAACAAACCTCAGTTTCTTTCTTTCCAAGTCCTCCTTTCTTGCCAACTTCCCTATTATAGTGAAGGACACTGCTGTCCTTCCAGTCACAAGGCTCCTCACTTAGATTCAGCCCACATATCTAATCTGATAGCAAGGCTTCTGGTTTCTATCTTCCCAATAGCTCTCTTTTATGTCCACTTCCCCCCACTCACAGAGCCCCCAGCATAGTTCTGAGAGAAATTATTATTAAAAAGCAATGATTCAGGAAGATCCTTTTCCTATGGTCCTCAGCTCAGTCTCTTGAAGGATATTGAATTAATTCTCCTCAGTCTTGGTCAGAGTCCACCCAACCTTACAAGGAATCTTTAATCTACAGTGAACTTGATTCAATCAAGCTTGGGTAGAGATAGATTCTTTTGTCTAGATTGCCCACCTTGGGGGTGATCTGGGCGAAGGGATTGTCACTCTTAGCCCCTCACTGGAGTGATCTCACTTCTCTTTGTAAAGTCCATCTCTCATTAATTGTTGACCAGTCAAAGTTGGTTGCCACCCTCAGGAACACTGCTCTTCCAGGGGCATATAAGCAGTGAGTCTGCTGCTATCGGGGTCTTTGGCATTTGAGAGGTCCACTGACCTTATTTTATTAAAATGCTAGCATTATTAACAAAATATGCAAATTACCCAGAAATGTCTCTTGAATTTTTTAAATGCCATGCTTCACACTTCACTCTTTGACTATTGCAATAGCTTGCTAATGGGTTTACCTGCCTCAAATTTGTTCCCATACCAGTCCCTCCTCCACATTAGCCATGTTTGAAAATCTTGGATTAGAGACCCTTGTTGTTACAAAGATTTTTGCCCCAGTTACCAGTTTCCCTTTTAATTTTTACTACATATGTCGATGTCAAACTTGTAAACATACAACCAACATTATGATTTTATTTTCTGTGACCTTCCCCTAAACGCCCATCTGAAAGGCAATTTCTTCCTTGCTCCTCTGAAATCTTTATTTATGATGGCACATTTTATATCTAGGTCATATTTCCCTTGGAACTTATTTTGATGTAAGGTTTAAGGTATTGGTCTAAATCCAGTTTCTGCCAGATTGCTGTCTAGTTTTCCCAGAAGTTTTGTTAAACGGTGATTCCTTTTTTCCATTCACTGGATTCTTTAGGTTTATTGAACATGATACTCCTTTGTTTACTTGCTTTTCTGCGTTGTTCATCCTCTGTCTCCAAAAGGATCTTCCTGGAATATGTCTGACCATGTTGCTCCCCTACTCAGTAAATTGCAGTGGTGCTTTGTTACCTCCGGGAACAAATATGCAATCATTTGTGTCGCTCATAGAGGTCTTCACAACCTGGTCCCTCCCTTCCTTTCCAATCTCCCACTTAACTCCCCTCCAAATACTCTGCCAGACAGTGCCCATGGCCCACCTACTGTTCAGTACACAGAATCCTCCATCTTTTCCCTGGCCCCCGTGTCACATCTGCTTCCTGGCTTCTTTGACTTACGGAGGATGCCTTCCTCCCCAAGCCAATATCTGTGTTTCTCCTTTGATGTCACCTCCCCATTTCAATTTGTATTTCTCTGGTATGTATGGAGTTGTCTGCATGCCATCTTGCCCATTACATTGCATGCTCCTGAAGGGCAGGGATCAAGCTTGGCTTTTCCTTATATCTCTAGCACTTAGCACAATGCATGTATATTGTAAGTAATAAATGTTTCTTGACTTTTTATGCATTTGAAAGCATTATTCTAGAAGGGATCCATGGGCTTCACTAGATTGTCAGAGCCATCCATGGGACCAAAAAAGGAGAAGAGCACATGGATTAGATGGCCTTGAAGACTTGCAGGTTTGTGGTCCTATTATTTTTCTCTTTTACAAAAGGTAAAATGGGTAGAGAGAGTAACTGTCCTGAAATTCAAGGACCATATGCTTTCAGATAAAAGGAACCTTAGAGATCAACTGGGTCAATCACTCATTTTACAAAAGAAGGAAGGAGGGAAGGAAAGGAGGGAGGGAGGGAGGAAGGAAGGAAAGAAGGGAGGAAAGAAGGAAAGAAGGAAAGGAGGGAGGGAGGAAGGAAGGAAAGAAGGGAGGGAGGAAGGAAGGAAGGAAGGAAGTGAGGGAGGGAGAGAGGATGCAAGTGAGGGAAGGAGAGAAGGAGGAGGGATGGAGGGAGGAATGAGGGAGGGAGAGAGGAAGGAAAGAAAGATGGAAGGAAGGAAGAAAAGAAGGAAGGAAGGAAGGAAACTGAGAAAGACAATGGTATGGCGTGAAGGGCTCTGTCCATGGAGTCAAGAGACACTAAGTCAAATCTTGCCTCTGGCATTTGCTATGTGTGTGACCATAGGAAAGTCACTTAGCATTGCTGTGCTTCTGTTTCCTCATCTGTAAAATGGGAATAATAAAAGCATCTGTAACACTTCCTTCTCTAGGTTGTAGTGAGGCTTAAATGAGAGAAAGCATACTGGGAAATTTGCCAACCTTTAAATGATGTACAAATGCTAGCTGTCATTAACTAGTTTAGGCTGATTATTTTATGGATAGAAGACTAAGATCTTAGTGGTTAAGTGACTTGCCCAAAGCCTCACAGCTACAAATGACTGAGTCAGGATTTGAACACACATCTTATGACTCAAAATCGGATGTTTGCACCAAATGATCTAACAACTAGTTATTGTTAGTGACAGGGCTACATTCTGGGTTTTCCAGAACCCTTAAATCTCAGAGCTACAGTAGGCCTCAATGGTCATCTTGTCCATCTGAACCATATAGCTGGATCCCCTGGGGCAAGAAGAGTGGCTCCCCACACACACCCCCACCACTCTGCTTTCATGCTATGCTTCTTGGGAGTCTTCTGAACTCAGGAGGTGCTTTTCTCTGTGGTCTTACCTGGCTCTTTCCATGGGTTCCTGCTGCTACATGTGTTTTCACAATGCTAAGACTTAGTTTTACAGGGTTTCACTTTATTCCCTCATGGGTCTTAAAAGCAGGACAGGAATTATTTAAAGAGAGAGAAAAATTCTTGTCTCAATTTAAGAGTCCTCACAGAGGGCAGGGTATACGGGAAGTGTCAAGAACACCACATTTCTCTTGAGCGTGACTCAAAAGCCACCCTCATTTTGCACTTTTCTCTTTATGGTATAACTATTTTCTCACTGTTCTTGGACATGCACAGCAACTAATCCCTATAAAACAAAGATCACACTTGAGATCTAAACCTCAGCCCCATTGGCCTCGTTGGCTTGGATAGAAATGACAAAGAAAATGAAAACTTCTTCAAAAGTGTATTAACTTTCCTCCCATTCTGTTCTGTTCAGTCCAGTCCAGTCCAGTTCGATTCAGCAGCTGTTTGTTGGGGTCAGGGTTGCTAAGAATCATACAGCTGTTGCATCATCTATTACAAAAAATAAAACACTTAGTTGGTGGTGGAATATTTTTGTCCAGTCACCAACAAGTAGACTTAATTCATGGACATGCTAAGAAATCTTTTATCTCGACAGTATCATTATCAATGGAGCAGCTAGGTGGTGCAGTAGACAAAGTGCTGAGCCAGAAGCCAAGAAGACTCATCTTACTGAGTTTAAATCCAGCCTCAGACACTTACTAGCTGTATGACCCTGGGGAAGTCTTTAACCCTGTTTGCCTCAGTTTTCTCATCTGTAAAATTAGCTGGAGAAGAAAATGGCAAAGCACTACAGTATCTTTGCCAAGAAACCCCAAATGGGGTCACAAAGAGTTGGACAGGACTGAACAACAAAATTATCATCAATGAAATCAAAGGAAGGAGGAAGCTCAGCTACATCATCCATGAAGTCCATTTTCTTCATATGCTCAAATAGAGAAGAAATATTTCCCAAGCCATTTCCACAGCACAGTGCATGTAAGAAATATTTACAAAACAATAATAATACTACCATGAAAAGAATTACAATTCATTTGCAAAAGATAAAGAAGTAGGGAAATTTTATGGGAAAACTTGATGACTCTCAAAATTAAATCAGCATACACTTTAGTAAACAATGATATGGAGATAGAAATCTAGGAGGCAATGTATGAGAATTCCTGAGATGGGAAAGAGAAATGTAAGAGACCACAGGTTGCATATAAGATAACAGCCTCAGGTCTTTACATCAGAAGTGTTTTCATTGAGAAAAGAATCAGAAGGTGCTGAAACTCTGGACAACACAAATCAGTGTTGTGCTGAAAAAAGAGATTGAGACCCCAAGTGCAAATTTTGGAAGTGAATTTTATTTAGCGCGTGCTGTTCGGTGCAACATCTTACCTTACCCAAATCAAACAGGACTGACCAAGGGCAGATCACTGATATACATAGGGTCCCCCCAACTCTTAATGGTCAGGGATTGTGTAATAAGAGGTTTACAGCAGGGATTGGCTAGTATACATTTTTATTTTCACAGGCACAGGGAAACCTTTGGGGGGGTATTACAGACAACTAGTCTATTTCCATGAAAAAGAACAGGAAGAAGATAGCTGGCTACCCCAGAATAGGGGAAGGGGAAGGGATCAGGGGAGACAGGGGAGGCCAAGCACAGCACCAGGAAATTGATTCTACTTTAACTGGGAGCAGAAGACTCATTGATTATATAGGAGTCATCCCAGAATTGGCTGTCTGGGGAGAATCAGACCATTGACTATCACAGAATAGATTAGAATTTGTGAAAAACTAGAAGAAATAAGAATAATGAGAAAAACATAGAGCAGGCCATTAAAACAACTCAGTTCTGAGCTATTTAAACAAGTAATTGACAATGAAAGCATGGAAATGGACACTAGAAATGACATTGACACCAATTGTAGTAATTTATAGAGAAGTGTAACGGGTGTGACCAAAACAGCATCTAGCCCAAGACTTACTTTCCAACCAAATACAAAGAAAAAGGAGTTTAATTGGACTGAATATGCATAAGAAATCTGTGTTTGTGGTAATACAACTATCAGAGCACTAAGGGACAAATTCACAGGTCTCTGGTGGAGGAGAAGACACTAAAAATGTGGGGGGGGGGTAGAGGGGACTTGGACCTTATTAATACTGAAAAGGTAACCACAGAATCAGTAAAAACTAACCTATAGACCTACTTTCCCAATTATACAACATTTTTAGGATATTTTTGTACTCATAAATCAAGGGCATCCTCAAAGAGAGTATCAGCAGGAATCACACAGCTTGCACAGGTCTCAATCAATAGACCACATCTTTCCCATCTTGCAAATAAATGAAAATTTTAGAGAGTATAGGGTTGTTACCGACCTGTTTATTATTTGTTTATTGTGAAAAAGCCTTTGATTTAGTAAGACAAAACACTTCCTTAAGGATTCTCAACAAAGTATCTTTCATCCATACATCAAACATTCCAGATTTCTTGCAAGATATAAATGAAATAGCCTAGTTCAAGGATTCTCTAATTATAAACATCAGAGGAGGCATAAAAAAAGATGTCTGTTCTTTAAAGGCGTGTGTTCACCACTGTGATGGAGAACAACTGGTACAGAGTCCAACCTGAAGAGGCATACCTATGTAATGTTCCTGCTTGCTAGTGACTTTATGTCAACACAAAGGCTTATCAAGGCTATGAACAATGAAGAACCTCCAGAGAGAGGTCTACAACTATTCAGAAACATTTGCTGTGATTATCCGTACAACAAAGAGTATGTGGATGAAGGATATATATTGCCTAAATTATGCTATGATTTGGATGGGAAGTCTATAGAGTTTATAGGTCACTCTTTGTGTGTGTGTGTGTGTGTGTGTGTGTGTGTGTGTGTGTGTGTGTGTGTGGGAGAGAGTTAGAGAGAAAGAGAGAGAGACAGAGAAAGAGAAAGAGAGAGAGACAGAGAAAGAGAGAGAGACAGAGAAAGAGAGAGAGAGCCTGTAGAAATGAACAATGGGTGAGATTCAAAATTAATGAGAAGAGGGGAATGGGCTGGATTGCTGCCAGAAAATCATAAAATTCCTTTGTAATAGAGGGGTAATAGATTGCTGTTCAGAGAAAGAATATACCTACCAAAGGCTCAAAAGAATGTACTTCTCTGGTGTCTTGCAAATTTAATCAAAAGGATTTTAAACTGTAATGGATAGGAAAAGGAGAAGACTACATATGTGAGTGAACAAATGAATGGATAAGTGATTAAAACACTCATCATGCATTTACTATGTGTGAGCACTACAATGAGCCCAGGATGGAAATGGGAGCAATCTAGACCCTCCATTTGAGGACTGCGGCATATAAAGGGAACCTAGAAGAGGAGGCAGTGCTTGCACTGGCATACTTTAGTACTAGTGGGGTCTGGTGAGACCAGCTTTCACCAGAGAAAGTGAAAGCTCACCTAGCAAAGTCCAGGACTTCAGGAACAAAGTCCAAATTCTGCTGGCAGGTCAACGAGGAAGATGGTTAGTGTGAAGGTGGCACAGTTTGGATTTCACTGAGAAATGGCCTGGTGTCCTAGTCCTAGGCAAGATAGAGCAAAAGTTGACCTATCAGAGTTAGGGTCCCAGGAACAATCTAAATTCCAGGGGAGGATGATGAAGGTGACCAGGGCTCAAGCTGCTGTGGAGAGTAGGCACACATAAGGTAGACTAAGAGCTGAGACACCCCAAAGTTGACAAGAGACAAAATCGGAGGAAAGAATCAATAGTTCTATCCATGACTATGAAGAGGCCATGGCCTCAGGGTCTATACACACAGACCCAACGTTAGGCAGCACACAAGAAGAGCTAATGGTCCTAATGCAAAGAGGCTGCTTTAGTCTCATAAGTATCATTGATATCTCATGATGTGAAGGCCATGACTGGCTTTGGATCTGGCTGTGTAATATACTGCATTCAAAGGAAAAAAAATGTAGGGAAAGGGGAAGAGTCAGGGTGGGGGCAGGAGAAGAAAGACTTTTCAAAGTCCTCATGCCCTCTCCTGACTGTGCTTCTCTTTTCCCAAGCTTCATCCTCCTACCTCAGCTGCAGTGTCACCCGGGAATCTCTCTCAGTGCCTGCTGCCTCAACCCTCCAGAACGTCCTTCCACCCCGCCAGCCCCTTTTCCCATTGAGTTCTTCCTGGGACCTCCATTTGGGGGAAAGGCCCAGACTAACTGGCCTTCATCTCCCATGGCTCTTCTAATGACTCTCTAGATGTGAACACCGTGGCCTTCCATGAGAACTCTACTCTCCACACATCCTCTTTTCACTCTTTTTGTGGGTTCTATTCGAATGTAATTCGAATTCAACATAAATCAAATAATTCGGTATTATTCAAATACAGGCTCTTTAAGGGACCAGTGAAAAAGGTCTCTGGTGGAGGGGAAGATGCTAATAATGTGTGGGGGTGCAGGGAATACTGAATTATTATTATTAATACTGAAAAATCTTTCTTTTTGCTTATGTTTGTATTGCCAGTGCTTAGCATGGTGCTGGCACATTGTAAAGGCTAAGCAATATTTAATTACCTTAACTAATGCTTGCTCCCATGTGAGGAAATCCAAGGACCAGAGAGGGGAAGCCTGATGGAGAAGATATGACTGAAAGTCAATGGGGAAAAAGAAACAAAAGTGGAAATTAGAGAAGCAGATTTGGGTGTGATGGCAAGAAAAGCTTCCTAAAAAAATTGTTAAAGCCACAAGTGAAATGGACTGCCTTAGATAGCCAAGGTTTCTTCACTGTGGAAGTCTACATAAAGGCAAATGACTATTTGTCCATTGAAGAAGGGTTCTTGTTCAGGTAAGATCTGGACCAGATGATTCCTGAAGTCCCTTCCATCTTGAGCATTCTGCAGTTTTGTGATTCAGACAGGAAGGACGTTAGCTGAAAGTTGCTTGTGTTAGTGCTTTGGGTGGCTCACCAATTTTGGCACTTCTCAAAGTGTTTGGTGAATGTAAATCCTGTCCCGGGTATCTGAGTTTTTACAGTTACCAGGTGTGTTAATGTGACTCACAGAGGTCCCAGCTTTAGACTCATATATCCAAAGTAGCAAAACTAGGAGAAATGTAGAAATCATCTGGTCTAAGCCTCTGGTTTTGCAAATGATGAAAGTGAAGAGCAGCAATGGAGCTGATTGCTTTAATCAGAGAGAAAGTTAATGGCAGGATTGATCCTAGAACTTTATTTCCTGCCCACATAGCCAGTGTCCTTTCTGTAAGCAGAGGCTATATTTGCTGAGGAAGCATTGCTCTATGCTAGGGTTTGGGGCTACGATGACAGAAAATCAGGTTTGTAGAAGAGAAAACCAAATGACTTGGTTCTAATAGACTCCTAGACCAGCAGAGCCAGGGACTGTATAGACTGTACAGGGCTTCTTAAACTATGTCCGTCGTGACCTGCGGTTTAAGAAGCACTGAATTCCAGACCAGTGATGTCAAACTCCCACCACACCGCACATGAGGAGCCCTGCAGTCCCATGTTGGCTTAGAAAACAAGATGCCAACATTATCTGCATTTTATTGTATTTTTATTCATTTTGTTCCATTTTTCCCAATTCCATTTTTATCTGGTTCACAACACAAAGGGTGTTGTGTGGATTCATAAGTCATGTTTCAGATTTCTCATCTAGACCAATATCTTGATTTCACAGATGAGATAAAAGGTCCAGAGGAGCAGAAAAGACTTACCCAAGGTCACATGGCTGGCCTGTGATAGAGCTAGGACTTCACCAAAGATCTTCTGGCTCAGTATGAATGAACATTGCAACATAACATGGCTGCTGGGGGAAACCAACAACCATCAGGCTAAGGGTGTCAAGGGGAAGAGCTTTTTGCTGAGCTGCTGTCCTAGCTGAATGAACTCTGTAGTGCTCCATTGAAAACAGCACAGTAACACTTTAGCAGCATGGTACCACCCAGGCAAGCCAGTAGCTGAAGAAAAGATGACAGTCATCCATCAAAGAATGAGCCCAACAGGTTAACCTGGGCAGATCCCTGTGGAGTTACCACGATTAGGCATTGGTATCATCTTTGTCTCGTAAAGGAAGTTCAGGGTCTTGGAACAACAGTGTAGGGGATTCTGCTATTCTCTGTGGTGCAGTGGGAAGAGTGCCAGAGTAGGAGTCAAGGAGAGACCTGGGTTTGAATGCTGCTTCTGCTACTGGTTGAATGGCCTTCAGCAAGCTCACGAACCTGAGTTTTCTCATATATCAAGTTGGAGTAATTCCTTATGGGGTTGTTGAAAGGATGGAGTATGTTTGTAAAGCTATTTCTAATTTCAGTTGTTTATGATTATTATTATTATTATTATTATTATTATTATTATTATTATTATTATTATTGATGATGAAGCAGAACTAGGTAGTTTGATCCAATATGAAGCATGAATCTCCTATATGTAACCTAATTCAAGTGCCCATTTAGCCTCTATTTGATGACTTGCAGTCATTAGAAGTGGTACCTAGGTGAGTAGATAGAGTGTCAGGTCTGGGAACAGGAAGACTACCTGAATTCAAATCTGGTCTCAGATACCTCCTAGCTGTGAACTGAACAAGTCACTTCACCCTGTTTGCCTCAGTTTCCTCGTCTGTATAATGATTTGGAGAAGGAAATGGCAAAGCACTCCGATATCTTTGCCAAGAAAATCCCAAATGGGGTCATAAAGGGCTGGACACAGTGGAAAAACATCTCAAGTCATGAAGAACTCACTGGCAGAGGCAGTTTATTTTATATTTGTACAGCATTAACTTTCAGTAAATCCATCGTTGCATTAAGCCTAAATTTGCCTCTGGAACTTATACCCAATCCTTCCTATCTGTCCCCTGAGGTTCAGTGTTAACTCTAGACAGCCCTTGTAATACTCAAAGACTGTCCTCTCACTACTCCCCACCCCTGTGCACACACCCAGACTAAAAATGCCTAGTTCCTTCAGCTGATTCTTCTGTGACAGTCTCCAAAGCTCTTTCTCTGACAATCTAGTTTGTCAAGAACAAAAGGCGCATCACAATAATGGAGTTAGGGGGTTGACAGAGTAAATAGAGCTTTGGTTTTAGAGGAAGAGGACTTGACCTTGGAACCTGGTACTGTCACTTACTACCTCTGTTTCTAGGAGGAAGTCATTGAACCTCCATGGACTTCAATGTCCTCCTACAAGAACTAGAGGGGTTGAAATAGATGATCACAAAAATGCCTTCCAATTCACTCTATGATCTTATGACCCTAGTGTTGCCCCATCATCAAGTAGAATATCCTAAAGTTCCAGTCCTCTGTTTCCCTTTAACAGGGGCCACACAAAGCCCATTGTGGTAAGGGGGAAGTTCCATCTTGTTTTAGGAATCCTTTGACACCAAAGAACATGTAAGTTTGATTATATGACCCTTTCTGTCTTTGAGATTTGTCAATGTTTTTCCTAACTCATTGACAAAATTGAATACAGCACACCAAATGACCAGATCACATCCCAACGGAACTTTGCCCAAGTTCTGAGTACTCTATCTTAATTAAGCCTAATCAATTGGTCAGTGAACATTTATTAAGTACTTGCTGTGTCCCAAGCATTGCACCAAGTGCTGGGAATACAAAGAAAAAGCAAAAACAGTCTCTAGACTCCAGGAGCTTATATTCTAATGTAGGGATAAAAGTCTAATATAACATAAGATTCGAACGATACTCAATTTGTTTCACTGCCACGAGCTAACTGTGCTAAATCCTTCAGGTCTCTTTTGGTTAACTACTATCTATTCATGCTTCCCTTGAATTGATGCATCTTACCTTCTCTCTTGGATTGGTATCAAGGTTCTAATGTGTGAGCGCCATTCCAGCAAATGAGCCCAAGCATCAGTGGTTTAAGAATGACCATGGAACCAGTTCATTGTTGTGTGCACAGTGGGCTGTATAAACTATGTGGCAAGGCCTGGTCCAAAATCCCAATCTCCTCATTTCCAAGTCCTTCTTTCCCTTCCCCATTCCATGCTGCCTTTCCTGAAAGATGTCCCTGAATTAACCAGGATGTTCCATATACTGAGATCACAGATTATCCTGATCAATCAAGATCTGAAAGGCTAGTTTTGCATCTCAGAGCTCAGAAGGCTATATACCCCACCACTGGCAACCTAACATTAGGAGAGCAGTGGATGTCCTCTTAAAGAGCCCTTATTCCAAGTCTGGCAGACAGAAATCATGCCTATTGGTTATTGCTGATTGTGGAATTAAGGTCAGAAGCCCTGGGTTTGGTCAAGGAGCTAGAGAATTTCTTTAGAAAAGAGAAAGCCACAGAGAAAAAAGAAAACATTTCCAGACAATGCCATGGTTTCCCTAGTCCCTGAGCTAGAGGGGCCCCTTCACACTCAGTAGGGGATCAGCATCCTGGATATGAATGATAAGGGTGAAGTTGGCTTCATTTCCTACCATAAATATGATAAGAAACTCAACATGAAAAAAATGAAGCCAACTTGACAAATGCTAGTCTTCTATTATTCCCACTGCCTTTGGTACATTTCACATCCATTGCACTTAACACTGTGCACAATATCGGGAACAGGAACCCAGGCCAAAGCTGGGCTGTCACGGCTATTTTATAATTAGCGATAGTGGGTAATATATGGACATTTGGGCCTTCATTTTGTAAGCCTAGAATTTGGAGCCAAACTAAACCCCCAATTAGTGCACATTTGAGTTAAGTCAGCAGCTTGTACATTAGGGAAGGAGAACTCAATGTCAAAGGAGATTTCTTAATTCAACAAATCTGAAGTGTCTCTCTTGTGCAGTGATGATTGCTGGGATTTCCTGGGGTTCAGATTTCACTACAGACAACTTCTGCCACAGCTTTCCTCTGATATACAAGGCAACACACACACACACACACACACACACACACACACACACACACACACACACACACACACACACACACCAGCAATACTTTCCATTAGTACCCAGAGTCTTGGTCAACAGCTTATGAAGTCTCAACTTTTTCCTACATTCTAGTCCTTGAATCAGAAGAGGAAATACATCAGGGAGTGTTGCTCAGTTTATTGGAAGGGGATCTGGTTACAGTCAGATAGCCTGGCTTCAAATTCTGACCACAACATTCTGCCTACGTGACTTTAAAGAAGTCATTTCCCATAAATAGTCAAAGGATAAGAACAAGTAATTCTCAGTAGCTAACCCCTTTCTTCACAAGACACACAGATTATCAAAAACATAGGAAATAATGCTCCAAATAATGAATGATAAAAGAAATGCAAGTTTAAACAATTCTGAGTTTCTACTTCATACCTCTCTGACTGGCAAGTATTGTAAGGGATATGGGAGGAAAAGCATGCTAACATCCTGTTGGTGGAGTTTGGAAGTGGTAGAAACATTCTGTTTTGGTTGGGTTTTGTTTTATTTTTTTCACTTTTTGGAGGGGGGAAGGCAAGGCAATTGGGATTAAGTGACTTGCCCAAGGTCACGTGGCTAGTAAGTGTTAAGTGTCTGAAACTGGATTTGAACTCAGGTCCTCCTGATTCCAGGGCCAGTGCTCTATTAACTGTGCCACCTAGCAGCCCTGTTTTGTTTTATTTTGTTTTGTTTTGTTTTGTTTTGTTTTGTTTTGTTTTTACTGGTAGAAACATTCTGGAAAGCACTTTGCAATGCTACCCAAAGTCAGTAGTCTGGGCAAACTCTTTGACCTACTGATACCAACACTAAGGAATTCTTGCCTTCACTGAATGGATGTTGTCTCAGACAAATGGAGACCTGGAAAAGATCTGAGCTTGAAAAGGCCAAGGGCTCCTGCTCCCACAGGGGCCATCGCCAGTCATTCTGACCTCTCTTGCCACAAGTTTCCAACAATTCTGAAGGAGAAAGTGAGGCTCGTGACTTGGCACTGCCCTGCCTCACTTAAATCCAGTTCACTTGCAAGTCAAAACATCACCCTCCTGATGTTGTTGATCTTTGAGAATGAAGGACAAACCATGACACCAATCCCAGGTTTATCCATCAAAGACATAAGGGAAAAGGACAGGTGTACAAAAATAGTTGTAGCAGTGCATTTTTGTTCTTAAAAAAAACCCTGGAAAATAAGGAGGGAGCCCTCAATTGGGGAATGACTGACTTAATCATTGCATATGAATATAATTTCATATTACTGCACAGACACAGCAGGAGCAACAGATTCTTAAAAAAAAAAAATGGAAAGACTTATATGAACTGATCCAGAGTGACATGAGCAATTCATACAGTAAACAAAACTTTGGGAAAAATCTCTGAAACATATAAGAACTCTGTCTTGATGAAGTAAAATGCCCAAGGACACAAAATGTTGCATGTTACTCACTTCTGATAAAAAGATGATGGACGTTAAATGTAAAATGAGATAAGTTTCTAAACATGATCAGTGTGAATCTGGTTTGCTTGACAGGAATTACCAGATACAAAGACCAGCAGTGTTGTTTTAAATATTTGAGAAAAGGTTCTTTGAGGAGGGGAGAGAATACTGATCAAACATTTAAGATAATACACAGAGAAGTTCATAAAAGCTTAGATAAAGAGCTGGAAGGGACCCCACATCCCACCTCGCCCACCCTCTCATTTTACAGGTGAGGACACTGCAACATAGGGAAGTGAGAAGGGAGACAAAAACAAGGACGGTTTCAGAAGTAACAGCTGAAATTATTGTTGTTGTTCGGCCTTAGTTCTCGACAAGGACCAATGACATCAGGAGGGTGGTGTCCTGACTTGCAAGTGATTTGGATTTAAGTAAGGCAGAGCTGTGCAAAGTCACCAGCGTCACTCTCTCCTCCAGAGTCAATGGAGTCCAGTGGCAAGGCATACGTCAGAATGCAGTGGGAAACCTTGGCCTTATTAAGCTAAGGTCTTTCTCAGTTTGTCTAAGGCAACACCCATTCAGTAATTAAAGCCTAGGTAAGAACTGAGGCAAAAGATGGCCTAGTTTGCCTTCCCCAAAGAATCAATCTGAGAGGGGAAGACCCTTGGAGTTTCTGACCAGAACGGAAATAATTGCTATTTGTACTCTGAGCTTAGGAAAAAGAGGGGCAGATGCAGTATCAGAGGACGGGCTCTCCTTTCCTCTCTGCCCCAGAAACTCCTCCTGGTTGCTGATAGCAGCAGCTGACCGAATGGTGAGTTGGAAGAGTAATAACCCCCTCTCTGGGACTGCTTTTCCCCTCACTGTTCTGGGGATCACTTAATCAACCGCCAGAGCAGGCTCCACATGGCTCAGGCTTCATGCTTCTGGATCCCTTTCTCCTATTTCATCATCTCTTTTATAACTTTCCCTTGTTCAGTCTTATGTCCCTCTTCTTACCAGGGAGTATTTCCTTCTTCTAGATTCATCCAGCATTTGGGACTTACTTGGGGTTGTAGCAGCTGTTCGAAAGCCATTAGAGATGCTATGACTGAAGACTCTGCTCGTTCTGACGGGCCCTAGAAGGCAGAATGAGAGCTCATAGATAAAAGTCACAGAGGGGCAAATCCCAGTTCAGTGTTAAGGAACAACTTTGGAACTCTCCCAAAGTGGAAGGAGACAGTGGGATCTCCTTCACTGAAGCACTTCAGTCCTTCATGCTGTTCAGGGGCAGGTCTGACACAATAGTAGCCAAAACCCTTCAGATTCTGAGATCTTGTGCTTTCTGTGATAAACCAGGGTTCTGTGCAGACCAGGTCTAACTCCTATGAGCAGTGAAATCCTCTCTGAGGTGGGAAGCTAGCTAGAGCAATAGACATGGGGCGAGGAATCCTGCCTTGGTACTTCCTCACCAGCTAACACTGAGCAGACCACTTAGGCTTTCTGCCTCTGTTTGCTCATCTGTAAAATAGGGATACCAGAGAACCTACCTCCTAGGGCTCCTTTAAGGCTTTCATGAGATGAGACTCAAACGCGCTTTGTAAGCCTTGAAGTGCCGTATAGATGCCAGCTGTCATCATCATTTCTATTGTTGTTGCTACTTCGACTTTTGTTGCTGCTGTTATCAGACTCCCTTCTCCCATGATTATTTCCAAGGTCTGTGAAAACTACATTAAAATGAACTCAGTGAGGAGAGAGACTGCTGGTACTTCTCCATCTGTTCTTCCCAGTCCTAGCAGCCCAAGAACAGGAGATCAGGAGGAATCTGGCTGGGGGGGGGGCCCAGACTCCTGATTTCAGGGATTTGGCATTGCTTTCTTTGCCATCTCCTCTGCCTCAACGCTGATGTTACAAATACCTAATGAGACGAACAAATTGTGGAATATAATGAGACTTAGCAAGGTGCCAAGGGCCTGATGCCAATTAGGACTTGTTGGATTTTCAAAGGAACAAGTCAGTCTGAAAGTGAAGCTGGAAAATCATTTTCTTCCTCGATGATCTTGGGGATGGCATGGATGAGTGTACAAAACTGCCTTCTCTTTATTTCAGCCAAGGCCAGAATCCCACCCACTTCAACACTTTCAGAATCTGTGATTTTGACATCCATGGTCCTCTCTCTATCCATGAGATTGCAGCCATGCTATAACTCAGTAACTGTTGTCATTTTCCAGTCATTTCAGTCATGTCTGACCCTTTGTGACCCCATTTGGGGGTTTGCCATTTCCTTCTCCAGCTCATTTTACAGATGAGGAAACTGAGGCAAACAGGGTGAAGAGACCTGTCCAAGGTCACATGGCTAGTAAGGGTTTGAAGACAGATTTTAGCTCAGGTCTTCCTGACTCTATGGTTGGTACTCTATTCACTACACACCTAGCTATTGCTTTCAACAAAAAAGTCACCATCCAGTGCCCAAACTGGTGATGAAGCTCTCCAAACACAGCTAGAGTGGTCTTCAGATGGCAGGCACACAATCTACCACTAGGCCTATAGTTCCACCTTGGTAAGACTTGTTTGAGGAAACAATAGAGCTGGAAAGCTCAGTAGTATCTAGATGCTGGAGGTACTCCATGCTGGAGGTACTCCATGCTGGAGGAAATCAAGTTAACAAACACTTATAAAATGTCTACTATGCAGCAGGTGGCAGTAAGGTGACAGGCTTCGAGTCAGGAAGACTCATCTTCCTGAGTTCAAATCACCTTAGTTCACTTAACCCTCTTTACCTCAGTGTCCTCATCTGTGAAATGAACTGGAGAAGGAAATGGTGAGCCACTCCAGTTTTCTTCGCCAAAAAAATCCCAAGTGGGATCGTGAAGTCAGATACAACTGACAAACAACTTACCAACACGTAGCAGGTGCTGTGCTAAGTGCCAGGAATGGCAAAAGAGGCAGAACCTAATCTCAGGCAGCTCATAATCAAATGCCTGGAATGGCGAGCTGCTTCAGCTGACTTATAACCCTCCCTCTCCTGAGCTCCTACCATACGACTGTCCTGGGCCACATCAACTGTAACACTTGGGGTGTGTTGCTGGTCTCTGGATTCAAGTTTCCTCCTCCAAAATGCAAGAGAGGTTAGACAAGACCACCCCTACTAGATCACATTCTATGATCACACAATTTCATGATTTGTTTGGTTCTAAATTATTTTTCATTCTCATTTCATATCTTCTCTCTCCATCATCACGGGTGAGCTCCTTAGCGATAAAGACAACATGCATGTATGATGGGCCAGTTATGTCACAGACCCTATTATGAGGCACTAGAGATACAGTAACAAAGCATTCCCTGGCCTCGAGAAGCTTTCATTCTGACATGGGCATCGAGATGTGTCAGAGAAACATAGAATCACAGAATTTGTAAGTTGGAAAGGATTTCAGCAGTCACCCAGGCCAACCCATACATGAAAGGGTAGGGTCTCTCATAGCATATATTCTTCATAAGAATATATAAAGAAAAGAGCAGAGCAAGAACATCATGCACAGTAAAAACAGCAACATTGGACAATGGTCAATTGTGAATGATATAGCTGTTCCCAGCAACACAATGATCCAAGACAATTCCAAATGGCAATGTGATGAAAAATGCTATCCAGCTCCAGAGAGAGAGCTGATGGAGGCTGAACAGAGACTGAAGCAGACTATTTTAAACTTGCTTTTTCTTAGTGTTTTTTTTTTTAGTCTGTTTTCTTTCACAACTTGACTAATACGTAAATATGTTTTGCTTGCCTCTATAAGTATAACCTAGATCAAACCGTTTGCCTTCTCAGTGAGAAAGGAGGGCAGGGAGAAAGGGAGAGGATTTGGAACTCAACATTTTTTTAAATAAAATGATCAAAATTGTTTTTACACGTATTTGGGGGAAAATAATATATTAAGTAGATAAAATACAAATATATAAAGTAATGGATGTTTGTTGATTGTTCCAACTACCAAATCTATTTTGCTTGACCTGTTATCTTTAATAAGTTTTATACTTTGTGAATCCTCATTTACTATGTAGCATTCAGAGCCAAGGGGGATCCTTCGGGGCAACTAGGGACCTCATAGAAATAAGATCACCATTCTGATCATTAGAATTTATGCTATGGGAATCCTGGAGATCAACTCAAAGAAATCAAAGATATTGGACCTAGGGTGTCCTGACCCTAGGCCGTACATTAGGTGGAAGTTGTTGGTTTGGGGTTTTCACAAATCCAAATTCTGGCTTCATTTTCTTTCTTTCTAGTTCTCTTTCCTAAAAACTGAGCCCAGCCCTCCACCTAGTTATAAAAAAAGGCAAAGAAGCAAAACTCTATTTTACTTAGAGTCATAGATTTTAATACAGAAGGCAGAGAGAGGAAGGGACTTACATAGAGTCACATGGAATGTAAGTGGCAGAGCCAGAAAATGGGCCTCTATGCTGAGGAGCTTTCCAATGGATGGGTCCAAAGAGTTAAATGGCAATAATTGAAAATTCGTTCTAATAAGTCTAGACTTTGCTAAAAACAAAGTATATCATGAACACTTTTTAAAAATCACTTTTTGCTATGCACTTCCAGAGAGAAAGCTTCCTTCCTTCCTCCCTCCCCCCTTCTTTCTTCCTTCCTTCCTCCCTTTGTTTCTTCCTTCCTCTCTTCCTTCCTTCCTTCCTTCCTACCCTTCTTCCTTCTTTTCTTTTTCTTCTTCCCTCTGTCCCTTTCTTCTTCCCTTTCTTCCTCCCTCCCTCTGTCCATCCCTTCCCTTCCTTCTTTTCTTCCTCCTTCTCTCCCTTCTATCCTTCCTTTCTTTTTCTTTCTTCCTCCCTTTCTTTCTTCTTTACTTCTTTCCCTTTCTTTCCTTCTCTTTGACTTGAAACATGGTTAATATGGAATTAAATTTTGCTTGATTTCACATGCACAATTGACACATTGTTTGCCTTCTTGGTGGGTGAGGGAGGGTGGGAAGGAGAAAGAAAGAGAATCTGGAACTCAAAATTTAAAAAGAAAAGTTTTTTTTTTAATGAATAAATAAGAAAAAAGGAATGGCAGAAAATATTTGTTTTTTAAAAAGATTTTTAATGTAACAATTATTGCTGTTATTTATTGAGACAAAAGCCCCACAAGTTTACACACACACACACACACACACACATACACACACATACACGTGTACCTCACTGGTGGTTATGGCAGGAAAGTAGGAAAGTTTATCTCTGCCAAACTCTACCTCCCTGTGCAAGTTATTTGTACATTAAACAACTTGGGCCCACTGTCCTAGAAAGCACAGACCCAGCGTCTCCCAGGGCATCTCCATTCCTTGTAAGAAGGATCCTGTTGAAATTATCAGTATCACCACCATCCACACACCAGAAGGGACTTCTTATGACCAGCCTCTACTTCCTTGATGGTGCCGGTTGGAAAGTCTTGTGGTTTATGCTGTTGCATTCTTTCTTTACTATGAAGACCTGCTCTTCCCTATGATCAGGGAATTGGGAGCTCTGTCATCTCTGATCTCATTTATGTTCATGGTAAACTGGAGGCTGGGAGCATGAGTGACTTCCAGGAAGTGAAATATTGGAAAGCCTGTGCTTCTGGGAAAAAGGAGGAAGCCCAGTGCACAGGGCTGAGCAGCTAGCAAGTCAGTGAGTGAGAGAGCAAGCAGAAGGAGATCTTCAGTCATCCTTTTCCTTGCTAACTATTGGGTTTTGTAAAATCTTATTTCTATTGACCTTCATAATTTTTCCTCTCTGCAAATCACACTGTCTGTAATAGATCAATGGGATGAAGAATGATAATCAGATGTTGTTGCAAACTAGAGACAAGCAATTGACCCCAGATGCTTTATCTCTACTCTCTCAGCTTAATGCCGGAAGTGATACATTAACCTCAGGGTAACTAGGCAGAGCCCTAAGGAGGCACGGCAGGGCAGGGATGTCTGGAGGAGATGGCTAACAAACCTGGACTCTGGAGATCAGGCAACAGTGCCCATGAATTCCACTGACCACCCAGGGAAACTCTTATTCAAGGTTTGGTTTGAAGTCAAGGAAGAAATCCACATCCGCTGACGGTCAAGATGGGATTTAGTGGGCAGAGCACTGGCCTTGGGGGTGGGAAGACCTCAGTTTCAAATTCACCTCAAATACCTGATAGATGTAGGACTCTGGGCAAGTCCTGAAACCTCTCTGTGCCTCAATTTCATTATCTGGAAAATAAGGAGTTTGGAGTAAATGCCAGCTAAAGTCCCTTCCAGCTCAATTCTAGGATCCTGTGAATGGCCTAAGAACATGTTCTGAGGGCAGTCAATAGATGGCAAGTCAATAAAAGAAAACTTCTCTGTTATAGCCCTGCCAGAGAGAGCTCCAACCAAGGTGTGCTGGAGCCAGGGAGAAGGGGACTGAAGCTTCCAACATGATCATTTATACAAAAGAAACTGGCAAGCACTACAAATCAAGACTTGGTTTATTATTTTGTTGATGGTTCACACTCAAGGATGTATTGTTAATGTACTCTAAACTTAAAAGTGTGGGTGCATATGTTTTCCCCCAGAGAGCTTGGTTGTTAAACGTTTTCCATGATACACCCACATTGCTCTATAAACATTGCTTGAGCTCAGCAGGAGCATAGTAGAAGGCTCAGACAATGAAAGCATCATCACATTGGAGGATGATGACTATAGATGATGGTGGTGGTGGTGGTGGTGGTGATGATGGTGGTGTGTAGTGGGGTTGTGGTGGTGATGATGGTGATGAAGAAGATGATGGTGATGATAAAAGTGTCATTTATATAGCACTTGAAGGTTGACAGTCACTATCTCATTTGAAATTCCCAATACCCTGTGTTTACAACCACTCAGGTCTAGGGACAAAGTAACTGGTGGAGCTTAGCACCCCCTCTTCAGGCAGTCTGATACAAGCAGGTAACTATGGCTATGACTTGAGTCCTGCAGCATCAATCAGTATCTTTCAGTAAAATCACAAGTTCCACTCCAATCTGTTCACAGCATTAAGTATTTCAGTGTATATTCAAATTAAGTATTAGATATCCATATGTAATTTATTAATATTATTGATTAATATGACATATTAATATATCAAATTATATTTTTACACAGATCATGTATAAGTGCCTGATGTTTCACCAATCACAAGGGAGAATCAAGTACTATTATCCAATTACCCTCAGAGGAGGGGAGTTCTTATTGGAGAGGGAAGCAGGTTCTTTAAACTCATAGGATTGTTATATTCTTGGTGGGTGGAAAGATCATGGAACTAGGGGACCAAAAGACTAAGTTACAATCCCAGGATTCATGTTCAATTGCTCAAGCAAGCTACTTAAGCTCAGAGTCTCAGTTTCTTTAGCTGTAAAATGGGAATAATACTTTGACAACTGCATAACCACAGGATGACTGCTACAAAACTGTTACAAAATGCTTTACAAGCCTTGAAGTCCTACAGAAATGTTACTTATTTGTATTAATGAAACAGGTGGAATTTGATTTGGGCTTTAAAAGATGGAGAGGAGCTTTATGGATGAAAAAGAATAAGTGAATAGAATATGCCTGTTCTCTAGGCATAAATAGCCTAGAGAATAAACACTTATTGATTGAACAACAAAATAGCCCCAATTAAGGTGCCAAAGTAGTAGGAGTCAAGGGGTTTTTGGATATTTTGGGGTTGAAATGATTGGGGAGAGGGGCAGTAAATCCAGAGTTTGGCAAGAATACTGTGCTATATAAGAAATGATGAGCTGGTCAATGTTAGAAAAACTTGGAAAGACTTGGACTTAGGAAGGAAGATGCTATCTACCTCTAGAGAAAGAACTCATAAATCGAAGTACGTTATGTTATGTTATGTTATGTTATGTTATGTTATGTTATGTTATGTTATGTTTAGAACAGTACAGTATAGTATAGTATGGTTTTACATATATGTGTATGTATATGCATGCATATATGTATGCATGTATTCATGTTTAATTATAGTCTTCCCTCACAGGGTAGGAAGGGAGGGAGGAAAAACGTGCACAGCCAAGAACAAAAGAGAACATAGAAAGAAGCACAGAAAAACTGGATAGCTTAGAAAGCGAGATGCAGGACTTATTACATAGTTTGTTGGTTTTAAGCAGTCTTAAATGGAAATTCATGGTTTTATATTGAATCCTCTCTTTGTGTCCTGCTGTATGCATGGAAATGTTCTTTTTTTGCTCACTTTGTATTTAAGTTTAAAAATTTTAGAAGAACATAGCATAAATGAAGGGGAATCGTTGCTGATAAAGCTAAAGAGAGAAGGGTACCAGGTTGTGGAAGACCATGGGTCTAGGCATATGAGGAGAGAGATAGATTAAGCCTTGAATCATTGCTAAAGCATCTCTGAGCTCCACTCCATGGTACCTTTTGATGTACCCTACTATAGTAAAATGGGTTTTTTCTTATAGATAGATGCTTGTGGTGGAGAAATATTTACCCAGCCCCAGATAAGACATGATTAGTCGATTTTCTTTATCAAAGCTTTTTTCATTAGGAAGACTATTGGATAGTATCCTCTCACAGCTTGCCATCTCCAAAGATCTAGGGAAGTTAGAATGATGGCTTCATAATGATATATCAGTGTAGGGTAAACCTGGTAAAAGAAGAAGTTGAAAATTACATAGAGGGACTTTGAACTAATGTTTAGCCATGATCGTGTTCTCCAATGCAGCTCTTAAGGTGTTTTCAAGTGGCAAGTAGGACTTATTTCCTGGGGCAAAAGTTGCACCATGATTCTCTCAAGAGATAGCTGTTAAATACTGAATTAGATTGAAAGTACAGGTACAATGGAGAAAGGGAAGGCACTTTGCTGAAAGTAGCTTGAATCAGACAATCATTGCATTCTGAGTTTAAATCCTATAAAGGATGACCAGGATGCAAGCTCAGGGATTGAATTCTACCTTATCCTCTTCATCCAAACCTGCTCACAAGGGTCAAGTTAAAAAAGATGTTCTTTTTAACAGAGTCAGCTTCTCAAATGGAACTCTGGTGAAAGCTCCTTACCCACATAATTCAGAACCTGTCTGGTCATGGCCACCTGGGGATTGCTATAGATTCTGCTCATTGAACTCTTTTTGTTGTGGCTCAAACTGAGTATTGTGGATCAATTATTTATTTCTCGGTGCTTCTCCACAGGTAGGCATTGGGAAATGGGGTTCTAGTGTCCGTTACTCATATTAGAAGAGGAAGATTTGACTAATAAAAATTGGACCACATTAGGTTTGAGTGGATGAACCATCTCTTGCTACATTTCCCACAGATGACTCTGGAAGAAAGAATGAGGCTGACAACTTTATGCGACGTTGTCTCACTTCAATCCAGTTCACCTGAAAGTCAAGATATCACTTTGTGATGTCACTGGTCTTCTTTGAAAATAAAGGATGAATCACAGCAACATGAAAATCAACATGGCATAGAGGAAAGAGAAGTGATCTCAAAGCCAGGAAGACCCGAGTTCAGATTCCACCTCTGACACATATTGGCTATGTGACCTTGGACAGGTCACTAAACATTTAGTGCTCTAAGCAATTTTGTAAGTTGCAGAAAAGTTGCCAAGCAGCATTGGTAGAGAGAGTTTGCTTACTAGGGAGATTTCTGTGCCAGTAAAATCCCAGGCCCAGTCTCTATCTCCATTCCTACAATATTTTGAAAAGAGGAGAGGGCCTGACTGAATCTCAGCTTGGTTACTCACTACCTGAATACACCTGGGAAAGTTACTTTCCTGGACTTCTGTTTCCTCATTGATGAAATGAGGTTTTAGACTAAAGTCCCTGATAGTTTCAATTCCTATGACCACAAGAAGAAGCCAGCCCACTTGAAGGGCTGTGGTGAGGAGCTTGGCTATAAGGGCAACAAAAAGCCTGGGCCACCATCCTAGAGAATTCATTGGTCACAAAGAGGAATTTCCCTCATTGTCCATGACAACATTATAAAGGCAGGTTGATGACAGGAAAATAATAGACATGAAAAACAACTTTTTTTAAGATAAAGGGATTCTGAGGATTATCTTGTCCCCTTGCACATCTCCCCAACCTCCCATCTTCTACACATAACTCTTAAAAGACTCAGACAATGGGAAAAAAAATTGTTCTTCATATTTAGTGAGACCTGTAGAAGATGTAAGATTCCCAAACCTCCAAATGGAGCAATACTTAGTTGTGTTGTAAATGTTCTAGACATTAGGGATCTTCATTTAGATTTCAGAATGGAAACATGAATGAATGGATAGAATCAATGAATTTAAGTGCTAAGTGATGAGAATACAAGTAGAAAAATGGAGACCATCTCGGCTCTCTAAGAGCTCACATTCTAATGGAACAGACAATTTATCTTGGGTATTAACTGCAAATCATATATAAAAGAACAGACACACTAAGTAAACACCTGTACTGGTGAGGGTCACTAGACATATTTCTGTGTGAAATAGCTGACAAATGCCAAAAGAACCAGATCCACAATCCAAGGATCACCCTGAAGGGAGTAATGCATGTTCCTCCTGGTTAAGTATACTGAGGTGCAGTTCATTTTACAGGGTCCAAACTGCCATAGTTTACCAGGGCTTCAAAGAATCGGAGAATTTCAGAGCTCTGGTATCTTATGGACCAACCAATGCCCTCTAAAGCATTCCTTATAAGTTGTCATTCTGTATTCCCTGGAAGACCTCTTGTTGGGTAGACCCCATGACCTACCCAGACAGCCCATCCCACATTGAAACCACTCTTATTATTAGGAGTTAGACATAAGTAGGAACAATAGGAGGAAATTGAGGGGTGGAGGGACTACATGTCACAGCAAAAATGAATAGGTTTAGAAGTAGTGAGATGTAGGGAGAGATGAAATGAAAGAAGGTTATGTTCAGAGAGGGGAATTTTAGAGTTCCTGATCATGGATATGGAACACTTATGGGGGATGGTGTGACATTCCTTGTGGTTGGCTAAGGTGGAGTGAAGAAATAGGTCATGAGAGTTAATTAATCAACTGGGAGTCCAGGGTATATAAAGGGACCATAAGCACACATATTATATCTACTAGTAGGGGGTGGGGTGGAGAGGAACTGTGAGCCAGGTACCTGAACTCCTTGAGAATCATGAGAAAAACAACTGGAGAGTCTCTAGGTAACAGCCATTAGGATAGGTAGAGTGAATCTCTTCCCCAAGATTCAACAGCAGGGGGTGGCAGCCAAGGAAAAGTCTGGAAGTGGTCATGGTGGGGAGGATCAAAAGGTATATCTGCTCCTCCTCTGGATCAGTGCGTCAGGAGATGTGAGAGAAGATGCATCTGGTATTCAAAAAGATGCTCAGGAATTCAATGCCTTTGCAGATAGGGCCATATCTACATGAATGCCAAGAAACAGAAGAAGGAGGAGAGAAAAAGATCTAAAATGAAGGGTCATTTATTAATGATAGAAGAGGGGCTTCAGGGGACACCATGGGAAGGCAGGAAGAACTAGAGTTGGACCCGGAATGGGGAGAGCTTAGGTGGATGTGATAAGAGAATGGGAAGCCATGTTTGTGCGAATGATTTTTACTTAAGTAGATGGAGATTCTGCATCACTGATTTTGCAGAAGTAAGAGGCTTGGGAAGAGAGGATAGAAAATGGAAGTGAGATCCCAAGGTATTTGTATCAAACTCTTTTTACCGTCAAATACAGTAGAGGCACCACTCTAACACTGTGGTCTTGGATGAGCTTATTGGAGAAGTATGGAGGGCACTGAAGAGGAAAAAAAAGGAAGAGTCACCAAACTAGACCAAATGCACATAGAGGAGATCCATGGATTATGAGAATCTGGGTAAAAATCCTGATTCTGAGGCTTACAACCCACGTAATCTTGGGCCGGTCCCTGAAGCTTTTGGGGCCTCAGTCTCTAAAATTAGGAGATTAGATTAGATGGTCTATGAGTTCCCTCCCAGTACTTGGTAATCCTGTAACAAATTTAGCAGAGGCTAGGAATCTTCTCTAAAGGACCCCAGGGAGACTGGCACTCACTCACAGGATCAGGGGTAGAATTTTAGAATTTGCCAGCTTGAGGGAACCTTTGAAAATCCAAACCTACGTGTTTTAGAAATGAGAAAACAGAGGCACAGAGAGGGTATATGGTGTGCCTCTGGTCATACAGCAGAGCTGAGACTAGACTGGAGGTCTCTTGACTACTCTGGGACTTCTCATTAGGTTAGCATTTTCCAGTGGTTATCTTAGCCATGAAAGTGAGTCTTTTTTGTGGGAAGAATGGAAATAACCATTTATAACATCAGCACATTTGGTACTTCACTCTGCTTACTCTTTAGGCAGCAAGAGGACTCTCATTCATCTTTATTCACCATCCTACTCATTCAAGCTTTCATTTCCCAGTTATCCCTCCTCTGTATCATTCCCAGAATAATTTTTCTGATGCACACCAGTAATGCTCTTGTTTCCCTCCCCCCGAACATCCTTCAAGTTGATTTCTCTCTCTGGGCTCACTCACACATTTCCAACACGCTTTTGGCATGAAGATTTTCCCAGATTAGAATCAGCCATGAGTATGGCCATAATCATGTAGCTACAATTCAAATTCAATCTCTGTCATGATCTTAAGAGTCATCTTCAGGTGATTTTTTTGGGGGGTGAGTACATTCATACTGTCAATCAACATAGCCCCTAAGCCCTGAATAATGAACTTCCTAGTTATGCATCATCAGTCACCGCAGTGCCATTTACTCTTATATATTAAATATTCACCTAATACTAAGACAAAAGCAAGAATATTCATAATATTTACTTGGTAGAAGGCAAAGGCAAAAATAATCACAGCCCTGACTCAATAGAAGGCTAGAGATTATTCTGGTAGTACTCAAATATAACGATCTACACATAAGACACTCCCTGCAATGCATAGATCATCTGTGGAGGAAAGTGAGCACACACTTATCGGAACTTATCAGGGAGATCTCTAAGTAGGGTAACTCACATGCCAGGGCAAAAGATTTGTCATATGGCAGACCTTGAGATCCTGGGTCTCTGTAAAGAACGACATGAAGTACCAGTTTTGCAGAGCAAAACAATCTGCTCTTCTGGTCCTCACAGCTCTCTTAGCTGACAAAGGCACTTGTTTGCTCCTTAGACCACTGAAATGGCACATGGCCACTCTTGGTAGGATTCTGAGAAAGTGTTACGATCTTTCAGTGACAATCAGTTCTCTTAACTGGGGAACTTCCAGTCAGCATAGCTCCCAGCAAAACAGTTGCAAAGGTTTCCTGTGAGCTGAGATCTTTTTAGCTCCTCTAAACTGTATTTTGTAAGTTGCTTTTCTCCTGGTTTCCTGTGCTTCTTTTCCCTGACACTTTCTGTACTTGGCTTTCTCTTCTCCTGTCTACCTCTTCAGCTGGCTTCTTCCCATTGTTTCTTCTCTGACTTTCAATTCCTCAAATCATGTCTTTTCATTACCAGTCCTAACAATTATTTGATGTATAATTTCACAGTTGTAGTCTTTAAAACTCCCCCCACTAAAGTCAGCCATGTTCAAATGAATAGACCACAATATTCTGCAACCAAGATCACCTTAGTCATTGCCCCACCTTCAAACATGTCATCTCTAAACATTAATCTGATGAGCCATTCTCGATTTCATACTCAGATCCGACTTTGTCTCTACTCAACATTTCTCTGAGAGGCTGTTTCTTCTTAAATGGAATGCTATTTTCCTTACACAAATGTTCTTTTCTGCCCCTTTTAAAAACCAAAATGCTCCCATACAAATGGAGTGATACCTTGTATAACTAAATACAAAGTGATTTTAAGAGGAAGGCAGTGTCTACAACTGAGACCCCAAGTTCTTAATCAGCTCTTTCAGGGATGTGTCCAGCCAGCTAGAAATCCCACAAACAGGTCTCTCCTCCTACCCAGATTTCAACTTTATTTTTCACCAGAATAATAAGAATGGGATGGAAAAGGATCAGAGGAGGGGGCAGTGTGGAGGCTGGCTGCAGCAGCATTTCAGGAGGAACAAAGAGTAGTACCTAGTTCATTGTAAATAAATGAAAGGAGACTAGAGGTCAGAGGCAGGAGAGACGAAGGAATTTTATCTTCAGAAAGAAGGAAACCGGGAATGTGGTTATCTTGTATGGAGGTCAAAGAGTGAGGAGTGAGAGATAGGCTGGGCTTACAAAAGTGAGACTGGGGCCGATCAAACGCTAGAGCATTATATCCTTTCTGCGGAACTTGGGGTGGGGGAGCACAGAAGAAAAGCTCCTTGGTATCAGCAAAGACACTTAGCTGGAACAAGTCAATGGCAGACGGTCTGACATAATAAAGTAACAGCTGATGAAGGACCAGGGGCCTTGAGAGATGGAGCTCCTTGACCCCCATCCTGAGCTTTGCTTCCCAAAGCTTCCTTCTAGCCTCCTAGCCAAGGTCTCCCCCTGCATCCCAGACCATCTCCAGTCCTCCTGATCCATATCTGGCCACTGGACTCAGATGGCTCTGGAGAAGTGAGGCTGGAGACCTTGCATAGCCCTCCCTAACTTAAAGCCAAGTCACTTGCATGCCGCAGTATCATCTCCCTGATGTCATGGTTCTCCTCAAGAATGAAGACAAACAAGGAGAGGAGAGTTCACTTCTCCAAAGTTCATCTGGGGAAGGGCTGCTCAAGGAATCAGGGGAGTGTGGGGCCTCCATGTTCAGGGCAGTTACTAACATCTGTTTACTGAGTAAAGTCAGTTATTGCCTCTCTGCTTCCCCCCATGGATTTCTTAGCATAATAATAGCCCATGTCTTATCGCACCTAAGACTTGCAAATCTCTTCATTTTCCTCCTTTACCCTCATAATAATCCTGGCACATGAGGACTATTTTTATTCTCATTTTACAGGTAAGGAAAATGAGGCTTCCCAAGGTCAAGCAACTGGCTAGACCTCAATCATACAATAAGAGTGTCTGGGGCAGGATTTGAATACAAGTTGTGCTGAATCCAAAGCCAGTGCTTTCTCCATTCTATTATGCAGCATTCTTTTCTCAAGTCACTCAAACATCTTGTGTCAGACATGGTCCTCTGACTCCAAGGACATCTAGGGGGCAAAGGGGATAGAGTACTAGGCCTGAAGTCTGGAAGACTCATCTTGGTAAGATTAAATCTGGCCTCAAACACTAGCTGTGTGGTCCTGGGCTAATCACTTAATCCTGTTTGCCTTAGTTTCCTTATTTGCAAAACCCGTGATGGAAAGGAGAATGACAAACCACTCTAGTATCTTTACCAAGAAAACCCCAAATGGAGTTCCAAAGAGTTGGACATAACGAAAACTACTCAACAGAAAAACAACCACCACCTCTGACTCCAGGGGATTAACAAATGATGCATAAAAGGAAGAATACTGGAGTGGGGTTCAGAGGAGCTGGGTCTGGATCCAATTTTTGTAGTGTCATTTCCATTCCCTAGAGCAGGGGTGGAGAAACTATCCCCTAGAGGCTCCAAATGGTCCTCTAGGTCCTCAAGTGTGACCCTTTGACTGAATCCAAACTTCCCAGAACAAATCCCCTTAATAAAAGGATTTGTTCTATAAAACTTGGCATGGGTCAAAAGGCCACACCCAAGGACCTAGAAGGCCACATGTGGCCTCCAGGCTGCAGGCTTCCCATCCCTAGAGCATCTATGTATATAAAGGGATGGACTAAACCAAAGGTTCTTAATCTTTTTCATGTCCTAGACCCCTTTGGCAGTCTCATGAAGCCTCTACAGCCCTTCTCAAAATAATGTTTTGAAATGCTTAAAACATGTAGGAACAGAAGGAAATTTAAATTATGCAGAAATACAGTTATCAGAATATGTTTTGAAAAAAAAGAAGTCCACACACCCCAGGTTAAGGTTTCCTGTCACTCAACGGTGGTTAAATTCATATTCCATGTCTCAGTCCTATAATTAGATGGAATCAATTATAGGGTGAAAGTTTGATTCCAATCCCTTTTGGTTCTGCTGCTATAATCTCTAGGAGGTTTGAACCCCCCTTTTAACCCTCAGTCATTTTTTCCAAAGTATGTTGGAAAGGTCATGCGCTGAGTGGATAGAGGGCTGACCTTGGAAGCTGGAAGATCAAAATTCAAACTCTGCCTCAGATAGGAACTATCTGGGTGTCCTGGGGCAAATCAGATTCACCTAATGCCCCAGGCAACTGGCTAAAGTCCCTGCCCTACCCCCAGCCCTAAACCCCAATGCATTCCTTCCTTCCTCAACTCAGATTCTTAGCCTCTCAAGCTTCTTGAGCACTGAGCTCGAATCTTCCCTTTCATAGGCAGCCTTCCTCAGGCTTTTGTACCTGCCTCCTCTGCCCCCATGCTAAAGCCTTTCACCTACCCCGCATGTATCTTACAGGAACTTGTTACTTTCATTGTTGTCTGCCCCGTTCGAGTGTGAACTCTTTGATAGCTGTGATTTCTTCTTGGATCCCCAGAGCTGAGCACAGAGCCTACCTAGCCTACAGTAATCTCTTTTTCAAATGGTCATTGACTGACTGAATGACTGACTATGTCACAGAAAAGTGCTAGAGAATGTTCCCCCAAATGGATGCTGGTACTTATCCAGATCCCCCTTTCTCACCTCATGTTTAATCATTGTGGTTTAATTCCTGTCTCTGTCACTGTCTAGTAAACTTGGACAAGTCACTCTAACTTTCTCAGCCTCCATTCCTCATCTCTAAAATGAGGGGGTTGGACTATCTGACCTGAGCCTCTTCCAGCTCCAAATCCTGTGAAATCAATAACCAGTTAGGCTGTTCTATAAAGCTTTGCTGGGAGGATGGATGGTTCTGTGGGTGGCCCACTACCACTGAGGTGTGCAATGGAGTTTTCTTCCAGCATGTCTGCTTATATACATACAGAATGTTAGTAGCCGATATACTTCAGCCAAGGTACTTCTTCTGTTTATTGTAGTTAACCTATGTTTGCCTCATATGTTCTGTTCTATAGAAGAGGGAACTGAGGTTTATCCTGGGTTCCACAGCTAGTAAACGTGCCTGTAATAGGTGTGTGTAGGTGGATGAAAGGCCCTTCCCATTTAACTGGATAAAATCCATTCCAGTGTTCTTCATAATGCATCAAGGTCAAGTATAACTCACACACACACATACACACACACATACACTCACACACACACACACACACGCACACACACACACCAACTTCAAAACTATCAGTGGCATTTCTCAACCTTCCTTCCAACTCCTCTACCCATCATATGTGCTACATCAGTGATCTATGTGATGTTTCAAGTGATGAAGAAGCCTTAAAAAGTGATGGGAAGAAATAGCAAACACAAGACTGTGACCTGTGAAGTGCCATAGTCCTCCATTGTCTGCTGAGGTTGTCTTCTCCCTTGAACCTGCCAGCAAATCTCACCTCCTCAGAGATCCTGTGAGGTCTAGCTTGATGGACATTCTGGGAGAGGCCCCCAGGAAACCTCAGCTTGGGCAGATTTTCACGAGTGCATTCTTCTTCCAAGATAATGTCTGCCCAGCTCCACCTCCAAAAAGCCCTTACAATAGCATGCTGCAGTCTGGAGTCTGATTAGCCTGGAATCACCACAGGCTCCTGGCTCAGGGCCATGACAAACTGGACCATCTTTTGTTATTTCCATCTTCACTATGCATTCAGGGGTTTTCTATACACATTTCATTTCTGGGGATGTCATGTTTATTGAAATGTCCCACATGGTGGGTATCCTGTCACCCTTACTTTCAAAGGGTGATTACATGTAGAAGGCTATCAGGGGATTAATGAAAGGAAAATTATTTTAATTAGTGCAAAGTGCCTTTGAATCACAAATGATATCACAGACTCCCCTTTGAAGACAAAGACACATGGGTTTTAAGAGTCTTGGGCATCTTCATACTATAATGAAGACAGGAAAACCTGAGTTCCAATCCTACTTCGGATATTTACTAACTGTGAGACCCTGGTCAAGTCACTTAACATCTCTGGGCCTCAGTTTCCTCCTTTGTAAAATGAGAGTATTGGGTTTGATGGCCTCTAAGTTTCCTTGTAGCTCAAAACTGCTGATACGATGATCTTCCACCAAGTCCATAGATTGCCTCCCCCCACCATCAATGGGTTTGTGGATAGATTTCAGAGTCTACCCACTTCCATGTGAAAGAACACAGCTTTACTTTCCTTAACTTTTGTTCTCTTGGAGTCCTCTCTTCCCCAACCAAAATAAACAAACAAAAATTCAATGAGACCCCTGGCTTGGAACCACAATTAAGGGGGATTTTGAGGAGGGTTCTTTTGTTTGGGCTGCGGTGGGGAGATCTGGTCCTTTGATGTTACCTGTGTGGTCAATGCCCAATACCAAACTTCCCCTTGCCAATGAATTCAGGCAACTCTTTGGGAATTTCTAGTCTGAAAGAATTGTGTGGGGGCGTGGAGCTTGGACCACTTGTCTCTAACACAGTGGTTCTCAACCTTCCTAATGCCACGACCCTTTAATACTAGTATGTGGGTGTATCTATATGTGGGTGGACCTGCCTGGAGAAAGATGGAATAGTGGTGTCTGGGTTCCTAAGACCATCAGAAATATGTGTTTTCCGATGGTCTTAAGCAACCCCATTCGACCCCCAAAGGGGTCGTGACCCACAGGTTGAGAACTGCTGGTCAGCTAGTATTTGTCAAAATCAGAATTTGAACCCAGATCTTTTCATCTGAAAGCCTAGCCCTCTATCCCTAACCCACGACGTTTCAGGAAAATAACATGCTCAGGTTTTTGTGGTGCTTTATTTGTTTGTTTTAATACCTTCTTAAAGGGCTGCAGACCTGGGTGTGAAAGCGGAGAAGAGGGAGCTGAGTCTTAATTTGGTGAAAATGAAAGTTTTCAGGAGTTACAAGTGTAGCAAAATAGAGATTGAAATGCAGGGAGGATGAATATCAGTCCTTGGATAATCTGATTCTTGAAAAATGTGGGAAAATATAAGACTGTATCCATGAATTACTCATTTTATTGAAATGGAATTTTAAGTGTTACTTCTTTAATTAAGAAATGTGTGAAATAAGAATGAAGTAAAACTCCCTTAAAGCTCTTCCATTTCCCTCAGGGTAGCTGTGCTTAGAGCTGAGATATCACTGCAAAGAGGAACGTTTTGCCCCCATCTGTGACCTTCCCAAATAAGAAGGAAGATGTGAGTTCGGTTGGACACAATTCATGCCTGCCTGGGATAGGCCGAATGATCACTTGCCTGGGATACTGTACCCCTGATTTCTGTTCAAGTCTGTACTAGTGGCTTCTGGGGGCCCATGCAAATCTGCCCCTCTGTAATTCTCTGAATGGAGGCCATTAATGACATGTAGATGCCTGACTCCCCAGGTCTACAATCACCAGGTTTGATGCCCAAAGACACAAAGGGTGAAACAGGAGGGATAAAAATGAAAATCAGAAAAGGCTAAGTCACTCAGGTTCTTTCTTGAGGCTGTAGCCTGATGGCTTCTGAACTTGCCTTAATTTAGGGATGAATTTATTTTCAATAAATTCATTTTCAATAAAAATGTCCATTTCATGAGGATGGAGGCAGGGGCAAGAACAGAGGATTGGCCTCAGGAACCTAGGCTATTTCTGTTTTTCTACTTCCTCGGAATCCCAACACAAATCCCTCCTGCTTTATGAGCCTCAGGTTCCTCAATCATAAAATAGGTATAATGCTATCTTCCTATTTCATAGGGTTATCATAAGAAAATCGTTCTTAAACTCTGACCATTAGATGAAAAGTCATTTATCCATGTAGGGCTGATTTCTCCAAGTTCCCTGATTGTATGTGCCATTACAGGCAGATTTAGCAGGGAAGCAAAGATAAAAACAAAATGGTCATCCATCCATTCCCCCACATTAGCCCCACACAGGAAGCTTGCATTCTACAGGTAGGTCTAGCATGTAAATTAAAAATAGACACAAAGTATTTTGGTGAACACTGATCATTGTGGGTGGGAGGAAAGAAGAAAAAGCCATACCCAGGAGGTGATGTGTGAGTTAAGCCTTGAAGCCCTTAAGAGTTCCAGGAAGCAGAGGAGGAAAGGTGCAGATTTTTAGTGTAAGGCCAACCCATGCAGAAGCGTAGAGACAGGAGACAGAATTACACTTTAACTGGAAGAGAAGTATATGGGAGCGGGGGAAGAGGGGTGGAGTAATGTGGAATCAGTTTAAAAAGGTAGGCTAGAGTCCAAATGTCAAAAAAAAAAAAAAATCCAACCAAAAACCCATTACTGAACATAGGAATTGATACTTTGTCCTAGGTACAGTAGAGAGCTACTGATGGTTCTTTCACTTCCTATTTCAGGGAGAGGATATTAGAGTGCCTCTTTCTCAGGGAAATAAGAGGCTGATTTTCCCAACACTCTCCTCTCTCCAGTAATAAGAGGAAAAACCCTTGTTTATCTTGCTATAATAGGTTTTTAGTCCCTAAGAACACACAGGGTTCTGTGGTTCTAGTCTTGGAGAATCTCTTTCAAATCTATACATTCTCACTACAGCTCTGGGAGCCATATTTTAGCTTTGTAAATGCATTTCAAGTATGAAGAAGAGCAATCTGGAAATCATGACAGCAGCACAAGTCAGCCAGTTGGAGTAGAAAAGGGCCATAAATTTCAACAAGATCTAAAGAAACAGCTTGCTTGGGAGGGGAAAAAAATTAAAAAGCCTGTAACGTTCAGGTCTCAATCATTTAAAACTATCACCTTTTTTTAAAATGGGACTCAGATCAAAGAGAGCTCTAAATCAGGAATAGTCTGCCTGGTAAGTCAGCCACTCAATTGTGTAGTGAGGACAGCCAGTGCAGACTGTACAGAGTGGGGGAGGGGAGGACAAGCAAACAGCTAAGAGGAGGGATTCCCAATTAGCATTTGCTTTCTCACGAAAGTCAGAAAATTCAGGGATACAGATTAAAGGCAATAATAGCCTTTGGAGCAAATGCATGCTTAGAGGTTATAGAATATGGAAACTATCTAATGTAACCCCCTAATATTCCAGATGGAGAAACTGAGGCCCAGGGAGGGTACTAGCCCAAGATCAAACAGATACAAAATGCCCAATGTAGGATTTAAATAAAGATCCAGATTTTCTTTATCCATCTCTTGCTTGTTTACTTGCTCTCTCTTTCTTTATCTTTGTCTTTCTATTTTCCTTCCTTCCTTCCTTCCTCATTCTTTCCCTCCACTCCTTCCCTTCTTTCCTTCCTCTCTTCCTCTTTCCATTTATTCCTTCTCCCTCCCTCCCTTCCCCACTCACTTCTTTTCTTCCTCTCTCTCTTCCACTTTCCTTCCTTCTTTTCTTCTTTCTCTTTCATTCTTATCTTGTTGACACTCATTTATTTTACTATTATTTCCCACCAACTCCCCTCACCTCCACCCACTGCACGTAGAGTAAAAAGTACAGTCACATGAAACAAAGCAACATATTGGAAACATCTGAAAATGTATGTCTCATTCTGCACCTCCCTTCTCCTACCTTCTGCCAAGAGGGAGAAGGCATACCATAAGCATTTTTAGCAGAAATCTTCAGGACTGCTGAGTTGCTAGGAAGTCTCATCCTCCACTAGGTCTCCTATGACACTGGCTCTGCCAGGCTGGTTTGGATGACTGCATGGTGTGGACCAAGGGTGACTAAGTCCACTGGTCAAGTTCACTGCTCAATGGAAAACAGGCACTGGAAAGTTTTCTTCTCCTCATCCTGTAAAGTGTGTTCTTTTCTGTTTAGACATATCAACATAGTCTGATACACCTATCAAATCTCAGGCCAGTTGGCATTCCTCAGAGTTCTCAGGGTCATAGATTGAGAGCTTAAAGAGCCCTTAAAGGTATAATCCCACCATCTTATTTTATAAGCAAGGAAAGCAGAGTCACAGGGAGATGAAGTGACCCCACCCAAGACAACACCTGGCAGACATAACATCTGGGATTTGAACCCAGACCATCTCAGTCCAAAACCAGACCTCCTTTCCACTAAATCATACTGCCTAACTTCACCTTTGGTGTATAATTTATGTTTGGTTAAGCTCAATTAATAGGGAGAGGTCCTTCAATTGGCTGGGAAGGAGAGGAACTAAAAGAACATTTAATTAGTTATTTAACCTCCCCAAATTACAAGAAGTCACTACTTTGTGAATTCAGTGTTTCTTGTATTTTTATATATATAATATTTATTTTTATATATTTACATATACACAGGTATACAGCCCCCTACCCCCCATCTCCTTTGAGGTATTGATTGAAATAGGTTTGAGTGATAAAATACATACATACATATAAGCATGCATTCATGTTTACATGGATACTAGCCTTAGCCCCAGCCCAGTCAAGCCTGGATCAGCTCCCTGAAGGTGCCCTTGTGACATCTTGTGCCACATTCATAAAGCTCTTGATTGGTTCAGAGATCTCTGAGACAAGGCATAAATGGCAAGCCTCAAATTTTTGGATATCAGGAGAATACAGAAAGTAGATAAAGGGTAAGATTAGGTTTAAGCAAATAAATTCTAAGGAGGGTGAATTTTGAAGAGGAGTTTAAAAGAAAAAGAAATAAAGAATAAGAACCTATTAATGGTCTATAGGTGAGAGAAAGAGAAGAAGGGCAGGAGAGCAGGAAAAGTATAAGAGGAAATGATGAATGGAAATACACAAATAGTAATCATGACTGTGAATGTCAAAGGGATAAGCTCACCCAAAAAACATAAGAGGATAGCATAATTGTTGAGAAAGCAGGCTTCAACATGTTGTTTGTAAAAACACACTTGAAACAAGAAGATGCAGAGTGAGGTAAAATGAAGGGCTAAAGAAAAATTATTAGATTTCAGCTGAAGTTTTAAAAAAAAGACAGAAGGAGCAATTATGATCTCTGTCAAAGCAATAGCAAAAGCAGACTTAAATAAGACTGACAGGGAAACTATACTTTACAGAAGGTCACCTAGATAATGAATTATTATTATCAGTACTAAGCATATATGTAGCAAATAATGTAACATCTAAATACTTAGAGGAATGGTTAATGAGTTACAGGGAGAAATAGTAAAACTATAAAAGTGAAGGTTTTCAGGTTACCCGTTTTAGACTTAGATACATCTAAACCAAAAAAAAAATGATAAGAAAGGTGAAGGATCTTTGAATAGAATAGAATTTTAGAAAAATCAGATATAATAGATCTCTAGAGATTACTGAATGAGAATTGGAAGTATAAGTCTTTCTTAGCTGTTCGTGGAACTTTTACAAGAATTGATCATGTGTTAGGACATAAATCCTCACAAAGAGATGCAGAAAACAGAAAAAGTAAATATAACTTTTATGGACCACAACGTAATGATGATTTCATTCAAAAAGAACAATTGAATAAATCATTGAAATTTTGTTGGATGCCAGATAACTTAGTTGTAAAGAAGGGTGAGGCAAAAAACAAATCATAGAAACAATAGATCATTTCATTAAATATAATGTCAACAATGACACAACACACCAAACTTTTTGAGATACAGCTAAAGCAGTCCTCAGGGGATATTTATATTGCCAAATACTTTCATCAATAAAAGTAAGAAATAGTGGATTAATGAACTGATCATGCAATAAAACAAAGAAACTAGAATTCAGGGTTTTGACTGGTGGTTTTTAATTTGTGTTGACAAACTAATGAGTTTAATTTGTGCCAACAAATTTAAAATGCCAGTCAAATGCATCAATAGAAATCCTGAAAATCAAAGAAGAGATTAACAAAATTGAAAGCAAAAAAAAAAAACTATTAATAATTGAAACAAAATACAGTTTTTTAAAATAAATATCTAAATTATCAATTCTATTTTTAAGACAAAACAAAATTGCCAGTATCAAAAATGAAAAAAATGCGTATTCATACCCAATGAAGAAGAATTTTTTTTTAATCTTAAGAACTAGTTTGTGCAACTATATGTGAATAAAACCAACAATCTAAATAAAATGGATGAATATTTACAAAAAATATAAAATACCTAGATTATCACAACAAAAAAACAGAGGATTTAAATAATCTCAACTCAGAAAAATAAATTAAACTAGCCATAAAGGAACACTCAAAGGGGTGGAGGTGGGGAACAAAACAAGGATCAAAAAGCTTTACAAATAAATTCCATCAAACATGTAAAGGACAAATAATAACAATATTATATAAACTTTTTAAAATATAGTATTCAAATTATATAATAATGAAAACAAAATAATATTGAAATATAATAATTAAATACTACTCTTATATTGCATAAACCAGAAGGGAAGAAAGAAAGGGTTCTATCAAATTCCAAAAATCATAAAACTATATCAATAACTGTAGAACAGGCTTTTGACAAGACACAACACCCATTCCTATTTTTTTAAATGACAATTCATGTGAATAAATGGATCTTCCTTCAATCTAGTAGGTAGCATCTATACAAGAGTTGACTATTGTAATGGGAATTAACTAGAGGTCTTTCCAATATGATTAGGGTTGATACAAACATGTCCATAGTTAATATTACTGCTCAATAAAGTGCTAATTTTTCATATGTGTCATTTCTTAAAACATAGTAATATTCCATTACTTTGATGCAATGGTTTTTTAGACATTATCTCATCTATAGTAACCTCCTTTGTTTCCAGTTCTTTACTACTAAAAGAAAATGCTTCTATGAATATTTAAGCACATATAGGGCCCTTCTTCCTGGGGGCACATTACCCTTCTTTGGGGAGTATATTTTTAATAGTAAGATATCTGTGTTAACAGCTATGCTCATTTTAGTCATTTTTTGCAGCATAATATCATGATTCTTTCCAAATGTTTGAGCCCATCACAAATCCACTGGAACAGAGGTGTGAAACACACTCCCTACTAACCAAATATGATTGAAAAAAAATTAGCAAATTCAATAAAACTACAATAAAGCATAGACAATGTTTATATGTGGTTTTCTGGATCAATATGCAGCCTTCAGGAATCTTTATTCTAGTGATCCTATTTCTATTTGAGGTTGACACCATTGTAACAGTTGATCTACCAATGGTGTATTAGTGTGTCTATTAAAGTCTGTGATTTCTTTTAAAAAAAATTAATGTTTTAAATTTTTTTTGTTTATTTATTTATTGAAAAAAAATTTTTTTTTTTGCAATTTCTTTCAGAACTATACATTCCTATCAACTGACCACTTATCTCATGGAGAACCGCATTTGGCCTTCTATGCTAATTACCTATATATCTTGGATGACTGGCTCTCATCTCAGATGGTTCACACAAAGATTTTGCCCAAAATGGTAGATTGTAGCCTGATATGGACTTCATTGATAATGTTTGTACAATTTCATGCTATCCATACTATCTGTTTTTATCTTTTTGTGATCATCTCTGTTCATATTTGTTTAAGAAGTCTTCCTTAGCCTTGACTGAAAGTGTCTGTTCTGTCTATCCTAGAGAACATTACCTACCTGGTTCTCTTCTATTTCTTGAAAATGTCATGACATTCAATATTAAGTTCACATAGCCATTTTGATCTCATTGTAATAAATTATGTAAGACATTGGTTTAAACATGTTTTTTTTTTTTTTTGCCAAATGTCTTGCCAGATTTCCCAGAAATTCTTGTCAAGTATAGAGTACAGAACTCTTTCCCCAAATATTTATGGTCTCAGTTTTTATCAAACACCAGGTTATCAAATTTTATTGCTTGTGATTCTTTATTAAAGTGGTATAAAATTAATTTCAATCAAGACACTCAAATAAGGGGATTAGAACTATTCCCAGTTCCCAATTTTGCCTGGGTTAATATGGTTACTTAGATATATAACTCAATTCAATTTTACTACCATTTATAAAACTCACTTATGTGCATAGCACTTTTAGATACTAGAAGCTTCAGGGCTGTAAAATTTTGGATGGGCTGGTGGTGTGGGGTGGAATAAAGAATAATAAAGTACATAAGTAATTATCCAACACACATTGTAGCCCAAATACAGAATATTAAATACATAGTATACTATAACTATAGACAAGGGTTACATATTGAGAACATGCTGTGTAGATTCTATCAATGGGCATTGACTCATTGCATGTACAACTGCCTGGAGTATCCCATGTCAATCTAGCCACTGGCTAGATACCACTGGGGTTCTGCCAATAGTAGGAAAGGATGTGTTTTATTTCTTATAAATCCTGGGTACAAGTCTTAAATCTGGCGTTTACTGACTTCGTGAGTATATACAAGTCTTTTAATGTTTCGGCACCACCAGGCAACTCTCTAAGAAAATATGCTACTGGTTACTGCTGCCTTTTATAGAGTGAGTTTCTAACATAAAAGTTCTTATCCTCCCCCTCCCCCAAAAAACTTTCTATTTATTTCTATAATAGAACTGCTAGTTACACTCATTCTAAGGCATCGATACCTAAACAAAGAGCCACAGAGGCATGGGTGGGCCTATTAATTGGCCATTCAAGGAAAGGCAGGATGATCAGGGTTTAAAGGCATAGTCCTGGATCACCATTTAAAACACAATGGGTTGTTTTGTTTTGTTTTTTAAACCAGTTTCAGAGCTATATTTCAAGAAATCCAAATGAAAACTGGAGGACAAAACTAAATTGTACCAGTTTTTTTGAAAAGAAAAAAAGGAGTAAAAGGAAGAGGAGGGAGGGGAGGAGAAGTAAGAGGAAGAGGAAGAAGAGGAAGAGGAGAAAACTATCATTATTTCCCAGCTGAATTTGTTATTATTCATAAACTGAATTTATTAGGCCCGCTACTGTTACTTTCAGATAACATGTTAAAGACACATTCTATAACTGGTTCCAGTTTGTTAACCAAAATGGGATAGGGGGAATAGGAGACTCTTTTTTGGGCTAAAGAGGAATTCAGGGGCTTTAATTAGCTTCCTCCTGCTCCCTCTTGCCTCAGTCCTGTTGGATTCTCTATTAGCATGAAATCTGGTAACAACCAATCCTGGAAGAGGAGGAAGTGTTTGACCATTCCAATAAGACCATGTGACCTTGGGAAACATCTTGGTCATTGGCTTCTGTGTTTGGTCTTTTTCATTTTAAGTGAGGTGATTGAACCTTCTGACCTTGTTTGAGTTTGAAAGTTCTGGAGAGTATCTTAACATTCCCACATTCCAGAGTCCAGAGTTTGGCTTTGTAGGCAGGGCATCATCCGCTCCAACATCCCCACATTCCAGAGTCCAGAGTTTGGCTTTGTAGGCAGGGCATCATCCACTCCAAGGAGGAAGGAGTGACTTTGGGGAATGATCTTTTCAAATCAAGCCCTTAGAATATCCTGAGGGGAACAAGGAGTTGCCTAGCCTGGCTCTGGGAAAGTGAGCCACAGGATACATATGGTACATATATAACAGGTACATATGGTACATATATAACATTCCACATGGACAGTTCCCTACCTCTGCAAGGAAGTCATTCTGTTACCTATTCTTGCAGCAAAGCTTAGCCATTGTCTTTGCAGAATGGTCAGCTTATTTTTGCTGTGTTCTTTTCATTGACACTTATTACTGCTATTGTTATGATTACATTGTATTAACATATTATACATTATATTATTACAGTATTTTCCTGGCAGATCTTGTTTAACTTTGTATAAGTTCATTTGGGTGTTTTCATGCTCTGCATTCCTTACGACAGTGTATATGTGTGTCTGGATACATATGTGTATGCATAGACTCAGAGCTATTTGAATATATGGACTCAATGAATAGTTCTTAATGGTTTAATGTCAATATGGTAGGATGTTTCCAGTTCAGTACTCCAAGAATGCTGAGGTTTGCTTTGTGCATGGCCTTTTGCCCTTTAAGATTTTATCAAAAACATAGATAAAGTCACAGGTGGTTACTGTGACCAGCACAGTTGTATGGCCCAGCAAGCAGCTGAATAAAAGAGAGAAACGGGGATGTATTGAATAGTCTGTTTATTACAGAACCGTTTCATACAGGCCCAAGATACAAGAAAATCACAAGGCTTATATTTCCTATAGCAGAAATCTCTATGTGAGGAAATACACAGACCCTTCTTTGGAATCAACCACTCCTACCCCAGCCCAAGGCTAATTATTCATTGAGACTTCATTCTAGGACCTTCCCAGAGACACAAACAAAACAGGGACTCACTTGCTAATTAACTACCCCAAAACTTTTTTAGTTATTCATAGAACCAGAAAGCATCCATCCAACAAGATTATACTCTTCCTGCATATCTGCCTCATAGAAGAGGGGAGCATATCCTTAATGGGGTCAGGAGACCCCTGAAAGTCTGGTCTACTACAGGTGGTATGTTTAGGAAATTTGCAGATGACCTAAAGCTGGAAGGAATAGCTAACTCATTGGGTGACAGATGGGAAACAAAAGATCTTAAAAGTACAGATCATTGGTCTGAATCTAACAATACAAAATTCAATATGAGTAAATGTAAAGTCTTTCTCTTGGGTACAAAAAATCAGTTTCACATATAGAAGATGGGAAGGGTATGCTTAAATGGCAATTCTGAAAAAAAAAGATCTGGGAGCTTTAGATGTAGTGCTTAGCATAGTGCCTGGCACAGAACATGGTTTAATAATAAGCTAAACTAGCTAAAAAAATAAGCAATAAGCTAAATGCTTATTGACTAACTGATTATTTAGTCGACTGTTAGCTCTATATGAATCTGCAATGTGATGTGACATCCAAAAATAAAAGGTAATGTAATATTGGGCTGCATTAAGAGGGGTCTAACTTCATGGGAGGCAGTGAGGTAGTTCTGTAGATAGAACTCTGGACTTAGAGTCAGGAAGACCTGAGTTCAAATGTAACCTCGGTCACCTTCAAGCTGTGTGACCCTGGGCAAGTCACTTAACCTCTGTTTACCTTAATCCACTAGAGAAGAAAATTGCAAAGCATTCTCATATCTTTGCCAAGAAAATGCCATGGATATTAGGGTCTGTGGGGACATGACTGAATGACTGAACAACACCAACAAAACAAGCTTCCAGGAACAGAGAAAAGAAGAACCTACTGTGTTCTGCTCTTCTTAGACCTCAACTAGAATATACTGTCCAATCATAGACATCATTATTTAAGCAGGTTGACAAATTGGAGAATGTCCAGAGGAAGAGGAGGGCACCCAGAAGAAGGGCCTTGAGTCCATGATATATTGAGGTTGGTTAAAAGAACTGGGGATGATTATTCTGGGGAAGAGAAGATTCAGGGGAGACACAAGAATTGTCTTCAAGTATTCAAGGCCTGTCATGTGGAAGACTAACTAGGTTTGTTCTGTTTGGGCTCAGGGGGCAGAACCAGTGGCAATGGGGGGATAGTTTCAAAGAGGCCAACTTAGGGTTGATGTCAGGGGGAAAATTAACAATCTGAGCTACCACAGAGTGACTTGGGTGACTTCATGACTCCCCTTTCTTCGAGGTCGTTATGCAGAGGCTGAACTACCTGTTGTGGGTTATGTTAAAGTGGGGATGCTTTTCATAGAGAGCTCCAACTACACAAGGGCTTCTAAGGCTTCTTTGTGTCACAGCCACATCTGGAAAAGCTTCTTAGGAGTTTCTTAGAACTAGGGTTTTTTAATGTATAGCAAAACAAAGGAAACAAATTATGTTGAAATACAGTTATCAAAACAAAAAATTAAGAGAGTTCACAGATGCCAGGCTAAGAAGTTCTAGTGTAAATGGACACTGAGGGTACTTCTAAGTCTCAAATCCTGTGATGATGGAATTCTTTGATTCCTTCAATAATTACCAATCTTCCCTTGGAGAAAAAGTACCTTGTTGAAATACCAGCATTCTGCCAGTGTTGTTGTATAGTGTCAAAATATGGAATTCAGCAGCCTCTGAAGAAATGAAAATGAAGCCAGAAACAAAGCTGGGAATTTCCTGACTTCATGGAAAAATTAGATTTACTCATTGGACTATATTACTTCTATTATTTGGGTGGGTTCATTTCTGTTCTCTCTTCATAAAACCACTGGAGTAGTTTCCAAGACACCTTCCTCCACTACTTCCATTTGCACACTGAGCTATAATTTTTTTAGTTTGCCTCTTTGATCTTTCTTAAATAAAACTAGGATGCTTGCCAATTTCTAATCCCCATGTCTCTCTACTGTGTAGTGTAATAAAAAGCATTAAAAGGAACTTAAAGCTATATCTCCTCAATTAGCCAGGAGTTCTTTGGGAAATGGTGCCTTTTTAAGACCACAGACCAAAGCCCCCTGGCACTAGTAGATACCACTTTCCAAAAGCCCTTTCTAGGGGCTCTGAATCTGCTTTACCACTTATTCTCCTAAAGAAATAAAATGGCTACATATGTGTGCATATTCATATGTGTGTATGTATACATGTGTGTATGTATATATAAATGAAAACTGTTTTGAAGCCCACACACTGGCTAAACTCCAGTTGTGATCCTTTGGTGATTCATTTCCATCTTATGCTGCTCTTCTCCAGGACCTTTTTGTTGTTCACTTGTGTCTGGCTCTTCATGACCCCATGGACTGTAGGGGACCAGGCCCTTCTATCCTCCACTAGCTCTGGAATTCTGTCCAAGTTCCTGTTCATTGTTTCCATGATACTATTCTCCAGGGTCTAGTTGACCCTTTAGTAAATCCTAGCTGACTGACTATATAAGAACACATATAATCATTGGACTTTTGCTTTCCTTTATCAGTTTCTGAGGAATTTGTGGCATTGAATATTATCACAATTTAATGTTCCTCCCCAACCCTGAAACTACTTTGTATTTATTTAGGCTTTGAGTACTTAGTCAGCTCTGGCACTGCCCTAGATGAATTTAAGCTCCTTGAGGGCAAGGATTATTTTGTTTTGTCTTTGTATCATCACCAAGGAACAAAATGTCTGATGCATAGTAGTCACTTAACAAATGTATGTTGAGAAGAAATGAATGGTAATGACAAGAAACGACATTAATAAGGCATCTAGACTATTCCAGGCATTTCTCTACCATATCCCCTAGCGGCTCCTCCTATGCCTCTTTTGGCTCCCTATTAGAATGTAAACTCCTGAACGAAGAGCCTGGATTTATATTTCCAATTTATAGCACAATGCCTGGCTTAATAAATACTTCTTGGATTTACTTGTGTTAGGTCCTAGGAATACAAAGGCAAAATGAAAGCCATCCCTGCCCTGTAGGAAGGAGTTTACACTCTAGTAGGAGCTGTCGTTTTGTCCTTCCTTCTTGAAGACAGCCATGACATCAGGAAGGTGATGTACAAACAATGTGACCAGTGTCCAGTACCCAATATTTGCAGAGTGTCCAAAGCAGGGGATAAGAAGACTAATGACATGCAGACTTTACCCCCAAGGACCTCAGCATCTAGTAGGAAGTGACATCCACCCAAATGATATCCATGTTGTTTTCCTAAGTACAGAAGAGTTCAGAAAACAGAAAGCAAAATAATCCCCCACTGTGGGGGGAAGGAAGATTTCATAAAGAAGATGCCATTGGGGTTGATTCTTGAAGGCTGATGGGATTTTAGCTTTATAAAGTTAGAGGTGGGAATTCAAGGCATAGGAAATAGTGTGAGTTAAAGCATTCCAGCAGAGTGTGGGACATGTGGGGAAGAGCTGTATAATTCAGAACAGATTACATTGAGTCCATAGAAATACGAAAGGGACTCGTGTGAAAGGAAAGTTGGAGTCCATATACTTTGGAGTCAGCTAAGAGAAGGCCTTGAATTCCAGGCAATGAAGCCTGAAATTTATTGGCTAGACAATGGGAAAGACTTTTTTAAAGGAAAAAAAAGAAATTTATGTGATAACATTATTATGTATTTAAAAGCAATACAAGTCGACTTGCAGTTTCATGAGCAATCATCTTTTTAAAAATTATACTACATTGTGGAAATGTTTGTTTTATTTCATAAATTAAAAATAAAATAAAGAAACATTTTTAAAAAGAAAAAGAAAAAAATCAGATTCGTACAGTAGTAAGATTTTTCTGGCAGAAGTGTCAGATGTGTGGATAAGGAAAGAAATTGAAAGTATGGATTCCAGTATAGGGACATGGCTGGGAAGAGCACCTGAAAGCATCGGTCTAGACAAAATATCTAGTATTTTGGTAGAAATACCAAAGGAAAGGAAGGAATAGATGGAAGATATTTTCAAGAGAGAGAACCAAGAGTCGACTGAGAGTATATGAGGGCCAAAGTAGAGAAAGGAATCAATGAAGGAATCAATCCATACTATGTTATGGAAATGCTTATTTTATTCCATAAACTAATAAATAAATAAAATTTTAACAAAAGAATAAATAAATCAATGGATGGGTGGGTGGATTTGAAGACATTTTTATGGGTGAGGTACCAGGGAAGAGAATATAAACAGAGAAAATTACAGAGTCAAGGACAAATGAAGGGAAACATCATCCCCATTTCATTACTCCAGAGGGTGGTGGGGCTACCTTTGGGCTTTTGCTCAGTAGAATGACAAAACGATTAGGAGGGAAGCAGAAAATATTGCTATCCAACACTCAGACTGATAGATGTCACACAGGGCAGGATGAAACATACAAATCTACTGATCCGTGAATTGAACCCAAACTTTCTTATTTCACGGGTGAAGGACAAAGGGTCTTTAATCTTCAAAAATAACTAGTGAGAAATTAATACCAAAATATAGAACCCAACCCATCCCATTGGCCCACCACCATTGGAGATCTTCAAACATAGACTGCATGGTGTATGGGGGTAATGTCTAGACTGATTCTTGCTCAGATATGACTGGACTGTGTGACTGCTGAGCCCCTGCTTAGTTGATTCCCCTTTACACATTGTCTTCCACAATAGAATACAGCTCTGGGGCAGGAGGCATTTTGTTTGCTTTTCTTTGTACCCTCAGCAATCATCACATTCCTTGCACATAGTCAGCATTTAATAACTGCCTTATCTACCAAATGAAACCCAAAACTACATTTTTATCAATGGGATCCAATAAGAACAAAATTGAAACTTCAGAATATTCTCTAACCTTAAATTAAATCAATATTTCATGTTTCTTGCTTAGAATTCAGATGAATTAAACTCATAGAATTTTTTTTTAATTATCATTTCTTACTTTTAGTACAAAGGGAATAATTTACTTCTTAACATACTCAATCAACAAGAATTTCTTAAGCTACTACTGTGTGCTTGACTCAAGTCTTGGCTTCCCATATTCCAAATCATGCCCCTGCAGCTGTCTCATCCTTGTCATTCCCTGGGCATCTGGGGCCTCCCCATCTTGTAACATCCAACTATTCCTATGGCTTTCTCAACTGGGAATACTTCTTTCTAAGACCCACTCCATTTTTCAATTGGTGAGTCCCTCCTATGCTTCCATCTTGTGGAGGTTCCCAGGGGAGCATTTATACCCTTCCCAGCCTCTGGAACCATGACTGTGTGGCCAATACCTTCCTCTTCACCAGCCCACATTCAGCTCCCGGATTCCATGTATTGTCTTCCCCTACTAGCATGGGACTGGCTTTCTCTAGCTTTATATTTGCATCCCCAGGACTTAGGACAGTTGCTGGCATATGGCAAACACCTGATAAGTGTTTGGTTCCTTCCTCCTGGTATAGTAAGATAGGCCTACACACACCATTCATGCAATTTTATAGTCCTGCGAAAACCAAATATGAGCAATGGGTAGGATTGAATTTGATGATTGTTCAGATCTCTTTCTGGCCTGAAAACCAAATGCAGATCCCAGAAGAACAGGGCTTTATCCATCCTCACAAAGTTCTGTTTGTACGGGGGTGTGGTTGTCAAGTATCATGATTTGAGAATATCCATAAACACTGTCTTCACCCTTACATGGTGACCAAATTAGGTAAGACATGAATATAGTAAGACAGTAAGAGATAGGATATAGGGAATAAGGTGTTAGATCACATGCTACTGAAGAAGGAACTACAAAATTCCAGTGACAAGAGAAGAACTGACATTTACATAACAGTACTTTATGGTAGCTGGTGGCATGGTAGATAGAGCACTGAACTTAGAGACGGGAATAACTGAGCTCAAAACTGGCTTCAGACACTTAAATGTCTTGTTGCTGTCGATCTGTAAGGATGTAACTGTTCTAGCCATTGACCCTGAGCAAGCCACACAATATCTGTCTGCCTCAGTTTCTTCAACTCTAAAGCTGGGGATAACAATAACACCTACTTCCCAGGGCTGTTGTAAGGCTCAAATACGACCATATTTATAAATCGCTTCTCATGGTGCCTGGCGCAGAGAAGACACTGTGAAAATTCTTGTACCCTTCCCTCCTGCTTTAAATGTATTATCTCACTTGACTAGATAATCTAGGTATGGATTATTTCCATTTTGCTGACATAGAAACTGAAGCTGTAGGGATTAATTGACCTGTTCAGGGTTACATGGACAGTGTTAGAGTGGGAATTAGAATTACTATTGTTGTTCCAATGACCTGTTGTTAGTCAGTAAGGGGCTGATGGACAAAGTAGGTCTTAGAAGGATTTAGGTTCAGGTGAAAGAGTGAGAAGGAAACTGCGTTAAGTAGAGACATGGATGAATGAGCACACTGGATGTTTCAGTGTCCTGAGAGAAGAAGAGAACAGCCTGAGAGAGCAGAGGGTTTGATTTTAGCATTCAGGAAAGTTGTGTTGACCTGGTGGGGCCAGACAATGGTATGCTGATGCCTGAGGTGTTTGGCCATGATGGGAAATAGGTGCCATATCAACTTGTCATTATTGAACTAATGAAATCAAAGTCAGCCTTAAGGAAAGAGAGGGCAAGATGCTGTCATTTCTGGCTGGGAATCTTCAGTGCCTAGTATGCCATAGACACCTAATGAAAACTGGGTTGGTTGATTGAGTGGCAAGGAGCCTAGGAGTCATGATATCAACTGGGGTCTCTCCCAGAAATCCAGGCATAGGTGATGAGTACCAGGATCAATGCCCTGGAAGCACGGTGGCAGTAAAGGGTTCTGGAGTCAGTCAACCTAGTCATCCCTGAGCTTGATTCTCTGCAGTTACTACTTGGGTATGACATACCGTTCAGCCCCTCAGTTCTCTCAGCTACAGTAGGTAGGTTGGCCCACAGGGTCTCTGAAGGCTCGTCCAGTTATAGATAGATGGGTCTATGAAGATATGAACTCTAGGAAGCCTTCCTAGGGAGCTGGATATGAGTAGCTCAATGATGCACTGGAGAGAGCACTGGGCCTTGGACTCAGGAAGACCATTCAAATCTGACCCCAGATAATTTACTGGCTGTGTCACCCTAGAGAGGTCACATAGCCTCAATTTCCTCAACTGTAAAATGGGGGAACAGCACCTACCTGTCAGTGTTGTTGTGAGGATCTAATGAGATAATATTTGAAAAGAGCTTAGAACCCTTCCATATACTTATTAGGCTCTCTATAAATACTTCTTCCCTCCCTCTTCTCATTTTAAAGCTGTAAAATTTCAATAATGGGTAGGGTGTAGAAGGGATAAAATCATGGAACAAATAGGAAGAATAATTGATTAAATCTGGTTACTAAGTAGATCTAGGGCAAAGGATAATGGGGAACCAAAGATTTGGGGATTGGGTCACTGTTGGATTGAATCAATCACAGAAGCATGGGCCAGGTGCCAAATCCAAGAATGATCAGAATCAAGCCTAGGACTCAACTCAGTACTGTGCCATCTGTGGAACCTTGAATTAGTCCAGTCATTCTGGAAATTTGGAATGATTCCCCCCAAATCACTACACTCTTTGACCCAACATCATCCCTACTGGGCCCATAACCCAAAGAGAAGAAATAAAGAGTGTACAACAGTATTTATAGAAAGCTCTTTTTTCTAGTTAAGTGGGGGTTTCTTAACTGAACACACATATGTGAAAGTACTGAAATAAGGGCTGTAAGAAATGAAGAATGTTGGACCTGAAATTGGGAAGACTTGAGTTCAAATTTGACCTCAGACACTTAGTATCTGTCTGACGCTAGGCAGGTCACTTTGAAGAGGTTACCCACAAAGAGGGTTAGGGTTGCCTGAGACCCCAAAATACCAACATGCCGGGTCCTGTGGAAAGAGTTCCACTCAAGTCTTCTCAGCCAAAGAAAAGCAAAGTTTATTGAAAGTTCACCATATTAGGTAGACTCGTAAGGAGCCTAGGTATCTGTAAGGCTCACATTGGGCAAGCAGTCCAGAATAAGTCTGACAGAGTAAGTCTGTGATAGGGCATTCTGTGGTGCTCTTATGCCACATGGAGGAAATATGGGATTCTATATACAGAAAGGTTGTGGGAGGAATCTAGGGGTGGTCTAGAGGAGGAGTTTGTGGAGGGTCTTCAGGAGGACTCAGATGAGGTCACACTCCAGTAATGAGTGATTAAGGGTGGGAAATTGTTGGAGGCTACCTGGAGACCATAGACAATGGTAGGCCAGGCCAGTTCAAGGGTGGGAACAGGAGCATTGAGGGTGAGAAACTATTGGAACAAAGGAGGGCTAAAGACTTGGGCAGAGACACAACTTAAGGCCCATAACCTTAGGTAAATGCCTTCCCTTAGGAAGATTCAAGGAGAGCTCAAGGGGGCTTCCAAAGCCTGCACCTCATCAACTTAACCTCTGCCTTAGTTTCCCCATCTGCAGAATGAGGATGATAATAGTATCTCCTTCCCAGGTAGTAGTGAGGACAGAATAACATAGTATTTGTAAAGTGGTTTGCAGACCTCTGAGTGATATATAAATGCTTACTAACTGGCTAGCACTCAACTGAAACTTCTCTCTCCAAAGTTCATGATAAGCTCTTTGTTGACCAATCACATCCTCCTTGATCTTTCTTCAACCTTTCATGCTACTGCCTGCCTTCTTGTCATTCTTTTCTTTCCCAGGTCACATGACACTGTTCTCTCCTGGTCCTCATGTTACCTTGTCTGGTCAGACCTTCCTTCTCAGTCTCCTTTGCTGAGGCTTGGCACAGATCATGCCTGTAAAGCGCCATACTAAACCCTGTTCTCTTCTTCTTCTATATCCTATTTTCAATTGGTGACCTCATCAGCTTCCTTGCGCTCAATTATCAATAATAATTGTGATGATAACATTTATATGCATCTTAAGGTTTGCAAAGTACTTTTAAAAATATTCTCTTATTTGATCTTCATAATAGCCTGGGAGATAAGTGCTATTATCCCCATTTTATTGATGGGGAAACTGAGGCAAATGCAGGTTAAGTGACTTGTTTAGGATCACATACAACTAGAGACAGGATTCAAAATCAATTCCTCCTTACTTCAAGCCCAGCACTCTATCCCCTGTGACTGCCTCCAATGAGACAGAAGATTCTCAAGTCTATCTTGATTTCTTTCCTGACCTACAGTTGCATCTCAAGGTCCCAATTGGATGTCCTGAACTGGAAGTCTTGTAGATGTCTTGAACTTAACAAATCCAGAACTGTCATTCCTGCTGCTCTTGATGTTACCAGTATCCTTCCAGTCTCTCCCAGGTCTACAATCTTGGGGTCATCCTAAATTCTCATTCTCTCTCATCCTATTCATGCCCAATAAGTTTACATGTGCTACTGATTTTACCTTGATTGTATCTTTCACATATACCTTCTTTCTTCTGATAATGCCTCCACACTGGACTGGTCCCTTATCCTGTCATACTTGGACTGCACAATAGCCTTCTGGCTAGGTAACCCTGCTTCAGGTCGCTCCCCACTCCAGTCCATTCCCTACTCAGCCACCAAAGTGATCTACCTAGAGTGTAGGTCTGTCTATGCAATCTGTCTATGTAATAAATGCCAGTCACTTCCTATTCCCTACAGGGTCCAATATAAAATGTTTTCTTTGGCTTTTAAATTCCTTCATAAACTTGCCCATTCCTAATGCTTCTGTCTTAAACTTGACTCATTTCCATGTTCTCTGAGATCCAGTGACACTGGTCTCCTTGCTGGATATCCCATCTCCCAGTCCTGTGCATTTTCACTGGCTATTCACCATGCCTAGAATTCTTTCCCTCCTCATCTTCACCGTCTAGCACCCCTGGTTTCCTTTACTTTAAAGAAATCTCACCTTCTACTAAAAACCATTCATGATCCCCCTTAATGCTAGAACCTTTCCTTTGTGATCACCTCTGATTTATCCTGAATCTTGTTTGGACATAGCTCTTTATATGCTGTCTCTCCCATTAGAGTGAGTTCCTTGAGGGCAGAGATTCTTCTTACCTCCCATTGTTATCTACAATGATTAGTCAAATTGCAGTAATAGGTTGGTGCTAAATCAATGCTTGTTAATTTGATCTTGTGTGAGATGAAAGAGTTCAGAGTCTGAATCTAAGGTCAGAAAAGGTCTTTATTCTCTCTCATGAGAAAGGACCCCGCCCCCTGTCACCCACATGGCGGCAGGGAGAGAGTAACAGGTAGAAGCCAGCTCATGGTTATATAATCTTCCAATGCAGAAACCCAACCCCCCCCCCCCAACTGGCCTTACTCTTATTGGTAGGGAGGCTGACTCACAACCTAAGTGCAGGAATCTTTCTGAGACAAAGGACCTGGAAACATATAGGTGTCCAATGAAAGCAGTCTTAACCTTGTTTGGCATATCTTATGCTGAATTGGCTCTAGGGGAGGGTCTCCATTGCTCTCAGCCCCAGATTGCTTGAAGGTCAGGTGACCTCTAAACCTAGGCCTAGTTAATACTGAAGCCATTCTAGATTTGATTTTTCAGAATGGGGAAACTTCACTATAAATTATCCCTCACAACCTTATACAGTGGATCAAATGAGGAAGTTGGGACAACTGGTCAGTTCTTAGTTGTCCAAATGGCTACATTTTTGAGTCTTTGCCTGGGATGATCTCGATGTTGAGGTTTTAAGGTTTAGGGGGGCCCGAGACCCCAAAATACCAACAAGTTGAGTCCTGCTGAATGAATTCGACTCAAGTCTTCTCTCAGCCAAAGTAAATCAAAGTTTATTAAAGACTCGCCATAATGGGTAGACTCTTAAGCAGCCTAGGTATCAGTGATGCTTGTATTGGACAAGCAGGCCAGAATAATTTGACAGAGTGAGTCTATGCTAGATAATTCTCGGATACCTCATGGAGGCAAGATGGAGCTTATATACAGAAAAGTTGTGGGAGGAATCTAGGGGTGGTCTAGAGGAGGAGTTTGGGAAGAGTCTTCAGGAGGAGTCAGATAAGGTCAGACTCCAGTACTGAGACATTAAGGGTAGCTGGAGGCTACCTGGAGATGACAGACAATGGAGGGCTAGGCTGGTTTAAGGATAACAGATTTGGACATAGATATTTTGGGAGGATCAAGGGTGGGGGGTAGCTGGACAATGGAGGGCTAGGCTAGTAGCAGAGATTTGGGCTGACCTATAATGAAAGGCTTATGGCCTCATGTGGGTAGATTCAAGCAGAGCTCAAGGGGGTTCCCAGAGCCTGTACCTCATCATTGAGGTGTCATGAAATTCTCTTCTCACATAGAGAGTGTGATCTCTACCATGGAGAAAAAAGGCAAGAAAAAGTAAAAGATGTCATTTTTTTAAAAAAGCCTAAAATGGGAATTTATTCCTGGTATTCATTTGGTCTAGTGGATTAAAGGAGCCAACTGGGCTGCTGAGGAATGCACTTTAAAAATCACCTAAATTGAATTTTAAGTACTTTTCACATAAGGAGAGGAGACCCCGTGAGCACCTAGGGATGAGCAAGACATTTCAAATAATTTTTTTTAAGTTTCGTTTTTGGCAAAACTTGATTTAACTCATTTTGCAAGCACTTTGATAGAAGACTTTAGGACTGAGAAAGTCCTCAGACTTTCTGCTCGGCTGAAGGAGTATTTCTGAAGGAGATTTAATCCACATGTTTTTGATTCATTTACATTTTAAATCGTAAAAAAAATATTGTTTTTATACGATCCATTTGATAGTCAAGAAACTTTGGGAGAATGTATTGTCATTATTGTTGATGCAATAATGATAATTTCTTTAAACTCTTGTTGTTTGGAACCAGAGAGGACACATAATATGAGATGTAGCAAGCAAAGATGGAGAGTCCAGATGAGGCAGTAAGATTAAAGCAGCATTTCCCACCTGCACACAGGCAGGAGGAGATTGCCAGAAACAACAAGGGATGGAAGTCTCTCCAAGACAAGGATTGTTTTGGTTTTGTCTTTTCCTGCGTAGCTCCTTAGCTCCCCATAGCCAACAACTTAATGTTTGTCAATTTGTTAGTGGATGTGAGAGAAGCTTGCAGGGGGTCAAGAGAAGCAAGTGCCAAATAAGTATTAATTCATTTTAGGATGCATCCTTTCCTGAGTAACACTGCTGACCTTTGTTCAAAGTCTTATGAAATTCTTTTCACACATAGTGTGTATGATCTCTATCATGGAGAGAAAAGACAAGAACACAACTCTGATTTGTTTTAAAGCCTAACATTTTTGGTTTTCTGGTATTCATTTGGTCTAGTGGAACATGTGACCCCAAGTCATTCCTGACTCTTCATCACTTTCAGAGAGATCTCTCCATTTCTTCAGAAAAGTCCTTTGCCTTTTAGTTCCCATCTAGCCTGTTTACCCAAAAATAAAGCTAATGAAAGAAAAAAAATGATTTTAAAAATCTGTTCTTCAAAAATATAATTCAACAAACTCTACATGTGTGAGATACTCTGCTAGTTGCTGAAAATATAAAATCAGGCTAACTCCCTTTTCTCAAGAAGATTTAAGCCTATTTGGGGAATGCATCTTCTACATAAAGAAGCATAGGAAATCTTTACAACATCTCTCTTTGTGGTGGCAAAGAATTGGAAATTGAGGGGATGGCCATCAAGGGGGAGTGGCTGACCAAGTTGTGGTATATGATTGTGATGAAATACTACTGTGCTATAAGAAATAATTAATGAGATGGTTTCAGAATAACCTGGGAAGACTTCTATGAACTGATGCAAAGAAAAGTGAGTAGAACCAACAGAACATTGTACACAACAGCAGCAAGATTGTATGATGATCAACTGTGAATAATGTAGCTATTCTAATCGATACAATGATCCAAGACAATTCTGAAGGACTTACGACTAAAAATGCCATCCACCTGCAGAGACAAAACTGATAGAGATCGTACAGATCGAAGAATCATTTTTTCACTTTTTTAAATTTTTCTTGCATTTTTTGGTAACATGGCTAATATTGAAATACGTTTTGTATGATTTCACATGTATATTTGATATCAAAATTCTTGCCTTCTCAAAGACTGAGGGAAGGGTGGAAGAGAAAATGAATTCAAAAATTTTAAAAATGAATTTTTAAAATAAATATAAATGTTAAATGTATGTATGTTTATGTGTATGTATATATACATGTATATGAATGCATGGGAAAGGGGAAACTGAGGAGAGTGCCCCCAGGCAACTCTCTGAGAATAAATTATGGACTTGACAACCTATATTGATTACAGGAGTTCCTAATACCAACAAAATTATGGGTCTGTCCAAAAGGTTTGTAATGGATTTCATATTTTTCTGTCCTCCTTGGGCACTCTCTTCAAGGACTGGCCACCTCAGCTCTTTAAGACCCCAAATCCCTCCAAAACCCCATGCACACTAATTCAGAATTCTCAAGCTCATTATTGATGAGATGCAGGCTTTGGGAGCCACCTGGAGCTCTCCTTGAATCTTTGAGGTACAGGTTCTGGGAAAGTAAATCTTCCCAGGGAAGGCATTTGTCTGAGGTATGGGCCCAAGTCTTTAGCTGTCCTTTGTTCCAATAGTTTCCCATACTTGATGCTCCAGTTCCCACTCTTGAATTGGCCTGGCCCACCATTGTCTATGATCTCCAGGCAGCCTCCAGCAACTTCCCACCCTTAATCACTCATTTCTGGAATCTGACCTCATCTGACTCCTCTTAAAGACCCTCCCCAAACTCCCCCTCTAGACCACCCCTGGATTCCTCCCACAACTTTTCTGTATATAGAATCCCATCTCCCCTCCATGGGGTGTGAAAGTGCCATAGAATAACCTAGCATAGTGCTTCTTAAGAGTCTACCCCATATGGTGAACTTTTAATGAACTTTCAATAAACTTTACTTTTCTTTGGCTGAGAAGAATTGAGTCGAATTCTTTCAACAGGACCCGGCATGTTGGTATTTTGGAGTCTCAGGCAACCCTAACCCTCTTTGAGTAAACCTCTTCAATTATGTCTCTTCTTTCCCCTTCCCCCATACAAAGACTTGGAGGACAGCAGTACCAGAGAAAGGAGGAAAGCTGAAGTTTTTCCTAAGCATCAGCCCTCCTGCCGCATCCTGTGCATATATCAAAACCTGGTTTCTTTCCCCACCCAATAAAGCTGAAGCTATGATGTATACACATGGCCTGTGGCAGCTTCACACCCTGGGAACAGTATTCATGGGGACTGGCTTGAATTCTGAGGACAAGAACTGGCAGCCCATTTTCTCTGTTTTTCTCTACACCTGATCTTTTTTTGAGAGAAAGAAAGAGAGAAACTAACAAACCAACATAAATTTTGATCTTGTTGGGAAAAAAAAGAGAAGAAAGAAATTACAGGCCTGGATCTGCTGCCCACTTACCCATCAAAAGAAAAAATCCTTAACGACCTGTGGTCTTCTTTTATTCTGGTGATTTCACTTTTATGGAATGGCCCCTCCCCCATCATCACTAATATTCAGCACTGGCGGGATCTTTATTGTTATCAGTTCTATTTTGATGATTTCACATACATCTAATGGAATAATGGCTTCTCCTCGAACTCCCATTTCAGGAGAGAAACAGTCACCATGGCTCACTCCACTCCCTACATTCTGGTTGTCTCCATCTTATCACCTTCCATCTCTCTCTAACCACTTATGGAACCACAAACTGATCAAATTCATGAGTTCTGTTCCTGACTAGACTCTGTCAATCCATTGACTTTTGAGATCCTAGTGATGTTCTCTAGCCATAATTCCCCTTTGGTCCTTTTCTCTTCCACTAGAATGTAAGCTCCTTGAGGGCAGGAACTATCCTTATTTTGTAGTGCAATATTTAGCACATAACAAGTACTTAACAATTTTTTTCAGTCATACAAACTACTTATGTAGCATCAGTCTATAGAAAAGGTTCAGATCATTAGAATATAAAAAGGTTCAGTATTAAAATACTTTTGTTCCTATCTCTGTGACTCTTCATTAGCAATGTTAGATTCAGTCATTCCAGGATCATAGATTTAGAGCTAGACACGAACCTGAAAGTCACACCTTCCTTTTGGTGGTGGTGATGATGATGGTGATGGTGGTGGTGGTGGTGGTGGTGATGATGGTGATGGTGGTGGTGGTGGTGGTGATGGTGATGGTTGTGATGGTAGTGGTGATGATGGTGGTGGTGGTGGTGGTGGTGGTGATGGTGATGGTTGTGATGGTAGTGGTGATGTTGGTGATGGTGGTGGTGATGATGGTGATGGTTGTGATGGTAGTGGTGATGATGGTGATGGTGGTGGTGAT
>CM053592.1:4212897-4246174 GCA_028646515.1 Pseudochirops corinnae
GATGTTTTAACTATGGCATGTAGCAGCTTTGGGACACTTTTTGGACATCTCAGTGCCTTCCCTCCCCACCCCCCAACATTCTAGGTCTATAAATTACAGAACAGGTGCCCATCTGAAGTAGGAGAGGAAATTCCCCTCTGGTATTCCTATTCATCCTAAAGAAGTTATAGATAGGGTCATTTTTTTTTAATGGAAAGAAAAGCAGGTAAGGCTTTTCCTCTAGTGTAGTACTAGTTGCATAAAGGTATCACCTCCCTAAAAGAGCTAAAGTTGAAGCGTCTGTTTGTCAGAGCAGCACAGTTCTGGGGAGTTCAAGTACCTGGGTGGCTTTTGCTAAGTTTGAGGGTTTATACTCCTCTGGAGAGAGTCATGTTCTGGAAGGTACTGCAAGCTACTAGATGTCTTAAGGCACAGAAGCACCAGTCATTTTACAAATGCATGCCATTGGCAAGAGGCAGAGAGGGGGAGGAGGGAATATAGGGGAGAGAGAGGGAAGAGAGCCAGAGAGAGGAGGGGGCTAGGTGAATAGGGGAGTAAAAATAGATCTCTTCTAATTGAAAAATGTGCTCATAGATGGTTTTACTGATGGTGGGTTGGTGCCGTCTTCTTAGATGAAGAAGTAGTCTTGGGAGAGACATGCCAAAATTCAATTGCCACTAACACAAGTTTTAAGTGCTTGTACTTTATACGAGGAACTGGGCCCCAAATTGGAATGATAAAAACAAAAAAGAGAGAAATTCTTCCCTTGAGTAGCTCACTGGGACAATGCAACATGTAGATGGCTTAATACAGTATAAGGTAAGATGCGATCAAGGCAAAGGAGAAAATCAGGCACAGCACTCTGGGAAAGCTTGAGAAGGCAAAGAAAATATTCAGTTGAGTGTATCAAGGAAGGCTTCATGGAAGTGCTGGCACCTGAGCTGGGGAAGACACAGATCTTAAAAAGTGCCTATTAGAAGAGAATACATGTAAGGTGTGGGGGATAGATGAAGCCAATTAATAGAGACTGGAGATGGAGTGTTGGCTAGTAGGTCAGACTTGTCTAGAACATGAGACATGAAGGGAGTATTATGAGGAAAGGCTAGAAAGGAAGCTTGCAATACCACGACAGAGGACCCTTAGTGCAAAAATGAGGATCATTTTCTCCTATAGGTAAGTGGGAGTCACTGAACATTTTGAGTAGATGTAAGGGAAAAAATCACAGAATTACAGAGTTGGAAGGGACCCTAAGAGGCCAGTGAGTCCAGTTTTTACCTGAACAAATATTCCTCCCAAACCTACCTAAAGCCTGCTCATCTAGTCTCTGGTTAAAGCCTGGCAGTGAAGGGGAAGTCCTCATTCCACTTTGGGTTTTTTCTCATTAGAAAAAAAAAAGTCTGCCTTTATACCAAATCCAAAGCTATCTCTTTGCAACTCCCCCCACCCCTTGCTCTCAGTTATTTCCTCTCCCTCTTCCATGGGGCCAAGGCAAATAATTCTGTTTCCCTTTTTTTTGATTAAGGAGACAGCTCTTGAAGTACTTGAAGATAACTAGCCTGCCTCATCATGTCTTTTCTCCAATAGCCCAAAGATGCCCTTTCCTTTCCATTGTTCTCCATGACAGGATCTTTTGTTTCACTCCCAGAAATAAGAATCCAGTCACCATCCCTTTCTCTTGAGCTTCAGGCTTGCATCTCCACCTGCCTCTTCCATAAAGATCACCCAATTAATACAATACAATAAGCATTTATTAAGTACCAGCTGTGTGCCAGGCACTGGGCTATGTTGGGGATACAACTAATAAACAGATAGTACCTGTCCTTAAGGAGTTACAATCTAACCGGGGAGACAATCCATGCATCCAAGGAGGCAGAAAAAGAGAAGAGGGGGCCAGACACCAAGGCATACATGGTATGGGGGCATCTTATTCCATTGAGTTGAAAGCAGATAGAGTTCAGGAGCAGAGGGGAACAATCTAAGAGTCCAGTTTCTGCTCTCTCTAAAGGAAGGCTTTGGGAGGAGGTAGGTACCCCACTCTTCAGAGAGGAGGAGGCTGAGGCAGGTGGTGCCAATTTAGAATTGATTTAGCAGCACAGTGACAAGATTAGACATCCTTAACCTAGCCTGGAAGAATTATTTCATTCCCGGGAGTAGAAACCAAGCAAAGCAGTGTATGTGGAGTAGAATAAACTGAGAGTAGCTTCTGCCTTCTATAAAGGAAGACATTGGAAGGAGGTTGATGCTCTCTCCTCTAATCAGAGGACTACCTCTAACCCTAAATCCAGATGGATGTCCTGTAAGCATCTCCAACTCAATGTGGCCAAAATAGAACTCATTATTTCTCCAAACATATTTCTTCCTTGCTTCTTTGGTTCTGTTCAGGGTCCCACCGTCTTTCTATTCACCCAGATTCCCAACCTCTGAATTCTCTTTGACTCTTCATTCCCTGTCATCCTTCATGCCCAATAATTTGCCAGCCTTATTATTTACACAGATGTAGATATAGCGTCAGAGAGCCTTCTTTCCTTTACAGTCTAACCTTCCCACTTCAGGATCTCATCAACTCTCACAAGAGCCTCCCAATCAACCTCCCAGTCTCCAGTCTCTCCTCTCACTAACCCAGTGGTTAGAGTGATGTTCCTAAAGCCTGTGCACACCACACCCCTGTTTTAGAAACTTTCCTGGCTACCAGAGGACATAATATAAATGCTTCCCTGTGGGAATCTAACATGCTTCTCAATCTAGCTCTAAGCTCCTTTTCTGATCTTACACATACCAATAGAACCAGCCTCCTCCATGGTGCTCAGTCTCCACTCCCCAGCACAGGATGCCCCTTGGGCCTGGAATGGCTCTTCTCCTTATTCCCCTCTTATGCTCCCTAGATTCCTTCAAGGCTTAGCCCAAGGCAATCTCTTATATGAGGACTTTTCTGATTCTAACCCCCCAGCCCCCACCCAATTCCTTATACAAGATTTGTTATGTGCTTCTTTTTCTTCCACTGTATATATTGCTTCTTCCAATAGAATGAGCACAAATAAAGAAATACTTTAGCTTTAGCTTTGGACATCCAGTGCCTCAGCCAATGGCCCAGTGCCTAGTTATCACAGAAGAGCTATGTAATGAGCACTCACTTTTTGCTAGTTTGATTACAGAGGCTGCTGGTGCAGCTCTGGACCTGAAGTCCAGACCTGAGTTCAAATCAGGCCTCAGATATTTACTGGTTATGGGATCCTGGGCAAGTTAATTAACCTCTGTTTGTCTCAGTTCTCTTAACTCTAAAATGGGGGTGATAATGGTGTCTCCTCTCCAAGGTTGTTATGATGATCAAATGAGATAATATTTATAGAAAGCACTTAAACGCAGTGTCTGAAACATCTATTTGCTCCCCTCCACTTTCCTTGGTTCATTTTGGCTGCTCTCCTTTGGACATGGTACAGCTTTTGTCTGACGTTTCTAGAACTCAGTGCTGAAAACGGAAGACGGTAGGTCAGATGTGACCTCACATGCATAGTCTTGTACAGCTGCGTTCATTTTCTTGGCTCCCATGTTAAGCTTGTGACCCACTTAAAACTTCAGATCTTTCTCAGATGAACTATTAGCTTTCCATACCTCCCTATCCTCTCCTTTAAAGATAACATTTTGAAACTCAAGAATAAGATTTTATAATTCTTCCTAACAAATTTCATTTGATTAGATTCTGCCCACTGTTCTAAGCTATCTGTCATTATCTTTCTTGTAGGTTAAAGAGAAGTGATTTGAATTGTATATTAAGAAGATATAACTGCTTGAGTCATCTAAGCCATATAGTGTGCAAGAGCCTTGAATTTGGAGGCAGGAAGACCTTAGTTCAAATCCTCCCCCAAATGTTTACTAGCTTCCTGGACAAGTCACTTAACCTCTGTCCCACTCAGTTTTCTAATCTATAAAATGGGAATGATAGTTGCACTTAACTCAAAGGTTTGTCATGAGGCTCAAATAATATATGTACACTGCTTTGAAAATGCTGAAGTGCTACATAAATGCTAATTATTGTCATCACGATTTTTTGTTGTTGAAATCCATGAAGAAGAGGCAGAAAGCATGGCAGAAAGAATTTGGCTGAAGAGCTGTGCAAGTAGCAATAGCACTGTAATAGAATAGAAACACTGCTGTGAAAAGAACGTCCCTTTGGAAACAGAAGGTCTTGCCTAGAAAGAACCCTGCCTTTGCCACCTGCTTGCTGTGTGACCATAAGGAGGCTATGTTACCTGACCTCTTAGCCTCAGCTTCCTTATTTATACGGAGTTGAAGGACATGACCTCTAAAATCCCATTCTCAGTCTGCCATCTTATCTTACATTCCAATATCTTCGTTAGAGTCCTGTATGGGTCCTTTTGACAGAAGGAAGAAATAGATGAAGAGCCCTAGAAAGGGATTCCCAAAGCATGCCTTGGTGTTTGACTGGTGACTTTGATTATACAGACATGTTCTGGAGTTAGCAGTCCAAAGAGAGCAGCTAATATTGTCCTAACTTGACTTATGATAATTCTATTATTTTTTTAAAAATGTAAAGTAATCAAGTCAGGAAAAATTCTAGTCTTGATTTGATTCTTACCAACAATGAAGACATTGGGACAGAAAAAGAAGAGACAATGAGAAGGAGATAGACACTTGATCTCAGAATTTGTGATGCATGGAATAGAAAGTCAGACAAAACTTGAGAGACATCCTAGATTTTATGAGAACAGATTTCAAACAGTCCCGATGAAAGATCCTCTGAACTAAAATTCTTTAAGAAGACACTCAGCCTAGCAGGGATGAAGACTCTGAAGACACAAATAGGAAAACAGCAGATCTGTTTATTGTAGTGGACAGGTTAAGATCAGCAAAAAATCACCATCCACACTTACTGGATGACCTATCAACATAGCACACCAATCATTCCTTGTAGGGCAAAGGGCTGCTTCCTCCTGAGAGGGTCCAGTTCCCTTTTCTTGAGGAATAGATTTTTCTTGCTACTGAACTCCAAGTAATACATTATCATTTCCACCTTTCTTCTCTTAATCTTATAAATTTATTGATATATCTTATTCTTGGAGCAGCTAGGTAGTGCAGTGAATAGAGCACTGCTCCTAGAGTCAGGAGGACCTGAGTTCAAATCCAGCCTCAGACACTTGACACACTTATGTGACCTTGGGCAAATCACTTAACACCAATTGCCTTGCCTTCTCTCCTCAAAAAAAAAAATTATCTTATTCTTATTAATAGTTCTTATTCTTCCACTTTTCCAACTCTTGCCATAGGTCAAGATTTCTCTCTGACACTTCAGAAAGTTTTTCTGGTTGGCTTTCATATTAAATACTTCAACCACTCCATTTATTTATAAGAACAAATCCCAAACAGCCAGGAGAATGAAAAGTCCTTTACCCCACTATTTTAAGAGGGAGATAAGCCTGTACTTGGAGCCTGGAGATTAGTCATTTGGCCTGGTCAGAGAGATGAACATCTTAAACTCTGTTCAGGTCATTCTCAAATTCTCCCTAATCTTCGTTGTTGTTGAAAGCAAGTTACTCACTTCTTTGTCATCGTTGCTGGTAGCTCCTCTAGGGAACGTCTGGTGATGGGTTGATAATTTGGAAGAACGTGTAGTCACTGAATTAGAACAAAATGTAGACTATGCAGAGCACCTAGGGATGTACTGCTTGAAAAAGACAGTTTTAAATTTGCACTGAGATTAATTACATCTCAGAAACTGGCAAATGTGACAACTCAGGGAATAGATTTATGGTTTTGGTGATTGTCTAGACTTAAGAAAGTGATGGACAAAATGTGAATAATGAAGATTAAAATTAAAAGCCTGTCACCCCCACTCCCCTCCCCCAGATCCAGTTGTTCATCACTTACCAATACTTCCAAGAGCACTATTAAATAAGACTAGGGAGGGATTTTTTAAACCACATTGTACAGGGCTTCAAATGACAGACCAAAAATATTTTACTGAATCTTAGAGGCAATATGAAGCCAGGAGGATTTCTAGCATGGTAGCAGCATGATCAGACCTATATCTTAGGGAAACTATTTTGGTAATCATAGACAGGCTAGATGGCAGCACACGTGGGCAAAGTAGAGGACTATAACAATAATCCAAATGAGTTGTACTAAAGACATGAAATAAGGTGTGACTGAGCAAGTGGAGATAAGGTGATGGATGTAATGAGGAAAGTGAACCTATTTTCCACAATGATTTCTTCCCTTGGTAATGATTGCTTTGGTTTCAGTCTTCTTTGATTTTAGTCCTGTCTGACTCTTTGTGATCCCATTTGGGGTAGTTTGCCATTTCCTTCTCCAGCTCATGTTACAGATGAGAAAACTGAGGCAAACAGGGGTAAGTGACTTGCCCAGGGCCACACACCTAATAGGTGAACTCAGGAAGAGGAGGCTTGATTCTAGACCTGGTGCTCTATCTACTGCAGCATCACCTAGCTGCCTTCAATAGCCATAGGGGCTGATGATTGAAACAATATGATAAGATCAGTATGTGTGTGTGTGTCTGTGTCTGTATGTATGTGAGAGAGAGAGAGAGACACAGAGAGAGAGGATAGACTAGATAGATAGATAGATAGATAAATATATGGATGGATATGTATATATAAATAAACATATACATGTGTGTGTATGCATATTTACACGTACATACCTACACATATGTGTAGGTATGTATGTATGGACAGGATTTGGGGAGATACCCATGATTGGGAGGATGACCAAGAAAGAAGATCCAGGTGTACAATCCTAAATTATTTAGAATATAGAAATGAAGAAAAAGGTGCTCTGGATTTTGCCTCAGAATCAACAACATGCATTTCCTGTTGCAGATACAGCTTTTAAAAGGATTTTGCAGAAAACAAGGGATTTTGAGTGTATTCTAAGAAGAAAAACCATTTCCATTAGGAAAATGCCTGAGCTAGAAGAAAGCTGAGGAGGCTTCCAATCCAAAGAGTTTGTCCCTGTGGTCCTTAATCACACACACAGACAAGAATCTCATCTGTAGTGCCCACACCAAGGAGTTACGCGGGCTTCGTTTGTCGCGTCTCTACTTTTAGTCACTTCAATGGGGAGCCATAGCAAGAGAAGAAGGACACTGGCTATGTCAGGCAGAGCAATGGTCATATTCTGCCAAACTTCAGGCCCAAAGGTTCTTGAATCTCCCTCTGATTGCTTTATGATTTGGCAGTAAGATATCAGGACTAGAGGAGACACGGTGAGACAATGGCAGGAAGTGCTTGGAGATTTTCGAGTGCTCAGCAACATTAAGAGAAAGCTATTACCTGAATTGCATCCAAGCAATAGCATACTGGAGAATGAAAGCGCATTTGGCCCAGCTCCAAAGTGACCTCCCTCCTCCCTCCCCTCACCATCCCTTTCCCAACGAAAGTAGCTGCCAGCCCTTCTTGGTTGCTTTCTCACACATACTAGGTGAGATTCAGCGCCTGGATCTTAGCATGAGCAACTGAGGTGAATGAAGGGACAAGGAAGAAAGGAATTCAGGAGGGTTTAGGACTTTGCAGACAAGAGGACTTTGAGTCATCATTTTGCCTGTGACAAGACTCAGCTATAGCATAGGAGAGAGCAATACATCATAACAGGAAAAACATGTAGTGAGCACCTACTGAGAACAGAATAAACATTCTGAGGGGCCGAGAAGGAAAAACAAAGTTAGATGAGACATGGCTGGTCCCCTGTATCAGAGAACTTACAGTCTTGGAGGGGGATAAAATTGAGAAAATTGACTTATAGGGGTCCTGGATAATGTGAGTATAAACGGGCTTCCAATCAAGCCTGGGGTGTTTGGCTTGCCATGACTTAGGCAAGTAACATAACTGCTAATTGATGAAAGGAAGAGTGAGGTGACCCCAGGTAACTGAATAAGGGGCAGATCTGGGGCCACATTTCTTGGTAAGAAATATGTGTAGTTACTCAGGGAGAGACACACAAAAAGAAAAAGACTTCAGATGTCACAAACAGGTAGGGGAAACTAAGTCTTTAACATAACCTGACTTCCAGTTTGCCTCTCTAGAGAAGGAGCAGTGGGGTAAGAGGGCTGCACTGCACTCAGGAAGACCCAAGTTCAAATTCCACTTCCAAAGTTATTAGCTGCATGAGTGATCCTCAGCAAGTGACTTTACTTCTGTCAACCTCAATTTCCTCATCTGTGAAATGGGTATAATAATGCCACCTACCCCACAGTGTTGTGGGGATGATCAAATTGAGATTATATATATTCAGAATTACTTTAAGTATTATATAAATCATAGTTATTATTATTGTTTATGATTATTATTATGATTAAAGACATTGAGAATAGAATTTCCCTTGGATGAGATCATGGCTTCTCTGAGTTCAAGCTGAAATCTTATCTTGTTCCCATAAAAATTGCTTTCATTTTCCTAATTTTTTGTATATTTTCATCTGTAGAATTCTAATTGTCATTTGCTCTGAGAAGATGGTGTATGAGCTCAGGGCTACCCTTCTCCTTCAGAGCAACCAGGGAAGTGGCTTTTATTCTGAACTTTTTGTACCCCTGGAGCAGTAATATTTGATTGAGTAAGATAGAAATGAATCTAGCCCAATACTCTTCTTGGAGATAAGCAAGGCAAGAAGTATACACCCAGTGACAGCTTTCTCCTGCTCCCATCAGTGTAGAACTCACAGTCCCCTCCGAGATGGTTTGTTGTTTCATAGTCTGGTGATATCTCCCCATGTGTGATGGCCAGCTTCTTTTCTCACTCCCTCTGTGTGTGTGTGTGTGTGTGTGTCTGTCTGTCTGTCTCTCCCACCTGCCTCTTTCTCATTTTCAACCCCTTCTTATCCACTGACTCCTTCTCTGATGCTTGCAAACATGTCCAGACCTCCACCAACCCATCCTTTAAAAAGTAAAAATTAAACAAAGCATTTCCCTTGGCCATCCCATTCCATGAAACTGTTGCATACTTCTCTATTTCACAGCCCCACTTCCAGGAACATGTCTACACTAGTTGCCTCCATGTCTACACCTCCCACTTGCTTTCAGTCCTTCGTAATCTGGTCTCTCTCCCCAACTCTCAGTTCAAATTCTGTTGTCCAAGGCCCCTAGTAACCAATTTATTCCTCAGTCAAATGGTCTCTCAGTCCTTACTGTCATTGATCTCTTTGCATCATTTGATAGTGTGGGTCACTTCCTTTTTCTGGATACCTGGCTCCATGAGAGATTTGTATGACACTGTTGTGTCATTGTTCTCTTTCTACCTGTTGAGCTGATCCTCCTAAGACTCCTCTGTATGGATGTTAAGGCTCTGTTTATGAGTTCACTGCAGGTATCTCTCCGGGGTCTTTCCCTCTTCTCTCAGTGATTTAATAAATACCCTTTGACCCAACTGTCATCTCTATACAGCTGACCCTCAGATCCACATACCCATCTCTCATCTTTCTTCTGAACTCCAGACTACATGTTCAATTGCCATCTCAAAATCAACAGGGCCAGAAGAGAATTTATTCTCTTTCCTCAAAAAACAACTCTTTCCTTTAACTTCCTTACTTCTGCAAATGACCCCATTATCTTTCCCATCACCCATGTTCCCAATCTGAGTTAACCTTGACTGGCCACTCTTCTCCATTCCCCATATTTAGTTGGTTGCCAAGTCTTTTCAACTCTACCTTCTGAATATCTCTCTTTTCCTTCACCTCCTTTCTACTTGTACAATGGTCACCTTAAAGGAGCTTCTCATCACCTCTGACCTAGATGAATGCAGTATCATTCTCCCTGTATGTCTCCCTGCACCAAGTCTCTCCCATCTTCAATCCATTACCCACAAAGCTAGCAGATTTATCTTCTTAAAACCTAGGTCTCATCATCTCCTCCCTTGGCCCAATTACCTAGAGTGACTCCTCACGGCCTTTAAGATAAAATTCAGATTCATCTATTTATCGTTTAAAACCTTCCCAATGTGACTCCTTTTTGTTAAGGATGATTGCACATTTCTCTCCTTTACACTCTATGCAGCCTGGCCTATTTGCTTGACATCCATCTCCCAGCTCTGAACTTTTCCATTCCATTTTCCCCATGCTGAAATGTTCTCCCTTCTCACCTCCACCTTTTAGAAGGTGCCACTGTTTTCTGATATGAGAACTGTGAAGTCAAACCTCAGTATTACTGTAATTTACATTTCCCTAATGATCAAGAAGCATTTGTGAGGTACCTCTGATGTTTCAGGCACTCTTCTAGGTGCGAGGAGATAAAAAGATATCAATTAGCTTACATTTTATTGGAAGATATAATATGTTCACAGATAAATGCAGTACATGTTAAAAAAAATCCATAGCAATTAATGTGGTAGCACTAATTATTGTGGGAAACAGGAAAGTTCTTTTGATGAAAATGTCACTTGACACCTTCTAAGAGGCAAAGGTGAGGAGGGAGGACATTACCCCATGCAGCAATGTTGAAAGGCTTATGGGAAGATGTATCACCCATATGGGATAAGAATCACACATGATAAGAGGGCATGAAAGGGGCTGGATCTCATTGGGCCCTGGTATACCATTGCAGATGAACTCAGGGATTGTTCAGTATACCAAAGTAAGAAGCATTCATCATATAACAGAAAATACCCTGAAATTCAATTTCTATATTTGGATGATAGCCCTAGAGGGACCTCAAGAAGGGAAGGAAATGAACATTTCTCAAACACCCACTATGTGCCAGGCACTAGGCTGATGAAACACTTTACAAGTAATCTCTCATTTGAGGAGAACACCCTGGGAGGTAGGAGCTAGTATTCTAATTTTTACCACTGAGGAAACTGAGGAAGGGGCACACAGCTAGTAAGAGGTTAAGGCCAAATGTGAACTCAGGTCCTCTTAACTCCAGTCCCAATGCTCCATCCCCTGCACTGCCTGGCTCCTTCTAGGTGGGACCCTTCCCCATTTTACAGACAAGGCCCAGGAGACCCAGATAGTTAAAGAGACTTATGAAAGGTCACCCAAGTAGCAGGCCATACAGGGAAAGCTTGGCATCCCCTGATCCCAAATCTAGCATCATTTCTACCTTGCCACCTTGCCTGGGATTATACTTGGGTCCAAAATCTTACCCTGAAATGTTCTAGCTTTGGGACTTTTGAAGTTACTTCTCTTTTCCAGGCCTCGGTTTCCCCTCTCTAAAACAAATTGACAGGGTGAAATGATCTTAAATCTCCTCTCCTGCTCTGATATTCACATGTCTAAGTCGGCTCTCCCTTCTGAAGGTCTTCAGAGAAAGGCTGAATATGAACTTGGGGGGATGTTAGGGGAGGAATATAGCTATATATTGGTTCAGATATAGATCAGGCTTGAGGGCATCTGAGGTCTAAATTCTGTGATTATTCAAATAGCTAAAAATATGCTGAATAAAGGCTGACAAGATCATTTAAGTCAGTGAGCAGCCTCCCCTGGGGAGCAAGAGTGAAGGATAACAATTGTGATCCATATGTTCAGAAACAGGTTTGGGTTTTGTAATCCTATCAATTTAAATGGACATTTCACATCAGTGGGAATATTACTTCATGTAAAGTGTCCCTTCCATCCAAAGTGCTTTGAAACAGATTTCGTCTCACCTGTCCAGGCATGTTCCACTGGATTGAGGTCATCATAACAAGAGGCACATTCCTGGCATTTTTTCTCACTGAATTCATGAAAGGTTGTACAAGTCTGTTGTTCTCCCATTGGCTAGAAACGCTGACCCAAGGACCCAGAGCTAGACCCCCTTGGAATGGCATCCACTTGTGGTTCTTTCCCCATCCCCCACCTCAGTCATCATGACACTGCACTTGGAAAAGGCCCCGATGGACTTTGATTGCTTTAGGAAAAACACCACCCCACACCCCATGATGGCTATTTACTGATTAACTGTAGGAGATCCCTCTTCTTTACTGGAGACTTTGGGGCCCTCTTTCTTCCATGACTGACAGGGAGAGGAAAGAAAGAAAGGAAGAAAGAAAGGAAGGAAGAAAGGAAGAAAGAAAGAAAGAAAGGAAGGAAGGAAGAAAGAAAGAAAGAGAGAGAGGGGAGAGAAGAAAGGAGGGAAGGAGGGAAGGAAGGAAGGAAAGAAAGAAAGAAAGGAAGGAAGGAAGGAAGGAAAGAAGAAAGAAAGAAGGAAAGAAAGAAAGAAAGGAAGGAAGGAAGGAAGGAAGAAAGAAAGAAAGAAAGAAAGAAAGAAAGAAAGAAAGAAAGAAAGAGAAAGGTAACACTCATTTGGAAAAGCTGATTGCCAGTCTCAGGTCCCTATCAGGCAAGCACTCATGAATGACCAACAAGTGGCTCTCTGAAAATAAAATGTAGGCAGGACACACTTCGAAGTTTACACTGTGGCATTAACATTTTTCCATTACTTTCTTAAGCCTAGACAATCAATAAAATGATAAATCAAGCAACTGCAAATCTCTAGGGTGTAAATGCTCGCAATGCAAACCCCCCAATCAATCAGCTCTCAGAGCTAATTGAAGCTGGCTCTGGCATGAGCTGCCACCAGCTCCTCTCCTTTGGTAGCAGGAAAGGGCCAGATCAGAACCTTCCTTGTTTCTGTTTCCTGCACAATCCAAAGATTTCCAAAAGGTCTTTGGAGTCTCCCTCCCAACTCTGTGCTTCTGCCTGGGCTGCCCTACCTCCCTCCTTGCCCCTACCCCCCCAACCCCCCCCACTTCCCCCACCCCTTGTGTCTGGAATGCCCTCCCTCCTTTTCTCAGCCTCCCAGTTTCCCGACTTCCTTTGGCCTCAACTTGAGCCATGCCTTCTGCTGGCCTTTCCCAGCCCCCTCCCCTCCCTTCTGCCTACATCGTGTCTGCACACAGCTGTCTACCCGCTGTCATCTTCGTTAGAATGTGAGCTCCATGAGGGCAGAAACAGCCTTTGTCTTTGTACAAGCCCCCCCTTCCCACCCCCCGCCTTAACTCGTAGCCTACACTTAGTAGGCACTTAAGAAATGCTTCTTGGCTTGACCTTAGAGATCCCTGAATCCAATGCCAGTTTTAGAAATGAGGAAATTTAGAGTCAGAGGAACAAGTCAAATGACTTGCATAAGGTCACACAGGCAGATCCCAGGTCCTCTCCCTCCCACAGCCCTGCCTCCTCCTTTGCACTAGCCAAGGGAGCTTATTCTTGACTCCAAAGGTTTGTTTTGTTTTGTTTTTTTACTATTTTTAATTCATTTTTTAAAAATTCTGAAGTTAAACGCCACATAAAATGAGCACTTCCATACACAGAGTAGAACAGAGAAAGAGGATTACATGCGAAAATGTTGGGTCTCTAAGCAAAGCTCCCTTCTCCTTCTTTTATTCTTTCTTTTAAATTTTTTGATTTATTTTATTCTGAACTTAAGAGATAAAACAAGCAATTCCAGAACATAGTAGAATGGGGGGGAGGGATGATTGTACATGAAGCTCCAAGCCTGTTATGAACAACTTGCTAGACTTTCCTTACTTTCTTTCAGTTAAGCACTAATTTTTTTCATCTCCACCTATGCCCCAAGACAAACAAACCTCTCATAACAAATGCGTAGTTATTGTTTTTCCTTTTAAGTGATTACGAGCTTCAACATGAAACACTGAAAAGGATCATACAAGAGTGTTTGTTGCTTTGTTTCCTTCTGTAACTTCACTGACTTTCTAAAGCATCACTATTTTCAAGACCCAACCCCTGCCAAGACCTGTCCAGGCCTCCCGGGGTCACTGGACTGGCTTAGCTCTCTGGGCTTACAGATCTGCTTTCCCCAGGGTCTGACACTAAGTACCCTTCTGTTGCGGACAGCATTCACACTGAGAGATGGCACCCACATTCTTTCTCTGCCTCTTCTACATGAGTGCAAGACTTGGGCAAATCATTCACTTTCTGTTGGCTTCAGTTAGTTTCCTCATATATAAAATAACAGTGTTGGACTAGATCAAGGTGCCTAATCTTTTCGGGGTGTCTCAGCTCCCTTTGGCAGACTGGTAAAGTCTATGACCTGCTAGGTGGAGCTGCAGTGGATAGAGCACCAGGTCTGCAGTCAGGAGGACATCTCCATAAGTTCAAATCTGACCTCATACATTTCCTAACTGTGACCATGGGCAAGTCATTTAGTCCTGTTTGCCCTGGTTTCTTCATCTGTAAAATGAGCTGGAGAAGGACATGGCAAACCTCACCAGTATCTTTGCCAAGAAAACCCCAAATAGGGTCATGAAGAGTCAGGCACAACCAAACTACAAGAAGCCTGTGGAGCCCATCGGAGATGAATGTTTTTAGATTAATAAATAACAAACATAGGATCACAAAGAAAAACAATAATATTGAAATGCTTATTTCAATATTAATCAATTTAACCAATATTTCAATAATATTAAATATTTAGAAAAATAATTTCATGGACCCTCGATTAAGAACCACAGGATTAAATGATATCTAAGGTCAGTCAGCGAGCATTTAAGAAGCATCTACTGTGTGCCAGATACCAAGTTAAATACTGGGGAAACAAAGTAGGGTACAAAGCAGTCCCTGCCCTCAAGGAGTCTGAGACAGCATGCAAACAACCAAGTTCGAACAAGATACAGACAGGGTACATTAGGGGTGATCTCAGAGGGAAGGCACCGAAAGGAAAGAGAAAGATGAGAGTTTCCTGATGAAGGTGAGACTTTTAGCTGAAACTTGAAGGAAGCTGGGAAGGAAACAGAGACAGCCAACGAAATCATTATTAGAGATGCCATCCAGCTCTGATGACCCCATCATGACCCAGGAAACGTAAAGTCTTTCCATGAAAATTCTCACACCATCTTAGACTCCCAGACCTGGCAAGTTTGAATTCAGCCTTTGCTTGAATGCAGTAATTGAGTGAATTTATTCATCTATTCAAAGATTTTTAAGCACCTTCTTAGCAGAGTGTCTAGTTCATAGGAGGCATTTAATAAATACTTGTTGACTTGACTGAACCTCCAAGGACAGAGAATTCACTACTTCAAAAACTCAGCTAATTCCACTTTTGGTTACATCATTCAAGATTTTCCTCATATGAGAAATAAATTGGGCACTTTGCTACTTCCTCCATTCTTCAAACTTCAGTGAGGAAGTAGAGGGTTTTAGAGGCAGGAAAATCAGTTTCAGGACCCATCTGGCATAAACTAAGCTGCTTTTACTTAATTGTAGGTGACTCTTCTCTCTCTCTGCCTCTTTCAGTCTCTTGGTCTCTGTCTCTGTTTGTCTCTGTGTCTCTGTCTCTCTCTGTCTCTTTCTCTCTCTCCTTTTCCCTCCCCCATTCAGATTGATCCTATTTAGGGCCAAACATTGTGACTTTCCAAAATTTATGAAAATAATGTCCCAGGGAGAAACCTCAATGAGCAGGTAAAGAAATAGATTTGGGGAATAAATCCCTTGCTGTTTTGTTGGTTTTTTTTTTTTTTAAGAGTGCCAATCTGGTCTGTTTTGAATAACCTCAATATTTTTCCTTTTGGTGTGAATGAGTTCAGTATGTAAGGGCAGAGAAATATTTTCTTTAAAAAAAACTTTAAAAAATGCTTGTTCCCGCACAAGTTTATATCGACTGTCTTGTTTGCAAACAACTGCTGGACTGAGAACTGCCTGCCAGATGCCAGACAGATGTTTCTGATATCCTAAATGAGATTTCTGAAGGCTTCTCTTTAAAGACTGGTATTTCACTGGTGAGTAAGTGTCCAGGTGGCTGAAATCACACAGGCTCATATTGCCATCAAGTGGACAGTCTTGAAATTTTGCATCTACTGATCCTCAATTTGATTCAATTCACTGAACATTTATTAAGTGTCTTGGAATTTTGCTGATAGCTTTTGTCAATGAGATTTTCCTGAGTAATCAATCATCTGTGCTAGCCTAGGCATGGAATCATGGATCTGTCATGGATCACGCTTCATGGCTGAATGTTATCTCCTGACATTTGATCGTGAAACCATGACTAATCCAGATGTCATCTTCCCAACCAGTTTAGGAATCTTCTCTATGAGATCATTGGAGAGAAGTTATCTAGTCTTTGTTTCAAGCCCTCCATTCATGGGGAACTCCTTAGCTCCAAGAGACTCACTCCACTTTTCAATGGCTCTGACTGTAAGGATGGTTTTCTTGAGGTTAACCTGAAAGTTGCCTCTCAAAGAAAATTAAGACCACTGGTGTCAGGACCAAGAATGGACCCATATCAAGGAACATACTGACAGCTGAGTAACATACCAGGTTGTGCTACCTTGGGCAAAAACCAACTTTAAGGTGCAAGCGTCTCAAAAAGCCTCAGGCTTTTATTCTCCACAACAGAAATAAAGTTGATGACTGTGGTCTGGAAGCAAGTGCTGAACAAATTATTAATATCCAAGGTGATGAGTACTATAAGGATCCTATGGGAACAGAATAGTGTTAGTAATCAATGCTAAGGCCAACTCTGCCCTTACTACTGAGAAGTGTAGAGCAATATACTCCCCTATGGCTCCATTGGCTGGCCTTGGAATTTTCTGGTCCTTAAAGAGACTGCCGCATCTTGTATAGCCCTATTATAATGTAAGTTCCTTGAAAACAAGATTTCTTTGGTTTTGCTCTATGCTCCAGTACAGCAAAGGGGCCATAGTAAAAGGGCTGATCTTCCATACAGTCATTCCCCTCTTCAAACCTTCCTTCCACATTTATTATCCTAAAATCTCGTTGAGAAATCCCACTGTGGCAACTAAGTGGCACAGTGAATAGAGCTCTAGGCTGGAACCAGGAAGAACTGAGTTGAAATCTAACCTCAGACATTTAGTAGCTGTGTGACCCTGGGCAATTCACTTCACCCCTGCAGCAGTTTCCTAAACTATTAAAATATAGACAACAGTATCTACCTCTCAGGGTGATTGTGCAGAAGAAATGAGCCAGTATTTGTGATGCATTTAGCGCAGTGCCAGGAGCAGAGGAGATGCCTAATGAATTCTTGTCCCCTTTTCACTCTCTATCTTTGTGCTTCAGCACAGGATTATTCTCAATCCCTAGGATGGTCTCTGAGACTCTGTACGGTAAGCCTGAGGCAACTAGATGGATAGAGGGCTGGGCCTGGAGTCAGGAAAATTCCTTCTCCTGAATTCAAATGTGGCCTCAGATTCTTCCTAGCTATGTTACCTTGGGCAAGTCACTTAACTATTTACCTCAGTTTCTTCATCTGTAAAATGAATTGGAGAGGGAAATGAGCCACTCCAGTATTTCTGCCAAGAAAACCTCAAATGATATCAGACACAGCTGAAATGACACGGTATGCCTCTCTTAATTTGAGCTAACATTATACCACCTTTATTTGCTGCCGAACTGCTGACACGTACTGAGTTGGCAACGTCCTAATCTCCCAAGTTGTCTTCCAGAAAAGGAAACGCTTCCCGGCGTGTCCTTCCCATATTTTCCTTGTGCCCCGAGATAAGACTTTATTGTCCCGAACAGACTCCAAACTAATCATTTCAGTTCAGCGTGTGTTTATGAAGTGGTTGGGGGAATGGTGGAGCCAGCTCCAACTGGTGCTGAGGGTGGATTTCTCACTTCTATGGGAGCGCTGACACCTTGGAAATCAACACTCAAAACCAAAGCTTGACTCATTGTTTTGTTGACTTCTAAACTTAATAAAAGGGGGGGGGGGGGAGTTAATTGTGCAGATTAAACTTCGAAGTGTGTCTGGGGTGTTTTTTCAAATGTTAAATATTTACCAGCACACACACACACACACACACACACACACACACACACACACACACACACACACACTAATTGTTTCCCATCTGCCAGCCACGGTGCTTCTCAAGGTCTTTACAAAGACAAAAATAAAACCATCCCTGGCCTCAAGGAGATTACATTCAACTGAGATGAGATCATAGGGAAGTAAAATTCCATACAGGGAAGTAAATCCAAATTATATGCTAAGTAATTTTGGAAAGGCAAACATTGGAGACTGGGGAGGGGACGATCAGGAATGCCTCTTGAAGGAAGGGGCTTCAGAGATGAGTCATGAAAGAAGCCAGAGTTTCTTAGAGGTACAAATGAGGAAGAAATATTCATTGAAAGCATATTCACAAAAACCTCTGCTTGGTGCTTAAAGACACAAAACAAAAAATCAAACAGTGGTCTTTCTATTGAGAAGCGTAATATCCACTCAAGGAGAAAAGGCTTGTAACAGGAAGAACTATCTCCAAGTCAAGTCAATAAGCATTTATCAAGCATCAGTGCAGAGCTCTGTGCTGAGCACTAAAGAAAAGCAAGACAGTCTGCCCTCAAGGAACTCACCATCCAATGGGAGAGACAAAAGGGCTTTGGACAAATGAGCGACAAACAGGATAAGGTGGAGCTGATCTTAGAAGAGAGACACTAGCCTTCAGAAGAGTAGGGTATTGGCTCCTATGATGACAGGAGAATCTGGAAAGACTTCTTGCTGAAAGGTGTATTTTAACAGGAACTTGAGAGAAGTGAAAGAAGCCAAAAGACAGTGATGAGGATGGACAGCACCCCAGGCGTAAGGGACAGCCAAGGAAAATGCAAGCAGTTGGGTGATAGAGGGTCATATTCAAGGAAGAACAAGAAACCAATGTCACAGGATCACAGAATGCATGCCAAAGAGTAAGGTATTAAAGGACTGGAAAAGCAGTCAAGGGTTCAGATCAGATTTGATCCTGGAAGTGATAGGGAGCCATTGGTGGAAAGGTAATGAGTGAAATCCAACACCAACATGAATGTCTCTCAACCAAGAACCAATCTAACTAAGCTGAGGAAGGTTCCTGCCTATAGAGGTTGCAGGATAATGTATTATTTTAGGCCACAGCAATTCTCAAAGGCCATCTACCAAGCCAGAACATGTGATCTTTATTGATGGAGAGATGTCCCATATCTACAAAATCCCACATCCTTACCCCCATTAAGATACATGACCCCTCACTCATTTGGTTTTTGTTGCTTTTTTTGGGGGGGGGGGGGGCAATTGGGGTTAAGTGACCCACCCAAGGTCACATGGCTAGTAAGTGTTAAGTGTCATAGGCCAGATCTGAACTCAGGTCCTCCTGACTCCAGGACTTGTGCTCTATTCACCATGCCACCTAGCCGCCCCAACTCCTCACTCTTTCATTAAAGTTCTTCCACAACCTGTTCCCATCTATTTGCAATTTTATCAGTATAATGATTCTTCATACACTCTGGTCTAGCCAAACCAGACTTCCCTGTGATCTGTAAATACATCATGCCTCCCAGCCCTACCTCTGGGCTCCCTCAAGCTATTCTCTCTGCAGGGGTGTGCTGGTAAATGTATAACAAGCAGATCTCTGGGGGAAGATAAATGCATGACATACTTTTAAGTCTATTTGGGCACTAATAACACTTTCTCCATCACTTTTTTTAAGTCTAGGCAGTAAAAAAGTAATAATCAGGCCCTGATTTGGAGCATTTGTGGATTTCCAAAGTACAAATGCTCACTCTGGAAATTTAACACTCATTTCTTGGGAGCTGGTTCAAGCTAACTCCCGCACTGGCCAGCCTTCACAACTGGAATAGCCTCTGTCCTCTCTTCAGTGACTGAACTTCTTTTAATTCTCCCAAGGTCAACTCAATGCCTATTCTTTTTTCTTCATTTTTTTTTAAAAAATTATTTACTTTTAGTTTACAACATTCAGTTCCACAACCTTTTTAGTTCCAGATTTTCTTCCCTTCCTTCTCCTTCCTCCTTCCCCCATGGCGGCATGCAGTTTGATATAGACTCTACGTATACCTTCATATTAAACATTAGTCAAGTTGTAAAGAAGAATTATAACCAATGGATTGAACAACAAGAAAGAAGAAACAAAACAAAAGAGAGACAGAGCAAGTAGTTTGCTTCAATTTGCATTCAGACTCCGTAATTCCTTCTCTGGGTGTGGACAGCCTTTTCCATCCCCAGTCTTCCTCTTCTTCCAGTGGCCTCCTTGGTCAATAATGCTCTTCTCCTTCAGAGTTCCCTCGCAGTATCTTGTTTGGAATGTCTTTCTAATGCATGGCAGAAGAAGAGGAGTCCTAGACTAGAAGTCAGAGGCCATGCGTTCAAATTCCTCTCTGTCATTTGTTATCTGTGTGAATTGCACTAAATAACTTCATCACCCTGGGTCTCAGTTTCCTCATTGCAGCACAATAAAGGAGTGATATGAAATGTGCCCTATTGGCAGCTAGGTGGCACAGTGTATAGAGTGCCAGTTCTGGAGTCAATGAAACTTGTCTTCCTGAGTTCAAGTCTAATCTCAGATACAAGATGGGTGACCCTGGGCAAGTCACTTGACCATGTTTGCCTGAGTCTCTTCATCCATAAAATGAGCCAGAGAAGGAAATGGAAGACCACTCTAATATCTTTGTCAAGAAAACCCCAAATAGGGTCATGAAGAGTCAGACATGACTGAAACCACTGAAGAAGACAATGACATGGCCCATTCCAGCTCGAAATCTATGGCCTTTAATTGTCTCTGTTGCATCCATGAGACCGGAAACCATGTCTCATCTAATCATTGTATCTCCTTCAACCTGGGGCCCGATTGTTAAAATGGTGGCCCAGTTTTCTCCACCAATTATCTAACTGCCAGAATCTTTCCACCATGTATCTGTAAACAATGACCAAATGTGTTGAGAGCCAGGAATCCTTTTATCCAGAAACTTTTGCCAGTGGTATACAGAATCCTATAATAAGCACATTTTTTTTTTTTTGCTCAGGATACTGAAAGAATTAATGAGAATCATCAAAAGAATGGATTATTAGGGGGAAATTACTACTTCAATAATAAGCATTCAGATACAGCATAAGATGAGAATATAAGTTCTTAATAGTAACCCAAAGGTTATGTGAAATACATGTGTTCCTCGAGACTACTTATCCTAGCTACCTGTCCTAGGCCCACTGAAGCCAGGAGGGAAGCTATCAGAGATGCATGATAGCCAAGCTGAAGTTAGGGGGGAGGAGAGAGGAGAGGAAAGGGAAGGGAAAGGGGAGGGGGAGGGAGGGGAAGGGAGATTCTTTAAGTCTCTAGTCCACCTATAGCCAGCTCACAAGTTTCCTCCTATCTTCTCAGGTCCTCTCCCTTTAGACCATTTTCTGATGTGCTTCCCAAACACTGGCAGATACAAAGGTCAACAGAAGTGCTTCCTCTTGTCCCAGGAAAGAGTCAAATTTGAATCAAGTGAGCCTTGCCCCATTAAAACACCCTCATCCTGTCAATGTGTGACCACTCTCCTGGGTGACAAAAATACAAGTTATTGTCCTCCCCTCCCCCATTCCAAACAGTGAGAAAGAATTACCTATTAACTAGGAGAGTGCCAAGGATGATCAAGCAGGCAGCTTCGGAGGACGGTGCTCTGCATATAATAAGCACTATTTAAAAAGAAAAAAGTTAAATGAATGCATTCAAAGTGTCCAAATTGTACAACACAACACATTTTAAACGACTGCTTCTAGATCCACACTTGGCCTCAATCCGTCAAGGTCTGTGGCAATGAAAGCTGGATTCAGCCCAGAGCGTGAAGGGTCTCAAATGGCAGCCAGGCAGTAGCGGAAGGGGGAAAGAATTTATTAAGCTCCTACTGTGTGCTGAGTGCTTTACAAATTTGACCTCATGGGATCCTCTCAACAACCCTGGGAAGTAGGTGTTATTACCCCCATTTTATAGAAGAGGAAAGTGACTTGTCCAGCTAGTCAGTGTCTGAGGCTGGATTTGAACTCAGCTCTTCCTGACTCCAGACCCAGCATTCTCTCCACTGTGCTACCGAGCTGCCTCAATGGGACTTTTCAATGAGATTTTAGGTTAATGAATGTGGAAATGGTGTGAGGGGGAGAAAGAGAAGAGAGATAAGGAGGCAATTGGTTTCAGTTCAAGGATAGGCCTTTGTATAGTATAGTATTCAGAAGTAACAGCACTCTGCATGAAGATTGTATAGATATATACACACAAGCACATACTGTACATATATAATATACACATACAGTATTGAGTATCTATTAATACATACTGTGACATCCATGGAATCCCAGAATTCTCAGTTAGCTTTAAGCTTATGGAGGCTTAAATAAGCTTATATAAGAGTTATTTGTGCTTTAATAAGTTTAAAATCACACTAAGGATTTTGGAGCATCATGGGGGCATGTGTACAAATATGTGTGTGTATGTGTGTGTGTGAGTGTACATATAGATCTATGAGATTATATACATGTGTATATATGTTTACACATACACACATATATGTACTCACATACATACACATAAGGTAGGTCTAAACATTTTATCAAATATGTGAGAAGGGGTAGGAGAGGACCTGGAAATACCAGATCATTCAGGATTATTCATTGGCCACCCCAAGGGGGGAAGCAGCATCTCCCAGGAGTCCACAGGAATGCTAACCCAGCAAAGACCAAGTCACCAAAGCCATAAGATGAAGCTGGGCATCAATCAGTAAGCCAGTGAGGCAACCTTTCCCAGGGTAATGGGATTATAATCATTGCAGACTTAACTAAGCACATATAAGACAGTTCCCATGTATGCCAAATGTTTGCTGTGATTGATGGATTTTTTACATGAAAGGAGCATAATGTGGGAGAATTATACTGGACTCTTCACTGACTGATCTCAACTGATGCCAAACCAAAATGCAGATCTATAAGCAATAATTTAAAATGTGACTCCTTATGGAATTTGGACATATTACATGCCTCACAATCACTTCTATCAAGAAATATGAGTAAGGAACTAGGGAGATTTTTTTCCCCCCCAAGTTGCAAGCAGAATATTCAAATTCATGAGAAAAAAGTAAGTCTATGAAAAGGAAATTTCTGCAGAACTCTATGCCAATGAGAGTGGAGCAGAGTGCATTTCTATGTTGGTAAGAAATTTGCTCATTTTCTCATGCAAAAATATTTTGAAGGGTATTTGAGATACAAGAAGAAATTGATGATAGAGATGAAATCAATCCATTCTATCATGACACATTTTCTCCTGAAATTCACCTATTTGGTGGATATTTTTAAAGCTGAATAGTCTAAATAAATTAAAATAAGGTCCTCAAATTCATGTTCTGATCCAGAATGATATAGTACTTGCATTCCCCAAAAAAGTTAAAACTCTGGATAATGAACATAAGAGAAGAAGATTTTTTTTTTTTGCATTTTGGAGTGGGGAAGGCTGGGCAATTGGGGTTAAGTGACTTGCCCAAGGTTACACAGCTAGTGAGTGTTAAGTGTCTGAGGCCAGGTTTGAACACAGGTCCTCCTGACTCCAGGGCCGGTGTTCTATTACCTTGCCACCTAGCTGTCCCAAGAGAAGAATATTTTTAAATTTTCTCAATTTTGAATATTTTGGGCCCCAATTGAAATATAAAAAAGTAAAGGTTTCATTTATCACTTGCCCAATTTATAGAAGTAATTCTCTTTTTATTTTAAAGATCTATACATTTCTAAATATGAATGGATCTTAGGATCATAGATTTTGATCTGAAAGGAAACTTAGAGGCCTCCTAATCCATGCCCCTCATACTTATATAAGGAAACTGAAGCCTACAAAAAAGTCTACACTGGCAAAACGTTTAACAAGCGGCCCTCCTAAGAAATATTTGCAAAACATACTTTCATTTAACCTGTATTAAGATTTTCTTCATCATTTTCTTAAATCTACGCAATCAACAAAACAATAAGTGAAGTCCTGATTTTTAGCATTTGCAGATTTCCAAGCTATAAATGCTTATGCTGAGATTTTAACAATCATCTCCAGTGTTGGCAGCAGCTAACTCCAGCCTCCCCCACCCCCCACTACAGAAGTTCAATGTCATGGGCAGCAAGTAAAACAATTGAGATTTGAACTCTGCCCCCCTTCCCCCCCTTCCCCGACTTGGGAGTTTTCCATTCTTCCACAATCTGACATGGAACATGGGACTCATTCCATTTGAATAAGAGTAGTGAATAGATTTGTCTCGTGATAGCGTATTGAAACAAGTGTTTGAACCTCCCCTTTTTACTCCGTCTTGGCTATGCGTAAAGAGCTCCCCAATTTATCAAATTTATGTTAAGTATTTCCTATTGTTTAAAAGCTCTTATTTTTCTGCCTATACGTGTATAGAAAAGCTAATGATAACTCATCCTTGTAGGTAAGAACTATTTGTTTTTGTCTTCCTACTGAATTAGGCAGAAATATCAAGTGAGATACTCTTTGTAAGGCCCTCAGCCCAATGCCTGAGCCACAGTCCAGGCTTAATCAATGCCTGTTCCCTCCCCCTCCATTCTCTCCTTTCTCTCTCTAACATGTAACATAATGCCTGCATAACAAGTACTTAATTCCTTTGAAATCGAATTTCTGGACAGCTCTCATTGTTAGGACCTGTTTTCCTTAGATTGTGCTGAAACTGGCCACTCGGCGTTCCTAGAGCCAAGCAGACCAAGTGGATCCTCCTAATAGCACTTTCTCCTAAGTTTCTGTGTTTTTTTTTTTCCTAAGTTTCCCCCCATTTCTATGTGTTTGGTCCTTTGTAATTTAGAAATCTGCATGTCTTCTGGCTGGTGACTCAGAGGTTAGTCTGCAGACTGTTTTCCTCTAGAAAAGGCTTGAATGAAAAGACATGAAGAGGAGCAGGCGCAGCCCCAAACAGATCCAAACTAAATTCGCATGGCTATAACGTGTTCAGTGAGGATGGAGGGTTGCAATCAACCCCATAGCAGTTGTGTGTTTCAAATCCCCTAGAACTAGAGATCCAAACCAGCTTTTTGTTGACAGGCTTATCCCATGGGTCACGTGTCAGTCTTGGACTATTCCCTCAGGAGGTCGGACTGAGAGAACGCGGGCCCCTCCCACCTAAGAGACTGATGGTGTGGCTCAAGTTACCCCAATCGTCATTATTCTCACCAAATCCACTGCAGAGCACACTCCTAGGGCATTGTGCTCCAAGGCCATAAATAATTCATGACCCTTTGGAGCCTGGGGCTCTGCTCCAGCTCCCTCTTCTTATCAACAAGGCCCTGTGCATCTGTTCCTCTACATCAAGCAAAGGATGAGCAGGAGGTAGCAGCAGTGAGGGTTCAGGCCAGCCCATTAAGGGATTACAGCCAATGAATTCTTCGAATTTAAATGCTAGGGGGCAACGTGGGAGTGGGCAGAGTGCAGGACCAAGAGTCAGGAAATCTCCAATCCGGCACTTATTAGCGAGGAGGTCCATGCAAGGGATTTAATCTCTTGGAGCCTTGGCTCCCAAATCTATAAAATGGGGACAATTGTAGCGATGTTTGCCCGAGAAGGGCCACGGAAGGTCAGATGGGATAATGTAAACAGAGGGCTGTCAATTAATCTACCAGGAGCTCTTAAGGACCTCAATGGGCCTCCCACTGAGCTGGGCATGGGGCCCCAAGGGCAGAGGCAATGCAGCTTCTGCTCAGGAAGCTTGCAGTCTCAGCAGGGGAGACAACGTGTGTGTGCATGTGTGTGTGTATGTATGGATACACACATGCAAGTATGTGTGATGTGCACGTAGTGTTTGTCCTTCAGTCTCAAAGAGGACCGTGGCATCAGGGAGATGATGAGGTAGCCTGCAGTTGACTTTGGTTTGAGGGAGGGAGGGAGGGACATACACAATATACGTACAACATACGTGGCGTGTGTGTACATCCCTGAGTTCTGCTTCTTGCTCTTTGCTTTAATGTATTATTTTGAACTTACAGAGTTTAAAAAAAAAAAGAATTTCCATATGAAAAGTAGAAGAGAAATACGTAACAGGTGAAACTGAGGATCTCTATTTTGTACAGATGACATGTATGTGGTGTGTCTGTATGTGTAACTGTGTATGTGTCTGTGTGTGTAACTGTGTGTGTCTATGTGTGTGTGCCTGAATGTGTGTGTCTACGTCTGTGTGCATCTATGCAGTGTTCAGTCATATATAAAATACACACATGTAGATAGAATAGTTCCTCTATTTGATGCAGCCAGACAAGAAGGGAAGTCTCCAAGTTTGGGGCCTTTTTAATGCCTGCTTGGCTTTAGCTGAAAGGCCAGTGAAGAAGCCTTTCTCCGTCACACAGTCAGTGGGCAGGAAACACTCCTGAGTTCCGTGGAGGGGGCTGTATTAAGCTGAGTCACCACATGCTCAGAAGGCCTGGAGCCTCCCTGGCCAGTCTCCCCACGTCCTCACAAACACACGCTGAAACAGCAACAATAACAGGAGCGTTTCCAGGGCACTTTAAGGTCTACAAAGCCCTTTAAGTGCTTCTTTCCATTTGCTTCTTACAACATTTCTATGAAGTAAGAAATATCATTTCAAAAACAAGGAGACTAAGGCTGAGTGAAAGTGACTTGCCCAGGGTCACACAATAGTAAGTCTGATGCAAGATTTCAACTCCAGTCCTCTTGACTGCAAGGCCAGCACTCTAGCTCCCATGCCACCTCGTTGCCTTACTGCACTGCAGGGACCTGGAACTTCATGGGATTTTTTGCGTCTATCTCAGTTGTGAGAGCTATAAGCAGCCTGGGAAGTAGAGACCAAAGTGAAAAAGCTAATCTCCCTCTGCCATTAGATATTTCTACCCTTCAGTTCTCTCTTTTTCTCTTTATCAAAGAACATGTCCAAAAACAGCTTCCAGAATTTTCTTGATGGCCCTTTACAGCTCCCAGTCCTCATACAGTTAAATGGTGCAGTGGATAGAGGGCTGGGTCTGGAGTCAGGAAGACTTAAGTTCATATCCAGCCTCAGACACTTAGTAGCTCTGTGACCTCGCCAAAGTCACTTAACCTGTCTGCCTCAGTTCCTCAGCTGTAAAGGATGAGGATTAGCACATACCTCCCAAGGCTGTTGTGAATATGAGACGAGATTGTATTTGTAAAGCTCTTCACATGGTTCCTAGCACACAGTTGGTTGGTTATGACACCATTATGTTGGGGTACAGGTACAGTGTGCCTGACTGTGTCTGATCAGACCAATGTGGGCTCAGAAGACTCATGTTTACAGGTCACTGTAAAACTAAAGCGTGAAGAATCAGAATTGCCCCATGATGTTACTGTGTGTTAGAGCCTCATTCCCGCCAGCATATTCTTGGGGTAGAATCTCCAATGATCTGTAAAATTTTAGACACAGCTGATGCAAACAGACACCTTTCCATCACCAGTTAAAAGACTTGTGAAGTCGGAAGAACGAAGATCACTAAATCCCACCAGGATTTCTACTTTTCATGACCAAACACTTTATTAGAGAGTTCTAAGCCAATGGAGCTTTACAGGAGGACTGTTTAAGGCAATGATTCTCAACCTTCCTAATGCCACGACCCTTTCATGCTCGTATGTGGGCATATCTGCGTGTGGGTGGACCCACCTGGAGACCTCAATTCCTAAGGCCATTGAAAATAATGTGTTTTCTGATGGTCTTAGGCAACCCTTGTGAAAGGGTTGTTCAACCCCCAAAGGGGTCGCGGCCCACAGGTTGAGAACCACTGGTTTAAGGAGACTCTTTGGACCTTTTGCGAATATATATTTGTATATAAGAGGTTATTGATAAACTTTTAGGGCGGAAGAAAAAGTCAGGCATAAACAGTCCATATGAACACTTGAAATGGAGAAGTCTCTAAATTTGTGTATTTCATGTTTCTTTTGAGCTACTACAATTCTGTTTTGCTCCTAGTGACTAACAAATGCCTATTCCATTCCATATAATGGTTCAGTGGTGGGGAACCTGTGGCCTTGAGGCCCTACGTAACCCTCCAGATCCTCAAATGTGTTCCTTTGACTGAATCCAAACTTCACAAAACAAATCCCCTTAATAAAACGATTTGATGTGTAGAACTTAACTCAGTCAAAAGGTTGCTCCCAAGGACCTAGAAGGCCCCATGTAGCCTCAAGGCCACAGGTTTCCCATCCCTGGGTCCCAAAGGCTACCAGGGTTGCCACTTCAGTGACAAATTCCCTAGTAGAAACATGAGGAGATGAAAATAGCAAACTCAAAATCCCACCCATTAACAGCCTTATCCTTCCCCCACTGCTGCCTCCATCAGGGTTGTGTTGCATCGAAGTGAGGAGAAATCAGCCTTCATTCCTCATTGTATCTACTCAACTAACTAACTCTACAGATGTTTGGGAACACCTAGATACCTGGTAAGTTGTGTACCAAATACCAGCTAAGCCAAAGGTCATCCATTGTATTCAGATATTTTTGGCATAGTTCCAACAATGCCCTTGTCTTCCCTGTTCACCGAGTGGTACTTAATTAGGATATAAGTTTTGTTCTTCTATCTGCTAATAACCAAGGACTTTATTAATGGATCATTAGAGACTTAAGAAATTCCTAGAGAAGAAGCACGTGGTCTCCACCCAAGATTAACAAGGTCTGCTTTGGATAGTCCCACAGTTCCACAGAACAGAATGGCTAGACTTAAACCAATGCCTACCATGGCTTCCCCTCGCTATTCCATGTGACTTACAGAGGTTTCCATTCCTGAAACCCAAGCATACAGCCAATGACTAGCATTTCCTCATCCAACCATAAGCTATAAAGGGCCCATTGGGGAGAGTTTCACTGCTGGCAATAGAGGGCTAATGATGCTGTCTGTTGCTTTATTGACAAAATGAGCGTTTGTGGCCTTCCTGAAGAGTGCCCTGAGCCAGAGGGCACCACCAAAGCACTGATATTGTCACAGATAAATGTCTCTCCTGGGTGGTCAGCTTCTGTTTGAATTTCTTCATAAGAGGACCACCTTAACTGAGCGGGGAGAGAATCACCAACAGAATAAGGTGAACCGATCTACTTATGGAGCAGCTTTTGAATTACTAAGTCCTTTATGCTCATGATCTTCTTTAAATCCCACAATAGCCCTGGAAGGTGAGTGCTGCAGGTATAAATAGCCCTGTTTTACAGATGAGGAAATTGGAATTGAGGGAAGTTCAATGACTTCCCCAGGGTCACACATGAATACATGTTGGTCAGGATTTGAACACAGGTCTCTCAGCATTCTATACATACAAATTGCTACCACTCAACAGGAAGGTTGACTACCAGGTTATAGGACCCGGTAAAGACCATTCCACAAGATCCCATTCAAAACAAGTTTAATAAAGCTTGCTATGAACGAGATACTACAATATGGACCAAAGAAGGCCCTGGTCATCAATGAGTTAGCGTTCTACTCAGACTTACAACACTCCCTTCTAAGCCTGAGTGGTGCTTTGTGTTGCCTACATAGAGGAGAACATGGGTCGCAGCTGGCTGAGAGAAGGCTGAGCATCATGTCGCAAATCTTCACAAGGGACTTACTAGGTTGGTTCCAGACACTTTGGGGAGACATGCATGGAGAAAGACTGAATAGAAGAAGGTAGGGAGGGAAATAGAGAAGAGAACTGCTTCCCTCCGATGTTCCCTGGCCCTGTCATGGTTGTAGCTCCAGGGGGGTCTGGAAGACCCTCTTGTACATGTGCAGCATTGTATTCATCATTCAAATTTTCCTCTGAGATGAACTGGCTGTGTTACCTTGAATCAGCTCCTTAACCTTTTTGAGCCTCAGTATTTTCATCTGTGAAATGGAGCTCATGTGAAAATGGAATCATAGATTCGGGGCTAAAAATAATAGAGTCCAACCTAAGTCACATAACCAAAGCCACGTAGGCAGTGAGCGGTAGAGCCAAGATTTGAACTCAAGTCCTCAGACTGCAAATCTAGAACATGGGATGAAAGCAACAGCAAAAGGCTGTTATGAGCTGAAACACACACAGCAAACATCAGTGGTATCACCATCACTGGTGCTAATGTGTTTGCTTTCCTGCTTTAAGTACGTGGAGAAAGCCATCAAAAAGAGCATCTAGGTGGCAAAGATGCTGGCATCATTTGCCATTTCCTTCTCCTGATCATTTGACAGATGAGGAAACTGAGGCAAACAGGATAAGTGACTTGTCCGGGGTGGCACATTCTGAGGCCAGATTCAAGCATAAGATGAGTCTTCCTGACTCCAGGCCCTGGCACTCTATCCACTGCAGCACCACCTAGCTGCCTGCCATCTCCCACACTCAACTCTGATCCCAATGAGGACAGCATGTAGGTCTTGTCACTGTTTCATTCACAGACCCTAGGACTTGGTCTTGTCTCTACCTCCTTAGTAAAGCAAATGTTGAGGTAATCTCTAAACCCTCTTCTACTGACACCTCTTTCCATCCTCCACTGGAATCACTGAATTCCTAAATTGGGAGGGGCTTCAGCAGGCATCTGATCCAATCAGGAACTCCCATTCCTGGAAGTTTTTCCTTCCATCAGGGCAATTTTTACCTCTTTACAACTTTGACTCAACACTCCACCTTCTGCCTTCTAGAGCCAAAAATACAAGTCTACTCCCTCTTCCATGGGACAGTTGATTGAATATTTTTCTTTTCTTTCTTTTATTTCTGAGGCAATTGGGTTAAGTGACTTGCCCAGGGTCACACAGCTAGTGAGTGTCTAAGGTCACATTTGAACTCAGGTCCTCCTGACTCCAGAGCTGGTGCTCTATCCGCTGTCACCTAACTGCCCCTTGACTGAATATTTTTCAATAGCTGTAATGCCCACCCTGAGTTTTTCCTTTCTCAGGCTAAACATCTCAAGTTCCTCACCCACTCCTCCTATGGAATGAATCCAAAGCCCTTCACCATCCCAGTTGCCCCATTCTGGACACTTTCCAACTTATCAATATAAATATGTCAATTTAAAAATGTGTTGCTTAGCACTGATCCTTGAACAACAGATGGGTCTGACCAGTTGAAAAGGCAGTGGGGCTTACCCCCTCCTGTTTCTGTATGCCGTGTTTCTCTTAACCTAAGGTCACATCAACTGCCTCAATGCCACTGATTCCTATTGAGCTTGTGGTCTACTAAAACTTCTAGATCTTTTTTCAGACTGAGTCATGCTCCGTACCTTGGACTTGTGAAGGTGGGGAGGGTTTGCTTGTGGTTTTTTGTTTGTTTTTTTTTGCACCAAAGGATAAGACTCTACAGTTACCTCTATAAAAATGTTTTCTTCTTTGTTGGGCTCAGTGTTCTAGCCTGTCCATATCTTCCTTAACTCTGGCAGTTATCCAACGCATTAGCTAGCCCTCTCGGCTTTATGCCTTCTGAGAATCTGAGAATCCCCATGAGACACCAACAGCTGACATTGCAATCTCCCTGATGCAGGTGTTTCCTTCAGCTGCCCAAATCCCCATCAAGCTGTGATCATGACAAAGAGGGGCAGGAGGAGAGTCTCTCCCTCCCCCAACATGGGCACACAGAAATAAATAGAGGATGCGGAAAAAGAAACAGAAAGCATTCGGGGGGGGGGGGGGGAAGCACCAACAACTGAGGGAATCCGGAAAAGCCTCTGAAAGCAGGTGGCAAAAGCCTGGAAAGCACCTAGAATCCCCAGAGAAGGCATTCCTGCATGCTAGACAAGGAGGGTGCATGAAATCAAAAAAGCATCACCATAATAATTAATACAGGATATAATAACATTATTAGTGCCTACCATGTGGCAGGCATTGTGCCAAGCACTTTACAAGTATATGGTCCACACAACAAACCTAGAAGTTGGGTGCTGTTTTTATACCCATTTTACAGATTAGGAAACTGGCAGAGAAACATAAAGTGGCCTCAGAGTCACAGAATTTGCCAAGTGTCTGGGGACAGTTTTGAACTCCAGTCTTCCTGCCTATAATTCCAGTGTTCTAACCACTGTATTGTCCTACTGCTTCAATTATCCTGTATGTAAGTAGAGCAGCAAAATTGGCCACTTTTAGGGGATACAGAGTACACCAGGGCAAGTACTGCTTAATCAGTTCGCAAAAGTCATTGGAGTTCAACCTTGAAGGACTCAGATATGTTTTATCCCAAAGGCATCCAGGGGGCCAGCGAGGCTTCTTTGACAGGATAGATGGCACAGTGAAGCCTGTGTGACAGCGCCTTGGCAGTGGTTTGGAGGCTGACACAGAAGCAGAGGACAGAGATGAGAAGGGCCTCTATGGCAGCTGGGGATGAGTCCTCTCCCCCAAGCCTTTTCTTCCTTAAAGGCTCAGCTCAGGTGGCATCTTTTCTGTGAAGTCATTCTAGATGCCCAAGTTCTACTCAGAATCTCTTGGCTGCTGGTGGGTTGTTTCAGTTATGTCCATCCCTTTGTGACCCCTTTTGGGGTTTTCTGAGCAAAGATACTAGAGTGATTTACTGTTTCCTTCTCTGGCTTATTTTACAGATGAGGAAACTGAGGCAAACAGGGTTAAGTGACTTGCCCACGATCTCACAGCTAGTAAGTGTCCAAGGCTGGATTTGAACTCAGGATGATGAGTCTTTCTGAATCCCATTCCAATGCTCTATCCATGGGCCACCTGGCAGCCCCATCAGGACTTAGGTTTCCATATTGGTCTTCCCTGCTGGCAAAAGAATATATGCTCCTTGAGTGCAGGCTTTCTTCATTTTTCTTTGAATCTCTTGTTCCCCAGTGCCTAGTACAGTGCCTGGCACCAGGGGACAATTCAAATATATGCTTTTTTTTTTTTGTCAGGTTCTAGAATAAAAATAACAGAATTCAGGCTAGGTAAGTGCTAGCTCTGTTATCTGTCTCCACCACGGCTTCAGGCTCCATTTCCAGCCACTGCTAAAGAGGTGCTGGGACTTACAGAGTGCCTGGCACATAGTAGAACCTCAATAAACGCTTGTTGATTGAGTGACTGACTGACCTCAGCCACCCTGCTGATGCCACAGGAGGGATTCTGTTGGGAGAGACAGATAAGGAAGGGAGTACCAGATGGCTTGGGTCTAAGCATAATAATTCAGTATCCCGGTCATGACCCTGATATTTGAGTCACCAGCCCTGGCTCTTTTTGCTGACTCAGAGCACTATAAATGTCTTAATTGCATTTCACTTGGCTTTTTTCCCCGTTAACCAAGCCTACCACCAGCTCAGCTGGAAAGAGAAAGGAAGCTGACTATCTGGAGGATGAGCAAGATATGAATGTGATTGATCTTTTCTAGATGGTGTTTCACCATTATCACTGTCCTTGGAAAAGAGTGAGCCTGTCGAGGTTGGATCTCCACACTGAAGATGAGGAGGGAAAGCAAGCTCGTTTTCTCCATAATTTAGCCAGCCCAGAAACATTTGCCAAAAATTACCAGGTAATTAGGACAAAATTAGCTTTTCTCAATTGAACTATCTGGATAATCGTATCCAGTAGAATGATGGTAATAACATGTGCAAGTTATTCCAGTCATCTGGGATGTACTTAGTGATTTGAAATTATTGATGACCTCTTTGGAGGTCAGAAGGAAGAAAGGAAGAAAAAAAGAAGGAAGGAAGGAAGGAAGGAAGGAAGGGA
>CM053592.1:4246674-4268571 GCA_028646515.1 Pseudochirops corinnae
AAGGGCAGAAGGGAGGAAGGAAGGAAGGGAGGGAGGGAGGGAGGGAGGGAAGGAGGGAGGAAAAGGAAAGAAGGAAGGAAGGAAGGAAGGAAGGAAGGAAGGAAGGAAGGGAAGAAGGGAGGGAGGGAAGGGAGGGAAGGAGGGAGGAAAGGAGGAAGGAAGGAAGGAAGGAAGGAAGGAAGGAAGGAAGGAAGGAAGGAAAGAAGGAAGGAAGGAAAGAGGGAGGTAAGGGGGGAGGGAGGAAGGGAGGGAGGGAGGAAGGATAGAGAGGGAGAGAAAAGAAGGAAGGAAGAAATCTGCCTTCCTTCCCTCCTCCAAAAATTAATAATCATTAAACATTTATTAGGCACCCACTATGTGCCAAACACTGTTCCAAGTCCAAGGGATAAGAAAAAGAAGCAAAAGAGAGTCCCTGCCTTCAAGGAGTTTACAGTCTAATGACAACATGTAAATAAATATTTACAAAGTAAGCAAATAGGAAATAATTAACAGAGAAAAGGCACTGGAATTAAGAATTATTGGGAAAGGATTCCTACAGAAGGTAGGATTTTAGGTGAGTTTTGTCTAAAAGAGATTCTCTAAGGTGGAAGAGAGGAGGGAATGCATTCCAGGTGTGGCAGATGACGAGTACAAAGCTACAAGAGACTGGAGATCAAGTGGCACAAGGCACATTTTAAGTGAAGAGAGTCTATCAAATGTCTTTGATAAATGAATCCTTAAACCAATTTGCTGGAAAGCCAAAGGCCTCTGGCCCCTGGATACAGGAAAAGGTTCTGAGATTTGTCTTCATGTCTGGACGGGACACACTCTAATAAGCCAGGGAATATTCAAGGAGAGGGTGGAAGATGGTAAAGGGTCCTGAGATCAGTCCCAAGAGAAATGGCTAAAGGAATCAGGACTATTTTGCTTAGAGAAGAGAAGAAATGGGAGGGATGTGCTCAGTGGTTTCCAACATTTCAAGGTCTTCCATGAAGAAGAGAGGTTAAACTTATACTAACTGGTGCTGAGGCCATAATAAGCATCATCATTCTAATGATAGATGGTGTTAACATAGGGCATTCAGGCTCAAATCTAGCACGTCTGTCACGCGCTTTGTATGGGTCTGTTATCTCATTGAATCTTCACAACAATTAGGGGAGGTAGCTGCTCTGATTATCCCCATTTTACAGATAAGGAAACTGAGTGATTTGCCCGGGGCTCACTCAGACACTGGGTGAATGAATGAGGATCTGAATTAGGTTCCTCTTGATGCCAAGTCCAGCGTTCTGTCCACTCTGCTGCCTAGAGCTAGGAGCAGCCTGTGGATGTTGCCAAGTGGCAAATATAGGTTTAACCTAAGGGAAGAGGCAACCCTTCTAACAGTTAGATTGGTCTAAAAGTGGAGTGAGTGCCTTCGACCTCCAGAATGCCTTCTCCCTTTGGGGGTCTTTAAGAAGAACCTGCGAGAATCACTTGTCATATCTGTTTTGAGGGAAATTTGGAGTTTGGGTTATATTTGATGGACTCTATGGTCCCTCTCCATTCTGCACTTCTGTTGGTTTTGTGATCCTGGAAGGTGGAATATCAGAACTTACTTTTCCTCAAGAAAAATGTGTCAGCTTTAGGACAGCAAAAGTGTGTGCCAGTAGACAGAGCCAATACCCAGAGATCACAAACATCACATGGTTCCCTTATTCTTATTCCCAGAGGGAGAGGTGATCAGTAGTAAACTCTCCAACACATCTTACACACACACACACACACACACACACACATACACACACACACACTCACTCACAGACACACACGCACACACAAGACACATACACAGATGCACAGACACACAGAGGCACACATAGAGACACACATGCACGTGCACGCACACATGCACACACAAGACACATACACATGCATAGACACACAGAGGCACACACATACACACACATGCATGCTCACCTGCTCACGTGGAGGGGTCTCCTACCCCAGACTTCCCAGCTGTGTTCATGTATCTCACCTTGTTGGCAGCCTTACACTCTCTTTGCAGAATGTCTCAACAATTACATTTTTACCAGCCAGGATTCTCAGCCTGAATCCTATCTATTCATTCTGTTTCCTTCCCTCAGACTCTAGATTCCTGTAGCCCTATACACAGGCTGATACAGCAAAATGTGTCTCCCCCCCCCCCCCCCTCCGCCCCCAGCTTCTTTCACTCCATGGCTGTGCTACATTGTAGCCAATAAGAGATAGCCTTGTTCTTCGGGAGGAAGGTTGGCTACACCCTAGACCTAGAGTATCCTCAGGGCATCTTTTCTTTTCTCTAATGCTATCAGTTCACAATCCCACAGACTGTGTCAACTCACCTCCTACACACACACACACACACACACACACACACACACACACACACACACACACACACGCATGCACATATGCACACATACACATAGGCACACACTATCTGGGGTAAGAGAACAAGCATTTCTAGAGTCCCCATCAGTTCCAGTGACTGAGCTAACCACTTTACAAATATTGCCTCATTTGATTCTCACAACAAACCTGTGAGTTGGTACTTTACAATTGAGGAAACTAAGAGAAAAAGAGGTTAATAGGGGGATGGGGTTAATAGAGGTTAAGGGGATGGGTAGAGAGCTCCCCTGAAATGTTGGAGGGTGAAGGGTAGAGGTAGGGATTGTTTTACTTTTGTTATTACATGTCCTTGAAAAGAAATATCTTTTTTGTTAAAGTAAACAGATATTACCCAGGGTCACATAGCTAAAGATTACTGGAGGCTAGATTTGAATATAGGTCTTCCTGACATCAGGCCCATCCAATGTGTCACTTAGCTGCCTTTAACCATTTAATATCTATTAAATTTGACAAAAGGATATTTACTTCAAGGATATAAGAATACCAAAAGCAAAAACAAACACATACACACATACACACACACACCCATCCCACCTCAGCCTCTTGGGAAAGGACACTCACATGTGGTTTGGTCCCTACATATCATTGGTTCCACCAAACTTATACCAACATTCAACACTGCTGCCCCCTGAGTTCCTGTTTCAGCTAACACAGGGCTGAGTCCCAGAGGTTCCTCCTTAATCCTTGGGGCATGGATGTTGAGCTGGTTCCAAACCTATATGGTTGAACATTTGGATTCCATGAAGACAGGATGCCCAAACACCATAATGCTGTCAAATTAGGATAGAGAAGCTTAGGCCCCTGACCTTTCAAAACTCACAAGCCTAAACTCCAATACATTCACCTCATACAGAAAAGAATCAACATTTAGGTCAAGGACTCAGACACATTTCTGGAGACCACATTTCAGTTTTAGTGGCAAAGTCCCAAGGCATCTCTCCCCAAATTCATCAGTGGTTCAGTCAGATCACTAGGGGGCAGCAGAAGAGGCTGAATTCACCCCACATCTTTGAATACCTACACAATTAACTTAAAAGATCACTATTTAACAAGTTTATAACCAACCAGAACCAATGTGGGAATCTCTATTTATGTGCCAATGTCTCCCCAGGCACTTGTATTATACATTATCAAGACCCTCCTAGAAATAGGCTCCTCAGTCTTTTCCACATGGAAATTTGCATCAGCCATGGTTGCCAATGCATGTTGCCCATGAGCCAATCCCCCATTACAACTTTTTTCTCTCTCTCTATGAATGAATAAATAAAAAAGTATTTAAGTGCTAATTATGAGTGAAGAACCAGGATAAGTTTTGGAAATATAAATAGGAAAGCAACACAGTTCTTGCTATCAAGGAGTTCACATTGTAGTACAGTTAGACAACACGTATAGGAGAATTCAACCGTACGGTAGTGGAAACACTACATATGGTGCAGCAGCAGGGCTGTTGGTAAGGTCTAGTGGGCCTTACAGGGTCACAGCAGGGAAAAGAAGACCCATAGTCTCACCAACTGTTTACAAAGTCCTACTTTGATGTTTCATCACAGTAAGGGAGTCACAATGGATCCTTGAAGGCTATTTATTCTTGAAGCACAATCAGATTCCTCCAAGATGTGAAGGCTTTAAACACAGTTCTGGGAAAAGACAATATCTCACATTCAAAGCCCAAGCTAGTTGAACATAGACAATGACATCACCAATAAGACAGATATTAGGGGATAAATTAATTATTTGGCTATGGAAAATTATGAAACAAAGTACCAAACGGTCTTCAGTTTTCTATTTCCCCTTTCTGTTTCTTTGGTAATGGTAGTAAAATTGAGAAAAGGGGGGCAAAGGGTGCCAAAGCAAAGAGAGACAGAGAGAGACAGAGACAGAAAAAGATTTATACCATCTTTGAACATTATCATAATTGCTAGTCCTTTAAATATGACGTCTTTATCCAAGGCCCAATAAAGCTTATACAGTTTGCCCAAACTAGATCCCTTCCACTGAAGGAGAAAGGAGGGACACACGTACATAGAAACAACTAGGATGACTTTGGAATTCATGAATACGGTTCCCCCAAGAGAACTGTGTTGTCAACATTAATGTCCCAAAGATCAAGGAATGATCTTTGAGACTCAGTCCTGCATTAGCCAAGATGGGAACTCACTGGGCAGCAATGCTGAATTTTTATATAACTTGGTGGGACCAATGACATGTAGGAATGAAACTATATTTGAGCTTACTATCCCAAGAGATGGAGGGGGGATGGGTAGAGAGTTCCCCTGAAATGTTGGAGGGTGAAGGGTGGAGGTAGGGATTGTTTTACTTTTGTTATTACATGTCCTTGAAAAGAAATATCTTTTTTGTTAAAGTAAACAGATATTAAGCAGTCAAAGGCAACTAGGTAGTACAGTAGATAGAATGCTAAGCCTGGAGTCAGGAAGATCGGAGTTCAAATCTAACCTCAGTTACTTAACTAGGGTGGCAAAGAAATTCTGCAATCTTTCTGTTTATCCTTACCCAGCCAATTCATTGGCATATTCAAATGGTGCCTGGATTCTGCTGACTCTACACTGATCCATTTTAAAAGGCTTCTAAGCTCTTTACCTTCCTAAGTTTAAAATAGCATTAGTCCTAACTCCTAGGCTCATTCATCAGTGATCTTTGCTACAGGAATGACTGATGTCCTAGAACTATTATGTATGCAGAAACCAGGATGTGGGACTTGAATGGTCCAGGAAAATAAACTAGCACAACCATCTGTGTATCCTTGTATGTATGTGTGTAAGAGAGTGCAACATCAGTGGTTTGTGTATTATCAATAAAACTAGTAGCTAGCAGTAGTTTAGAAAGCTATATTTTTATCCCTTAAAATCCCCTGCTAGGAATGGCAAAATCAATATCCTATTGGGAGTACTTCATGACATCAAAATTAACTAAATTAATTCCTGTGTTAAATGAAAGCAGAATACAAATGGAAATTGTAGTTAAATGTTAGGATGTCTCATAGATTATCTTTAGAAACTTGAAAGTAAAGGACTTAGCAGAATTGATTTCATCATTCTTCCCAAAGGCAACAATGACAAAATACATCAGATACTTGGTCACCTTCTCTAGCAATGTTTATGGAGAGCTGAAACAAAAAAGTTACCAAGAAAACCCTTGCCTAAAAAGGGAGAGGGAGAAGAAGAAGGAAGAAGAGGAGGAGGAGGAGGAGGAGGAGGGGAAAAATTTATAGAAGAATTTGCCAAAACCCTACAAAAGAAATCAATATTTACTAGGATATTCAATGACTTCAATGCAAAGGGGAACAAAGGAGATGGTGGCAAGAAATAGGTTATAAAATGTGCTTCAGGATTAAGAAATTCAAAAGTCCAAAGACACTTATTATGTGAATGTTCATTTCTATATATCAGGAACATTTCAAGAAGATATCAGAAGGCTCTGGACATGGCAAACAATTAACAAATGACAAAACATTAATTTGTTTTATCTCAACAGAAAAGAAATGACCAATTACTGACATGGACATTATTTCAAAATCACCTGATTAGGAAAATCTGACCATCCACTAACAAGAACAAAGTTTAAAATTAACATCACCTCAGAAGAAAATATGATCAGGAGAAGACATTGCATATATATCTACAACATCTCCAAACTGACCTATTCAAACGGGCTCAATATTAAAATATAATAATAATAATAATAATAATGTAGTAAAAATGAGGAAATGAAGACATAGAAATTGACATGGTTTATGACCATATTGTGCTGGGTGTAAAGTAATCATGGCATCAAGAAGCACAAAAGAGCACAGACATTTCCTTTCCTAGCAAACCTCTGATCAATCTGTCAAGTAGAGAAAGATGACAGCCAAGGCACGCACAACATCAATTTAGAAAACAATGTCAAAGCACTGTAAGTGTCCTAAGAACTTTAAAATACTGTGGGGGAGGATGGGAGGAAGGTTTCATTCCAACAGGAAAGAACAAAAAGCAATGAAGTTAAAAACAAATAAATAGAAACTTTGGTACGATCCCAACTAAGGTTTATTATCCCCAAAGCAGTTGAAAATCAAGGTAGCAGGAGGAAAGCATTTAGAAAATGCAACAGATTTTCCAAAATTTCCATACTGATCTATTTTCACCATCAATGATAGGGCAACCAGCACATTTGGACATTACTGCCTCAAAACAAGCTATGTAATGGTAGCATTTAAGAAGATATCAAAGCATAATTGACCATGTCAATGACAGAAACACCGCCCCAAAATCATATGATTAAATCAAAAGATGAAAAAAAAGTTTTTGACTAAGTGTAACATATATTCCTATTTTTAGAAAATTTAAAAGAACAGAAATAAATGAAGCTCTTCTTAAAATAAAATAAAGTAGTATTTATCTAAAACAAAGAGCAAGCATTATTTTGAATGAGGATTAACTAGAAGCCTCCCCAACAAGATCAGGAGCAAAGCAAGGATGTCCATGAACAACCTTTGTAAAGTTACAGAATATGAAATAAATCCACATAAATCATCAGCATTTCTATATATTACCAACAAAACCAAGCAGGAAAGGATAGAAAGAAAAATTCCTTTAAAAATAACTGCACAAAGTATAAGATATTTGGGAGTCTACCTGTCAAGACACATGCAGGCACTCTGTAAGCAGAATTATAAAATGTTCTTCACATAAATGAAGACAGAACAAACTAATTAAAGAAATATCAATTGCTCATGGGTAGGCCAGGCCAATGTAATAAAAGTGACAATTCTACCTAAATTAGTTTGTTTATTTAGTGCCATACCAATCAAACTTCTAGAGAATTAATTTCAGGAGCTAGAAAAATTTTTTAAAAAATTACTAGGACAAACAAAAGGTCAAAAATATTGAGGGAATCAACAATAACAAAAAAGAAATAAAGAAAAAGCAGGCTAGCAATATCACCTTTCAAGTGGCATTGCAAAGTGGTAATCATCAAAGCAACTTGGTACTGGCTAAGAAATAAAGTGGATAATTAGATACACAATGTACAGAAGTAAATGACCACTCTCGCCTAGTGTTTGATAAATCCAAAGATTCCAGATATTGGGGCAAGAACTCACAATTTGACAAAAAAAAAAAATGACTGGGAAAACCGGAAAGCAGTTGGGTAGAAGCTACACATAGACTATCATCTCACACCATATGCCAAGATAAGGTCAAAATGGTTACATCATTTAGTCACAAAGAGTAATATGATAAGCAAATTAGGAGAGCATGGAAAAAAATTTACTTGTCGGATTTATTGTTAAGGGAAGAGTTTATGCCCACAAGATAGAGCAGATCACAGGAGATAAAATGGACAATTTTGTTTGCATGAAATTTAAAAGTTTTTGCACAAACAAAACCAATGCAACCAAAATTAGAAGGAAAGTAGGAAATGAGGGAGGCAAGAATATTACAGCAAAAATAAAAGTCTCATTTCTTCAATATATAGGGAACCAAGTGAAATTTATAAAAATGAGAATCATTCCTGAGTTGATAAATGGTCAAAGGATATGAACGGGTAGTTTATAGAAGAAGAAATCAAAGCTTTCAATTAGTCAAATGAAAAAAAATGTTTTGTTTTGTTTTTTGGAGGGGGGGAGGGCAGGGCAATTGGGGGTAAGTGACTTGCCCAAGGTCATATGGCTAGTAAGCGTTAAGTGTCTAAGGCCAGATTTGAACTCAGGTCCTTCTGACTTCAGGGCCGGTGCTCTATTCATTGAGTCACCTGGCCACCCAAAAAAAGGTGTTCTAAATCACTAATCATTAGAGAAATGTAAATTGAAGCAACTCTGAGGTACCACTTCATACCTATCAAATTCAAAAACATGGCAGAAAAGGAAAGTAACAACTTGGGCCAGGGGAGGGGGAAGGGGAGAGAAAGTAGGCACACTGAGGCACTGTTGGTAGAATTGTGAACTGAGCCAACCATTCTAAAGAACAATGTAGAACTATGCCCAAGGATGAGTCGGGGGAGACCCAAAAGACTTCTTATAGAAGGCAGCATTTAAGTTTGACCTTCAAGGGAGCCTACTACCATAACTAAAGGAGGTGAGTAGAGAAGGCATTCATCCCAGGCATGAAAGACAGACAGTGCAAAGTCATGGAGAGAGGAAATGAAATGCTGTCTGTGAGGAACAGTGAGAAGATCAGGCAGCTGGATTGTACTATATGTGAAAGTGAATAAAGTACGCCAAGGCTGGCAAGGTAACATGGGCACAGACTGTGAATAATTTTAGATGTTCAGGAGAGTTTTAGTCTATACTTGACCCTATAGATAATAAGAAGTTACTGGAATTTACTGAATAGAAGAATGACATGGTCAGACCTGTTCCTAAGGAAAATTACTTTGGCAACTGTACTGAAGATGGATTTCAGCAGAGAGAGAAGCTTGAGGGAGGTGGATCAATTAAGAGGCCATTGAAATAGCTCATCAGTTAATGAAAGACTGAATTAGGGTGGTGGCTATGTGAATAGAGAGGGTGAGATTGATGCCAGAGATGAAAAGTGGGAGAATTATGGATGTGAAATATTGCATATGTCTTTGGACAGGGTCAATGTATTGGCTAGCTTTGCTGAATGACTTTCTTGTTTGTTTCTTTTTAAATCTTTTAGATAAGGCTTACAGGGAATGGGAGGGGGAAGAAAATAGTCAGAAATGAATGCAATGGAAAAGCAAAAGATGTCAATAAATTTAGATTTTAAATGTACCCATCGAATTTTTTTAAATTTTGTATTTTATTTTCCCCAGTTACACATAAAACAATTTTTAACATTCATTTCTAAAACTTTGAGTTCCAAATTCTCTCCCTTCCTCCCTCCCTATCCCACCCCCCATTGAGAAGGCAAGCAATTCGATATAGGTTATACATGTGTAGTCATGCAAAACATTTCCATAATAGTAATGTTGTAAAAGAAAGCATAGACCCCCCCAAAAAATCCCTCAAGAAAAATAAAGAAAGCAAAAAAAGTATTCTTCAGTTTGTATTCAGACACCATCAGTTCTTCGGAGATGAAGAGCTAAATGCACCTGTTGAAGCAAAGACAGAGTTAGGATGAAGACCTGTTAAAATCTGTTTTCAAAAATTAGGGGACAAAATAAAATACAATGAGAACTTTGCAAAAAAAAAAAAGGAGAAGGAGAAGGAGGAGGAGGAGGAGGAGAAGACATTAGGAAAAGTAGGCTGCCAAGGCAAGACTACACAAGGTACCACAGCATTAGGGTTCCTTGTACAAGATATGACAGTGTTAACCAAAAAATGAGGGTTAAAATCATGGATGATACTACTACCCTCAAAACAGTATTGAGAGTACAATGAATCACAAGTCAAGTTAAAAACAACAACAACACAGTCCAGTTATCACTTCCACATCATGGCGGTTAGGCGTATGGTGCGCCACCCCCACCACCACCCCACCATGATCTGGAAAATCTGTGTAAAATTTTTTGGCCCTCCTTTCATATCAGAGAAGAAGTATGAATTATTATGGTATTAAAAATAAAATGCATTGGTATTATACAACACCACACATATTTTATACATTTCTGAGTTTCTAAACTTTTTCTGTGTCATCTGCTGACCTTCTCAAGTCATCTGTGGCTTCCACAAAACTTCCAAAAAATTTCCATTTAATTTTTTATGCCAACCAATGACATGTTGAAACTGCCATGGGTTAAGTCATAATGTGGAAGGGATAAATCTATATGAGATTGAACCTTTATGAAGCATGAGTAAAGGGAAACAGATGGAGAGCCCAGATAATTACCTACAAAAAGTAACTAGACTTAGAGGAAGGATTGTAGCGTGGATGGGTGAACCACAATATCAACGGGGGGTGGGGGGAATCATACCAAGGAGATCACTCATCCATTGAAATGGGAAAGAATGTGCTGACATAAAGGTAAAATGAATACTACCAAAAATATTGGAAGAAGTGGAGAAGAGCTTTTATACTGACATTATCATTTATTAAAAGGCTTTCAACTTGTCTTCCTGGGCTTAAGTTTTCTCTTCTGTTAAGTGAAGAGTATGTACCTTTCTAGTTCTAAACCTGCAATCCTATGATATCATGCTACCACGCTTTCCAAATTGAGTGCTCTTGCATTGTCCCTACCAACTGCTGGAATTTGTAATGGTCAGAAGCAATGGTCTGCATGGAAATCATAGATTCATCTCCAGGACCTTTGTAAACCACGGAACTACAGTATGGTATATGGAAGGGGGGGGGCAGGGAGGGGAGGGCACTTGGTTTGTTCTGTGGGCTCTGTAATTTACTTGCTGTATGTCCTTGTACCACTCACTTCCCCTTCCTATATCTATTTTCTCTTCCATAATATGAGGGAAGAGTGGCCTTGCTGGTGCTAAATCTTATAACAATGACCCAGACCAGTAGTAAGGAAAGAACACCAGCCTGGGAATGAATAGGTAATAGGACTTTCTTGGTTTGTTCATTTGTTTCCCTTTACTCTGCCACAAAGCCTTCCCTGATAGCCTTAGTTATTAATATTCTTCCTCATATTTCCTGGGGCTTTACATGTCCATGTGTACGCCATTTCCATAATACTTAAAATCCTTCAGGGCAGGAATGTTTCCTTTTTTTCCTGGCATTTTGAGCAACTTTCACACATTCAATATATAATATAAATAAAAATATTTATATATTTAAAATATACACATGTAAAAGGAATAGCAAGTTGTGCGTAACAGATTTATAGTTTCATGTGCAATCATTGTTTTTATTATACTATATTATAGATATGCTTGTTTTATTCCACAAATTAAAAATAAAATAAATATTTTTTTTAAAAGAGGAAGAAAAAAGTATGCTTGTGTGAGGAATTCCAGGATCCTGAGGGAGGATCACTGGGGAGATTGTTTGATGAGGACCAATAGGAAGAAACACAAATAGTATTCTGGTGGGAATATATTAGTCAAGCTGTTGGTGGCGACTTTAATGGGAACACCCTCTTAGGTAAGGTTCAATGTTGGGAAGAAATGAGGCTAGTTAATGAAAGGCTATTTACTTTGCCCTAACAGACAAGGATATGCAGCAAGGTTACAGCAGTACTTAAATTCTAGGGACTGGGACACTTCTCCAGAATGCTCCAATGCAGCATACAATGAAAGACACTGTAGCTCATGTGGTTTTGCCAATCCACAAAGGTGGAGCAACCCTGACAGCCAGTGGCTGGAATTATTTTTGCTGTAGATTACCAGGAAGCTGTTTCTGTGAAGCCAGGACCAATCTTTGTCTCTTACTTTTTAAATTAATTTTATTTATTTATTTTTAGTTTTCAACATTCATTTCCACATGATTTTAAGTTACAATTTTTTCTCTCCTCATCTTTCCCATTCCCCCATCCCAAAATAGGAAGTCTACTGAATACCCCTTCCCCCAATGTGTTCTCTCCTATATCCTCCCCCTTCATCCCCCTAACTTTCTAGTAGGGCAAGATGGATTTCTATACCCAGTGCCTGTATATCTTACTTCCCAGTTGTATATTTAAAAAAAAAATTTTTTTTTTAAACATTTGTTTTTAAAACTTTGAGTTCCAGATATTTTCCCCCTTCTTCACTCCTCACCCACTCCCACTGGGAAGATAAGCAATTCAATATAGGTTGTACATGTGTAGTTACCCAAATCATTTCCACAGTAGTTATATTGTGAAAGACTAACTATATTTCCCTCTATCCTATCCCAACCCCTACTTATTCTATTTTCTCCTTTGACCCTATCTCTTTTCAAAAATGTTTGCTTCTAATTATCCTCTCCCCCAATCTGCCCTCCCTTCTATCATTTCCCCTCTTATCCCCTACCCCACCTATTTTCCTGTAGAGTAAGATATCCAACTGAGTGTGTATGTTATTCCCTCCTTAAGCCAAATTCAATTAGAGTAAGGTTAACCCATTCCCTTTCACCTTCCTGCTCTTCCACTCCCTTGTAACAATTTTCTCTTGCCTCTTTTATATGAGATAATTTACCCTAATCTATCTCTCCCTTTCTTCTTCTCCCAATAAATTCCTCTCTCACTTCTTAATTTTATTTTTTAGATGTCATTCCTTCATATTCAACTTCATTCTGTGCCCTCTGTCTATGCATACACAAACATATGTATGCCCATACTCACATCTATATTTATATACACATATACCCTCCTGTACATACATATATATATATATATATATATATATTCCCTTCAATTATCCTCATACTGAGAAAAGTGTCATGAGTTAGAATTATCATTTTCCCATGTAGGAATGTAAATAGTTCAACTTTAATAAGTTCCTTATGATTTCTTTTTCCTGTTTACCTTCTCATGCTTCTCTTGCTTCTTGTATTTGAAAGCCACATTTTCTCTTCAGCTCTGGTTTTTCCATCAAGAATGCTTGAAAATCCTCTATTTCATTGAATGACAATACTTCCCCCTGTAGCATTATACCCCATTTTGCTGGGTAGGTGATTCTTGGTTTTAGTCCTAGCTCCTTTGACCTTTGGAATATCATATTCCAAGCCCTTCGATCTCTTAAAGTAGAAGCTTCTAGATCTTGTGTTATTCTGATTGAGTCTCCACAATACTCAAATTGTTTTTTCTTGACTGCTTGCAGTATTTTCCCCTTGACCTGGGAACTCTGGAATTTGGCTATCATATTCCTAGGAGTTTTCTTTTTGGGATCTTTTTCAAGAGGCGATTGGTAAATTCTTTCCATTCCTATTTTCCCCTCTGGTTATAGAATATCATGTCAATTTTGCTTGATAATTTCTTGAAAGATGGTGTTTAGGTTCTTTTTTTGATCATAGCTTTCAGGTAGTCCAATAATTTTTAAATTATCTCTCTTGGATCTATTTTCCAGGTCAGTGGTTTTTCCAATGAGATATTTCACATTGCCTTCTATTTTTTCATTTGTTTGGATCTGTTTTATAGTATCTTTATTCCACATAAAGTCATTAGCTTCCAATCGCTCCAATCTAATTTTGAAGAAATTATTCTCTTCAGCGAGTTTTTGGAATTCCTTTTCCATCTGGGCAATTCGGCTTTTTAAGGCATTCTTCTCCTCGTTGGCTTTTTTGGCCTCTTTTGCCATTTGAGTTAGTCTATTTTTTAAAGTGTTCTTTTCTTCAGTGTATTTTTGGGTCTCCTTTGACAGGCTGTTGGCTCACTTTTCATGATTTTCTTTCATCATTTTCATTTCTCTTCCCAATTTTTCCTCTACTTCTCTTACTTGATTTTCATAATCCTTCTTGAGCTCCTCCATGGCCTGTAACCAGTTCATATTTTTCTTGGAAGCTTTTGATACAGGAGTTCTGACTTCACTGTCTTCCTCCCACTCCATGCTTTGATCCTTTTTGTCCCCAAAAAAAAGGATACTATGATCTGTTTGTGCTTCCTCTGCTTGCTCATATTACTAGCCAATTACTTTGACTTTTGAGCTCTTTGCCATGGTAGAACTCTGGTTCCAGAATGGAGAGAGTTTTGTCCCAAATTGCTGGGGTTTTTACAGATGCCAGAGCTATTATTAGGAGAGTTCAGTCTCTATAGCCCTCACAAACTCTGGCTCACTTGCCACACACCCCAGGCCCACCACACAAGACCACGATCCAAATCCAAGCAGGTTAAAACAAGAGTGCTTACCCTCTGAATGGTTGTTTGGTCCCCCTGTATTCTGCAGGCCAGGAACTCCTGAGGCAGCTATGCTGGGGCACAGTCACCATGCCTCCAGGGCTTCTTGTCCCAGGGGCAGGTGCCAGACCCCACTCTTTTGTTCCTCCCTACCCCTCACCTTCCCCCCCCCCATTCCAATGGAGTTCTACACTGATCTTGTACTTTGTCTTTGGCGTTTATGGGTTGAGAAGACTGGAAATCACCACAGCTGCTGCTGATTCACACTCCTTAAGTCTGCTCTGGCGACCACTGGTCGGGGCCAAGGCCAAAACCAGTTGGCTCAGGTGGGACTGCAGTCGGCTCCCAGCACACTGCAATACACCTTTCCCGTCAGCCTGCTGGGCTGCCTTCAGGGGGAGATATGTTTCTCTCTGTCAGTTTGTGGGTTCTGTAGCTCTAAAGTTTGTTTAGAGTCATTTTTTTACATGAATTAGAAGTGATTGGAGGGGGAGATCATGCCAAGTTTGTGCTTTTACTCCACCCTCTTGGCTCCACCCAATCTTTGTCTCTTTTAAGGAAAAACTAATGTCTCAGGTTACGGAAGAGAGGCCCGTTCCTCCATAGTTGTGGGTGGGGGGAAAGAAGCCAAATCTCAGAAACACTGGTAAATATGAATCTTACACCATCAAACCAAAAAGAATAAGCTGACAAAGAGGATCTGACATGATATGGTAGTGCTACCAGACATAAATTATCTCAGCAGCTGATGAAGATCTTATATGCCAAATAGCTACTGGTAAATTATTGACTTACTTTGATAACAATTCTATTCTTCCAAAAACAAAACTCAGTAATTTCTATTTTAGATCTGATTCAGACCAACAGAAAGCAACTTCATCCTGAAGTTGAAATAAGAGAATCTTAGGGGAAAGTGACTATACCATCTTAACTTTCATGATAGAGGACAGGAAAGCCATGTGTAAACCAAGATTGGCCTCTGATTTTACGAGAAAAAATTCTGTCAAGCCCAGAGAAAGGACAGGAATGATATAGGGAAAGTTGGCCAGTGAGGAATGGGAAGCCCTCAAGATTAACATTTTGATGATATGAACACAAATTATTCTATTAAATAAAGAGAGCTATCTGAAAGAACTCATGTCACTACACTGAGAATGTGTTGGCTGACATTTTTTGAAAGATATGTACAATATTTTTAAAATATTTAAAAAAAAAAAACAGGTAACCAAGAAACACCAAAACACTGACAGTGTGAAAATTACTTGAAATGCCAGGACAAAAAGGAAACAATCTCTTCCCTGATGGATTTTAAATATTATGTAAAAGACATATAAATGAACATGTGAAACCTAAGAAATATGAGGGACAATACTAACAACTAGGGCCATCAGGGAAGGCTTTGTGACAGAGGCAGCAACTGAGCCAACCCCTAAAAGGAGATAAAGATTCAGAGGTGACCTGTTAAGGATGGAGGGCATGCAATGGGACATTGGTGTCATCTCCGTTTTTCAATGTTCACAATCAGCTTAAGGAAAAAATCAAAGAGGGAAATAATTGCAATCTATTTGCCAACATTTGTTAAGGAAAATAAAGAGGTCGACAAATTCTCCAAAGAAAGTAACACAATCCTCCAACCCAAGACAACGTCCATGTTGATACTTGGTGATTTCATTGAAGAGGTGGGCACAGTGGGAAATGATGAAAGATACGTGAGGGGAAGAACAGATTCAGGATTAATTAGAGACAGAGACCAAAGGCATATGGAATGCAAAAATGTTGAGGTCAGGTCCTATTTCATTTTTGTCTTTGTATCTTTGAAATCAGCACAATGTATGAAGTCCAGCATATGGTTAATGAATGTTTGATTGATTGATGTAGAGTACAATAAATATTCAGATTGGTATAACATGGATACTTTTTTTCAAGAAGATTTAGAAGATGTTTACTATGGCAAGCACTGAACAGACATCATTTTGCAATAAAAGGTGTAAGGGTGGAGTTCCTCACTCACTAGTCAAGTAATCAATCATTAGAAATAAGTTATTTTGGGGCAGCTAGGTGGCACAGTGAATAGAGTACTGGCCCTGGAGTCAGGAGGACTTGAGTTCAAATCCAGCATCAGACACTTAACACACAAAAAACTAGCCACATAGCCTTGGGCAAAGTCACTTAACCCCAATTGCCCTCCAAAAAAGCAAAAGAAAAAAAGAGTTATTTTACCCTTTGGCCACAGATAGTCTATACATGTGCCTCACTGTCATCATACTCTAAGTTAAAGTCTACTCTCCCCCTGGATTCTTTATGTACTTATGGGAGAATACCCGATATTTTTGCATGAAACTCTCTCTATAACTCTCCCTGCTTTATTTGATTGGCAAATACCTTTGCCAAAAATTAATTAAGGTTCCTGGCTAATAATCAATGAGAAATACATAGGTGGGGGCTTGTGGGTGACAGAATTAGAAACCCCAGCGATTCTCAAGGTTATCCCCCCAGACCTCTAAGAGAAAGGCAGTCATTTCCTCTACTAATTTGGTTTTGTAACAAACCTAGAAGGGTTGCTATAAAAGTAAATTGAATGTATCTTAATTTACAGAAGGTTACTGCTTTTAGTAATGTGGTAATGATTTCATCACCACATTACAAATCAGCCATATGTATATGCTTTCCAAAATTCTCAAGCCAAAGGTCAAATCAGAAAAAAATAGACAAAGATAAGACAGAATATAAATATAATGTCCCTCATACAACTAATTTAAATTAGCTGTTAAGTCTGAAAAATAGGAAATAAAGTAAAAACCATTGATTCTAATTATTGCTACTTCTTTCAAAAGTTTAATTTACAGAAGACAATCACGATAGTGAGGAATTCAAAAAAGCCCAGAAAGCAAACATTCAGTCAGTAAACACTGGCCAAATGAAGAGACGTGGTGATGCCAGTGTACAGTATTAAGCTGATTTGCGAATATTATGGGAAACATGGTAAACAGAAAAAGTGAAGGGGAAGAATGAGCCTGTAGAAGGCTTGGCAAAATATCCAACTAAGCAAGGACATCCAAAGAGAACAGAGAATTGAAACTGAGAGGAAGATAACTAGACCAAAAAAGGGGGAGAGGGACTTCAATTTAACAACACTTCTATAGTAAACTATTCTCGTTGGATGTCTGAGATATTTGGAATTTCAGTGTGCTTTTGCTTAATAAGAAATTGGAAATGGTGCTTAAGGAGATGAACTTGGAATATATATGTTGATCTCATCTATTACACATAAATGAAATCTGAGTCAACTGGATAGCACACTGAATAGAGTGCTAAACTTGGAGTTAGGAAGACCTGAGTTCAACTCCAGTCTCAAATATTTACCAACTGGGTGACTCTGGGCAAGTCACTGCATCTTTTTCTGCCTTAGTTTTCTCAATAGTAAAATGGGGTGTTAATAGTACTTTCTTCATAAGGTTGTTGAGAGGATCGAATGAGAAAATATTTCTAAGCACTTAGTACAGTATATAACATATAGTAGGCACTTGATAAATGCTTATTCCTTTCCTCTTTCCTTGCTCCTCCTCTGTCTTGAAATAGCATAGTTTTGACAGTCTTGAAGGGTCAACTTTCAAGCTATCCTGAAGAGAAGATACTAAAAGAACAGAATCAGTAAAAGGTAGTATCATTGTCTTCCCACCACCACCAAAATGGTGCCCAAGTCTCCCAACCTTTGTTCCCACTTGCCCATTGCTGTAAAATCTTCATAATAATAGCCTGGTCATGGAGAACATCTTTGATGAAAATATGAGAGGCAGACAGAAGGACTTTCATAAGCCATTTCCTGTAGTATACTACATCTTCACAGTTACATAACTGAGGGAAAGGTAAGCAAAATACAAGATCTTTTGGGTCCTGTACCGAGTCCAAATGAAAGCTCCCTATGGATGATGAAGACATGTAGATTCTTCAGTTTATAGGTAATATGATCCTATGCCATCACCTCTAAAACAATACAGAACCTTCTGAGTAAGATCTCAGGTTAGTCAAATGATAGTAGTCAGCCTAAAAACAAATGGCAGAACAATCAAGTGAATGAAGTATACATATTGAATGCACACATACATGTGTACAAATCTATACACACACACATCTACACATGTGTATATGCACGTACGGGCACGTGCATGCAAACACCCACATTGCCATGAAACATGTTAATAGAGACCTTTCTCAAAGTTTATATCAACTCATTATTGGCTACTCTTTGGTTTCAGTCATTCGACTAATTTGAAATTCATCCAATCAGATTTTTATCTAGTTCACATCTCTTCACCTTGATCATTAGGAGACCATGAGAATCTTTGCCAAATGTGCCACTCAAATCCAGATGTAGTGCATCTCTGACATCGCCTTTACTTGTATAGACAGTGAGGCAAACAAAGAGATGAGGCTGGCCTGGGATGACCTTAATTTAAATGTGCTGTTCTGTGAAATGTGGGAAAAGTCCTTCTCCAAGGGAATATTTACTATGAGAATTCAGACTGAGAACTGGCAGCAGGCCTGGAAGGAAGGTAGGAAGAGAAGGAGGGAGGAGAGAAGCATTTATTAATCACCTATGATGTACCAGAGACTGCCTTAAGCACTTTACAAATATTCTTTCACTTGATCCTCACAATAATCCTGGGAAGTAGGTGCTGTCATGATTGCCTTTGAGTATATATAAATAGTAGAATAGATCAGTCAACATAAAGAGCTGGAGACCTGATCCAAGGTGAAGGAGGTGTTTAGGCCACATTTTAAGTGAGTTGACTATTAAGGAAAACAATTTCATGAGTATAAACTCAAAAACTCAGACTCACAAACTGGCAATAGTGGAAAAAGGGCTGTGTTTGTATCCCACAGTTTAAATAAAAAGATTATATGGAATTTCATAATTAGCCCATTAATAAAGCAGGGTACGGATAAATTGTTCAGAACCTGAAACCTCAAAGCGATAAACCTCTCAGGCTGCAATAAGTCAAAGGGTGAATTTGTTGATCTCTAAAATCTCTTCCAGTTCTGGTCACTGACTATTTCTGGCAAAGTGATAGTACACAGAATTTCAGGTTGCTTGAATTAATGTTTAGAGGCAAGAGGACCTTGCTTCATTGATTTCTTTATTAAATCACAGTATGTGTAAAGAATCTCTTTTTATCAAAGTCTGACATGAAATTGGATGAATGTCTCCTAAAGCCCGTCCATCATTGCCAATATGTGGAACAGATAAATGGATGTGAACAAGCAGAGAATAGAAGTCGATTAGATTTGGGAAACTGGAACACTTTTAAGGAACCCAAAATTCTTCTGAAAACAAAGATCCATCTTCTTAACATCGGTATTCTTCTCATAATTCTATGTTGCAAGTCATAGAATGCCTCAGTCTGCAAAAAAAATGAAGTTGAGGGTCTTCCAAAGGGCAAAGCAGAGGTATATAGCGGGTGTGCAGAGGCTGCAATATATTCGTAATGAAGAATTACTTGGAAGTGGAGAAAAAGAGACAACATATGACCAGAAAAGGAGGGCAAGAGAGCTGGCCAACGTCCAACCTAAATGGGCCATTCACGTCCAGGAAAGGTCATGAGATTGAACCAAAGGGTCCTAAAACATTAGATGAACCCATTTTGGAGAATTTATAGGAGAACATGGATAACAGTTGTGCACGAGATCTTAGGTCCATAGAAGTATATATGGGGGTGGTTAGGTGGTGCAGTGAGTAGAGGGACTGACTCTGGAGTCAGGAGGACCTGAGTTCAAATGGAGCTTCAGACAGTTAACACTTACTAGCCATGTGACCTTGAGCAAGTTGCTTAACCCCAATTGTCCTGCAATCCCCCCTCCAAAAAGCAAAAAAAAAAAAAAGTATATATGAAAAGCTGACCCTCCTCGTGGATGGGGGAAACTAGAATCTCTGTGCCTTTGCAGAAGCTGTCATGGTGCCAGGAGTGCTTTCCAGCTCACCTCTGCCTCTCAGACTATCTCTTATGTTCCAGGACACAGATCAGGTGTCTTTGCCTTGTCCATGTATCTGCTGCTCCCCTCCCCCAAACCAGAACAGGGTCCACATCATTCTACCAAATAATGTAGGATATCGTTGGTATTTACTGATCTGTTTCCACATTTACCCCACTACCACCTCCACCAACCAGGGTAAGGAAGATCCTTTGTTGGGGGTGAGCGTAATATCAGCATCCTATTTGTTTGATGCTGGGATAAAATGAGCATTGAACAGTCAACAAAAGGAGATTTTTTCCCCCTAACCCAAGGAGATGCACAGTTTCAGTGGCACTTGGTGTCTCTGATCTCCATACAGAAATACATATGGTCATCAGTGCAACAGATGGCAACTCATGTGATCTTCAAAAATCTATCAAGTCAGAAAGGTCTTAACTCCATGTGGGTGGGACTTTGATGCCCTCAGGTGACCAGGAAGCTACATCAAGGGAGGCAGAAAGCCAACAAATCCCAGGGACAGCTTTGTGGTCCCTTAGGGAAAACTAATCCATATTCCAGGGAAACAGGCAAACTCTCAGCCTACATGTCCCTAGAAGGCAGAGTCTGCTTTTCATTTTGTCTTCCTATCCCCAGAATCTGACCCATTGTCTTAGGCATAATACATTTCAATAGATACTGATTAAATTGAACTGAATGCCTTCCAAAGTCGCAGACAATGACCTGGCAAACTTAGTTAACCCTTTCACTTGCTAACTCTATGTAGATATGGCATAGAAACTAGAGAAGCAACCTGATTTTTTCTGCAGATATCCTGTTTCTTGAAATCTGAAGGACGTATCAAAGCTATGGCTAATCATCGCACTGGCTTCATCTCCATCACTATTAGTAGAAAAGATGCTTCCCTTTACCCTCACATCAAAAGGTCTTGATATCCTCATCCCAATTCAGTTTGATGTCTTGTACGAAGCAAACATGTTCTATGTACGCAGCTCCTGCAGAGATCCCATTAAAACCTGCAGGTGGAGTCATTTTGCCTGGCAAATAGCACTTTGGTTAACTCGCCAAAAAGAAATTGAATTGAGTATCGGCTGGCAGTGCAGCACCATAGATACACCATTTTCCATCTTAGAATCCCCAACGCTTAATGTAGGAAGATAGAATTTTACTTTGGGCAACAAAGAGCCAAAATCCCCAGGAGATGGGTCCTAGTCATTAATGATGTGAGATCATCCCACCGCCCTCAGAACTCAGCATTCAGTGTGCTACCATGGAAGAGGAGACATTCTGCTGAGCAAGTCAGAAAGGTGGAGGAAGTGACTTAGCTAGTCCGAGTACATACAGAAGAAAGTGAGAGGCAAGAGAAATGATTGGGATCCATCCCCAGGCTGAGGTTATCGGGCAAAGGCCACGGGAGCTTTATAAAGTCACAGGCAGCTTCCTGAACTCTAACTACACCGATGCTCCCTGTACAGGCAGTGGAAAGAGCAAAAATGGGGAAACTGAGCTCAGCAAACCCAAAGGCTAAAAGGACTTTCTGAGGATTAAGTCAGAAGTTGCATTAAATAGTTGTTATCACATCAGCAAGTCAAGAAAAAAGCCAATGAGACTGGCTTTGAGCTGAAAGGGACCCTAGAAGTCATCTAGTACAACGTCCTCATTTCACAGCTGAGCACACTAAGTGACCTACCCAAGGTCACACCCAAAAAGCAGAGTACAGCTGGGATCTGTACTTTGATCCTCAGTCACTCAATTCAAGCAGTCTCCCCCTTTCCCTACGCTATTCCATTTGGGAAGGTAGAGCACACAACAACTTAATGTGTCAATGTGAATGGATTTTTTTTTCCTCGAGGAAGCTAGAGGAGTGCCTTAGATAGAACGCCA
>CM053592.1:4268671-4297922 GCA_028646515.1 Pseudochirops corinnae
ATATATATATATATACTATAGATAGAGCATGTATATGGATTATGTATATACCCATATGTGTGTATATTCTCATTCAATCCTTAAATAAATGTGACCCTCATATAGACATACACATAGACATGCATGTATATAAGGATGTATGCTATGTACATCTATAGCATACATGTATGTATGCATAAATGTGTATAAATGTATATCAATAAAAACATATGTAAATAAATATGTATAAATCCAACTATAAAATCTAATTTTTATAAATCTGTATGAGTTACTTGGCCCCCACACCCTCAAGCCCCTGCCTGCCAGCATTCCTCCACCTGCCATCGGTCTGGGTTTCCTGAATGCTCCAACTCCAGTCCCCACAGCTGTGTGACTCTGGGCCCCACCCTCAGCTCTTTTCCATACTGCCTCCCTCCCCCATCCAATCCCCCTCCCCTGCTGTCCCCATACTGTCTGCCTATGTGCCCTCTGTGCATTATTAAAGTGTGATTAATGCATTGACTCCCCGCTCATTACCAGTGTCTTTCCCCGTGAGTATCCACACAACCAGGCGTGTTCACATTGACCCAGAAGGGAACCTTTTGGTGGGTTCTTTCCTTTAGCTCATAAAAAGGAAGCACTAGGCTCAGGCCTTTTTTGTTCCCCAGAAACAAAGTTATAATGAATGAACAGGGCTCCATGAATCCATTGGAAGAAAGCAAGGGTGGACAAAGAAACCTGTGTTTCCTCCAAGGAGGGACCCCCTCATTACTGGATCATACTAGAACACACACACACACACACATACTATAGATAATATTATATATATATGCACACATATACACATATATGTATTATATAAGGATATACAATGTACGTGTGTGTGTGTGTGTGTGTGTGTGTGTGTGTGTGTGGTGACTAGAGAGGTCAGGTGCACATCCAGGAACACATGACCTTTATTTACCTAAAGCTAAGAACAACTACCTGGGGAAGGAAGAATAGTTTTGATGAGGGCAGGGGAAGGTAAAGGCAACAGGCTTATGAAACAGCATTCCTGAATAGTAGAGAAAACTTAGGGGTAGCTAGGTGGTGGCCCAATAAATAGGGCACTGGGCCTGGAGTCAGGAAAACCTGAGTTCAAACCTGGTCTCCGATATTTAGTATGTGACCCTATTTGCCTCAGTTCTTCATCTGTACAATGGGAACATACTGCAGAAGGAACCACTCCGTCATCTCTGCTGAGAAAACCCTGTGGACAAAGTCCATGGAGTCATGTAGAGGCAGACATGATTGAGTGTCTGATCAACAACAACAATGAAGAAAACCTGAGACGTGAACTATGGATTGAGAAGGAGCCGTTTGAGGGCACTTGTTCTGGAGTGGTGCCACGGAAAGAATACTGGACTTGGACAAAGATGGCCTGGGTATTTATGGATTTAAATGAATTTTTAGCCTTTTATTTTTTGTATTTATTAATTTGTTATTAATTTGTCATTTAATAAATTAATTCATTTCTTGCCTCAGGCAACCCCACTTCCTGCTTTTGTGACCTCTCAGTCTCCCTGACTCACTTCTCTCCTCTCTAATCATGCCATTCCCCTGCTCAAGAAGTGCCAATAGCTCCCTAGTGCCTCTAGAATACTTAATTGTCTTCACACTGCCATTACAGGCTTAATGCACATTTCTTCCCTTCCTTGTTTCTCTTTGTAAGCCCGTGCTTAGCCCAGAGACTGGCATACAGTGGGCACTTCACTTTGTGGTCTAGCTAAACTGGTCATCGTGCTGCCCCTCACACATGACTGTCATGTCCCTGGTCTGGGCCCTTTCACAGGCTGGCTTCTTCCAGAGATAGAGCCCTTACGAGGTCTCTCCCATGTTCAGATCACCCTCTATGAGCCTTTCCTGACCACCTCTTTCTTACGCTCTCCCCCTTTCTGTTTAGATCATGACCCCATTTTGGTCTGATCTTGGCATATGGTGTAAGATGTTGCTCTAGACCAGTGGTTCTCAACCTTCCTAATGCCGCAACCCTTTAATACTCGTATGTGGACATATCTGCATGTGGGTGGACCTGCCTAGAGACAAATAGAGGAGCAGTGTCTCAGTTCCTAAGACCATCGGAAATATGTATTTTCCGATGGTCTTAGGTGACCCCTGTGACCCCTGTGGAAGGGTAGTTTGACCCCCCAAAGGGTTTGCGACCCACAGGTTGAGAACCACCGCTCTAGACTCTCTACCTAGTATCCACCATACTGTTTTCCAGCTTTCCTCACAGATTTCATCAAATAGTGTGTTCTCATCCCAAAAGCTGGCATCTTTGGGTTTATTAAATGCTAGACACTGCTACACCTTGGGTCCTTCATTTATTCCACTGATTGGCCACCTCTTCCAAGAGGCCCTTCTGACCCCTCTCCTCCCATCCTCCTTGAGGCCTTTCCTGATCTCTCTAGTGCCTTCCTTCAAAAATCACCTTGTATTTTCTGTGTGTTTATTTTTTATAGTCTTATATTGGTTTCTTCTGGTGGAACATTAGCTCCCTGAGGCAAGGACTATTTCATGCTTGCCTTTGCACCCTCAGCACCTATAGGGTACCCAGCATGTAGTAGGTGCTGAACAAAGGCTTACATGTTGATCGATGAACCTTGGGCAGGGAAAGCATCCCATACTACAGCTTCCAATATGAGAGTTAGACAAGATAATAACAGCACGCATTTATACAGGGCTTGGGAGTCGCAAATCCCTTTAGAGATGTTCATTCATTTTGATCTTCAGAACAATCCTGTGAGATAAGCAGTGGTAATATCCCCATATTACAGATGGGAAAACTGAGGCCCAGCTGTATCAAGTGACCTCACAACTCCTAATGTCTGGGGCAGGATTGGAACTCAAATCTTCCCAACTTCCTCTTCCATATCCTCCCCATGGAGCCCCATGGGGCCCTCTGAAGGCTCTGCTAGCCTGAAGGGACTGTCTTTCGGTCTGGAGGAGTCAGTGCATAGTGCAAGGCATCAGAAGGAACTCAAAAGGGCAATGACACCTACATGCCTCTTTTCCCCACCCCCAGGCTGCATTTGAAATAGTTCAAGCTTTTTGCCTCCCGTGACCAAGCCTGATTTACCGTAACATTCACCAGATCAGCCTCTGCCTGAGTGGAGGAAACCCATGCCTCCATCAGCTCCTTTCTTCTTTCTTCATGAAAGGACAAAAACTGATGTTGCATTAATCTCCTCAGAAGATGGATGCTGGGGTTTATTAAGAATGATGTCACTTCATGCCAAAGCATGTCAGCATTTAATTCAAATCCAGCCATTCCTGAGATATCCACTTAAGAAATGCTGAATAGCAGCTCAGCGGGGCACTCAGTCTCTCCCAGAAATGAGCATGAGACAAATCCCACCCATTAAGACAGGAAATTTCATCACTGAGGCTACAGGCAGTCTGGGGTGGCTGAAAGAACCCATACTCCCAAGTGCAATGACTGGGCTCTTGAGTCTGAAGCTGCCCCCTACCACCTGAGAGGCCTTAAGTAAGCCATTTGCTCCTCAATTATCTCACCTATTAAATGAAGATGAGGTGTTAGAACAAATGATCTCTAATGTCTCTCACAGCTTTGAAAGGGGATTATTCTATTCTCCCTCTTGTCCTTACAGATGTTAGACTAAACAATTATTGAGATCCCTTAATAATGAGAAAGGAAGAAGGAAGGAAGGAAGAGAGAGGGAGAGACAAAGAGAGGAAGGGAAGGAGGGAGGAAAGAAAGGAGAGAAGGGGAGGGAAGGAAGGAAAGAAAGAAGAAGAAGGGAGGGAAGGATGGAAGGAAAGAAGGAAAGAAGAAGGGAAGGAAGGGAAAGATAAAGGAAGTTAGGGAAGGATAAAGGAAGGGAGGGAAGGAAGGAGGAGAGGAAGAAAGGATGGAAGGAAAGAAGGAAGGAAAGAAGGAAGGAAAGAAGGAAGGAAGGAAGGAAGGAAGGAAGGAAGGAAGGAAGGAAGGGAGGGAGGGAGGGAGAGGAGAAAGGAAGCATTCATTAAGCACCTACTATGTCCCAGGATATTCCTGACACCAGACTTGGCATCCTACCGGCTGCAGCACCTAGCTTGATTTGAGGATTTTTTTGATACTGCCCATGATCTTATGTTTAGGGAGTCAAAAGATGTGGATTCTAGAGTACAAAGTCTGTCGCTCACTTGCTGGGTGACCTCTAGCCAAATGAGTTCTCTGGGGGGGCCTCAGTTTCAGTTTCCGTAAGATGAGAGGGTCAGGCTCCATGGTCTCTTGGGGCCCTTCTCCTCCAACATTCTATGATTAAACTAAGGGAGCACATTAACCTTAAGGGGACATGATTGAGTTGGCTGCTGCTGGAGGGAAGAGCAAGCAGTTTTATCAGCTTGCTCACGAATTAATCTAAACAGACGGGTTTGGCCAACATCCCTTATGGCCTTCCACACAGAGGAGCATTAGCAAAGCCAATAAAAGAAGCCGGCAATTGCTGGAGGTTAACGGAACTATAAAAAGTGGCAGAGAGTGGAGACGGGATTTTTATTTTTAAAAATTAGCTTCAATAATAGCCACAGGAGAGCCATAAAAGCATCCAGGAAATGTCAGAGATAAAAACGCTCATTTGAGCGTTTGAGGAGCCTTCGTCCTCAAGCTGCCTCCCATGCTGGCCTTTCCTGACATTCTCAGACCGCACACTCCTGCTGCCCTCTCACTCTTCTCCAAGCTCAGCGCACCGAGACTGGGGAGCTGGAGAAATCTGATCTGAAGGGGCAAACAAAGGAAGTAGTTGGGGCTGGGATGCTTTGGATCCATAGAATTAGACTATATGGAGATGGGAAGGGCCTTTCAGACCATCTGTGGCAATCCAGTCTTTGAAGAAAAGAGGAAACCAAGACCCAGAAGGGAAAGTGACTTGACCAAGGATATACAGCTAGTAAGCAGCAGAGTTGGGATTTAGCTCAAGTCCTCTGATCTCATTTCCACATCTCTTTCCACTGGACCATACTGTTTTTCCAAAAAATAAAAAAGGCATAGTAAGCAGGATGGGTGTTAGGAATCAGGATTCCTCAAAATTTCCCAACTGGGGATACTCTTCATTGGTTGATGGATAGAGAGAGCTCTTAGGCATATGCCTACCAACATTCTCTGCCCTGAACGAGCCCTCAGTTGGTCCACTATAGACAGCAGTTTATTACAAATTATTCACAATTACTAGTAAAATGATATTTCAATAAGTATATACCATCGGATTGGAGGAGTTAGCGAGTCAATTAGCATTTGTTAAGTACCTACTGAGTGCTAGGCACTGGGCTAAGCAGGAGGGCTAGAAGAAAGGCAAAAGACATTCCCTGCTCTAAAGGAACTCACAGTCTAATGGGGGAGTACAAGGTGCAATTATGTGTAAACAAGATACACACAGGGAAACTTGGAGATAATTAAGAGAAAGAAAGCAAGAGCTTTAGGGAGAAATCAGGGAAGGCTTCCTGTAAAAAGCGGGATCTAAGCTAAGACTTCAAGGCAGTCCCAGAGGTTAAGAGGTGGTGATAAAGAGGAAGAGAATTCCAAGTGTGGGGGGACACCTTATAATAATGGGTAGGGAAAGTGGAAATCCAAGTGGTCCTGCTCCAGGGAGCTTAGGAATATTCCTTGGTCCAAATTACTGTCCAGAATCAAAGCCCATTGTTACCCAAGCAGGTTTCAAATGGAAATAGCTCGGAAATGACTCAGGGACATAAACACTCTGAGGTATAAAGACTGGTCCCTGATGCCTGCTCACATGGTTGAATGGGGGTTGGGAGGAGGATAGAGAGCTCTTCCGTGGAGTACTCCAGGGATCTGTGCTCAGCTCTCCATGCTGTTCAGCCTTTTGATTAATAGCTTGGAAAAAGGCAGGGATTTCATCAAATTGACAGATGACAAAAGCCCAGGAGAGAGAGCTAACACAGTGAGTGGGTGAGAGAATCGGGATCTGAAGGATCCTCCCAGACTAGAGGACTGAGTTGAATTGAACATGACAAAATCCAATAGAGATAAATGGGAAATCTTCCCTGAATATAAAACCCCCCCAACTTCAAAGCACTAGATGGGAGGAAGCATGGAAGATCACTGTTGTTCTGAAAAGGATCTGGGGCTTTTAGTGGATTGCAAGTTCAATATGAGTTAGTAATATGATATAGCAGCCAAGAAAGCTAGAGTAATTGGGCTGCATTAAGAAATGAAGAACTTCCAGGAATAGGGGAGTGATGGTTCCATTGTACTCAGTAGAACTCAGTAGAACTCAGCTAGAGGGTAGTAGCTAGTTCTGAACACCACAGCTTAAGGACAGTGGCAAACTGGAGAGTGTCCAGAGGAGAGCAAGCAGAAGGGTGAAGGGCCTTGAGTCAATCATATACGAGCATCAGGTAAATGAACTGCTGATGTTTAGCCTGAAGAAAAGAAAACAGAAAATATTTGTTCCTTTGTTCCAGCAGAGCTAGAAGAGATGAGCTTCATTTTGGCCAGCACATGTTCCATTGGAGCATGCCAACAATTACCCACACTCAGCAATGACATACCCCCGCAATCTCATCAGGTTGATAGAGAAGCTCCCCCAACTAATCAACAACTCTCCTAATCACTTCCCTCCCTTAATTAGGAATAACTTTACTGCCCTGAGAACATCCAAAGGAGGGCAGCCAGAAAGGTGTGGAGACTAAAACCCATGCCAGACAAAAAAATCCTTTAAAAGAGCTGAGGACAGTGATCTCAGAAGAAAAGGGTAGGGGAACATGATCCCCATCAAACAGTCAAAGGGCTGTCCCAAGCAAGAGGAATTCGAATTCTGCTTGACCCTAGAGCACAAAACTAAGACCAATGGGCAAAAGTTTCAAAAAGACAAATTTAAGCCTTAAATAGGGGAGAGGGGAATCCCCCAACTGCATAACCATTAAGGGCTACACAGAAGTAGAAGGAGCTGCCTAGGGAGATGGTGGGTTGTCTTTACTGTCTAAGGCCATTGTGACACTCTAAACCCTGGGTTATTGGCTAACGATCACAGGACCACAGGACTTAAAGCTGGAAGGCTATGAACTCTTCCCCGTGGCCCCCACAAAACCTTCAATTCCAAAGACTTTGGAATCTGGAAGAGGACACTCTGATGTAAGAAAATAGCCACAAATATATAAAACTTATTCGACCTTTATCTTAGCAAGAAAGAATAGAAAACAGAGCCAATGACATGCCAGAGTTTAATGGTGGAATGGAGACATCTCACTTAGGAGCAAATACGAAATGAAAAGTAAGGAGCATGATTCTCAAGTTCAAGGTTATCTGAGCCGCTTCTCAGTCAGTCTGGGTCCTCTGGTGACTTCAATTTGTGACCCAAATCCAGAATTTCAGCAGATCCAAGTTCAAGAAAACTCAGAAGGATCTGACAAGAGCTGAGGTGTCTTTAGTGGGAAAGTCCAGAAATTGTTACAGCTTCTCAGACAATCTGTCTACATTGCTCTGTCATGTCTGACTCTTCCTGACTCCATTCGGAGTTTTCTTGGCAAAGATACTGGAGTGATTTGCAAGTTCCTCCTCCAGCTCGTTTGACAGATAAGGAAACTGAGGCAAAGAGGGTTAAGTGACTTGCTCGGGATCACACAACTAGTAAGTGTCTGGGGCTAGATTTGAACTCACGAAGACAAGTCTTCCCTGACTCCAGGCCCAGCATCTCATCCACCATGCCACCTAGCTGCCCTTTTTATACTATCCTAGCAAGGAACTAAAAGCAGTATGGCCATCTCCAAATGATCATCCATAGGGTAATACCAGTGACTGAAAGTAAGGAGACTAGAGCAATAAATGAATGAAGTCTGAACAGGAGGTGAAACAAGGAAGTGTGACAGAGTAGAGAATGCCCTCAGCTGGAAGTTAGAAGATCTGGGTTAGGACCTTGTGCAAGTCACTGCGACTCATTGGATTGCAATTGGAAGTGACTTCAAAAGTCATCGCATTCAGCCCAAACCTGAACAAGAAATCCCTGACAATGTCACAGAGAAGCACTCATCTGGTCTTTGCTTGACAAGCTCTAGTGACGTTTACCCATATCTATACTTTAACTGTATAATGACAACAAGACAAAATCAGCATTTATATACTGCTTTTAAGTTTGCAAAGTGCTTTGCAAATATCTCATTTTATCTTCACAACAACCCTACTAGATAGGGGTTATGATCATCTCAATTTTACAGTTGTAAAAACTGAAGGAGACAGTTGCTAAGTGACTTGCCCAAGGTCACACAGCTAGTTAGTGTCTGAGGCAAGATTTTAGCTCCTCTTCCTGGCTCCATCCACTGTGCCACCTAGCTGCCTATACATACATAATCTGTAGACACACACACACACACACACACACACACACACACAGAGCTAAACAGCCAGTCAGGCAGCAAGAAAGTGTATATAACCAATGGATTAATTGACAACCTATGTGTATACATATATACATATATATATATATATACACACATATGTATACATATATATAAACTATTACATGTATACAAGTGTGTATGCATGTTTTATGTGTATATATTTAATATACATATGTGTATGTGTACACACACAGAATATCCTATATATACACAGTGTTCCAAAAGTCTTAGTGCATTAATTAGCATTAATAACTTAAAACTGCACTAAGACTTTTGAGATAACCATATTTATCTATCATGTATATTTAAAGATATCAGTATCTTTGGATATTATATATGCATATATTTTCCATGCATACATATGTACATGTTATACAGAGCTAAACAACCAATAAGGCAGCAAGAATGAAGTATAGCCAATGGACCAATGTATAAGCCATACATTTCTCTCTCACTCTCTCACTCTCTCTTTCGCTCTCTGTATCTGTATCTGTCTGTCTGTCTGCCTCAGTGTCTCTCTCTGCCTCTCTCTGTTGCTCTCTATCTCTCTGTCTCTCTCTGTCTCTCTCTGTTGCTCTCTCTCTCTCTGTCTCTATCTCTCTGTCTCTCTCTCTCTCTGTATCTGTCTGTCTGTCTCTGTTTCTCTCTGTCTCACTTTGTCTCTCTCTGTCTCTTTCTCTGTCTCTCTCTCCCTACCAACCTACCTGTATCTCTATATTTAGATATGATTAAACACAACGATATCTAACTAGATTTAGATAGATATTAATGTATAAATATAGATATCTATAGATAGTCATCTGTATATCTTTAAATCACTATAATTTTCCCTCACTCCTCCTCTTCCCCTCCTAGAGAACCAGCCCATAGAAGAGTAACTTTTAAAGACAAAAAAAAAGAAAAAGAAGGAAAAAAATCAGCACAACTAATCAATACATTGAAAAAGTCTGAAAATACATCCAAGGAGCAGCATATATAGCCAGCTGTCTATGGTTTTGATGTCGATATGCTATTACATAGACACAGAAACCCACCAGTACAGCTCTGGCCAGCTATAGCTACGCCCAAGTCGAGTTGCGTTTTCTCAGGATAAGCTCTCACGCCACTTAATTCTTCCATAACCATAATTGGCCACAGCCTTCCTTAGCTTTCTTTCCCATCTGAAAGATGACCCTTCTAATAGCATACTGAGATTAGAGAAAGGCACCAGCTCAGCGTTTATTCAAATGGAAGTGGTCTGCCTAGCAAGGTCTTAACCTCCTGCCTGCCATATCTCTGCATTTCTTCTATTCCTAACACCTCAGACAGGGTCAGTCAAATGATGGGTGCTTACCGCATATTAACTGATGATGCTGTGGAGGAAACAAGGGGAAGAGAATGAGCATTACAGTGGGACCTACTGTGTGCCAGATACTGTGCTAAGTGTTTTACAAATGTCATCTCACTTGATTCTCTCAATAATCCCATCAGTCATGTGGCATTATCCCCATTTCACAGTAGAGGAAATTGAGTTAAACAGAGGTTTAAGTGATTTGCTCACAGTCACATTACTAGTACGTGTATGATGCCAGATTTGAACTCAGGTCTTCCTGACTTCAGGCCTAGGGCTCTATCCACCAGCTGTCTCTAGCTGATAGCAATGCAAGCGGGGGTTGGCTTCCCACAACCCACCAATTTATAGCATGCACGATGGTGTCTTGTGAAGCTTCCATATGCTGCCTTACAAACACTAAATCATCGTCATGGTGGTTCATTTCTCTCCTGTGGAGCCTCTAGTGTGTGTCTTATTTGCCCTACCCCCTTTCCAAAATTCCCTGTTACTGTCAAGGACACCGCCATCCTCCTAGGATCCCACCTTCACAGCCTGGGTATCATCTTCAGCTGCTCACTATATCTTAGCAGATATTGTACCGTGTGTTTGGGCAGTCTGGCAAAACATACCGATTGGCTGTCTCTCTCTGGAATCATTTCTTGGAAGGAAGGAGGAGGCTTGGAGTCAGTGAGGATTGACACCACTGCAGAGGTCACCCTTTGCTGGAGGCATGGTTGCACCACTCCTGCTTGAAGAGACTGGTGATTCTGACCACAGGTTCTGAAAATTTAAGTTTGTGGGTCACACAAAAGCTGACAGAGAGTCCAGCTTTGCATTGATAGGCAGTCCATAAGAGGTGTACATAGTGCATATTTTCTGAATTTTTTTTGATATATTGGTCAGTTATGCTGATTTTTTTCCTCTTCATTTTTTGGTCTTAAAAATTACTATTTTGGGGGTGGGTAGGTGGTGTAGTGAATAGAGCACCTGCCCTAGAGTCAGGAGGACCTGAGTTCAAATGCAGCCTGAGACACTTAACACAAAACTAGCTGTGTGACCTTGGGCAAGTCACTTAACCCCAATTGCCCTACCTTCCCCCCTCCAAAAAGCAAAAAAAACCAAAAACCTATTTTTTTTTTTATGGGATGGCTCTTTATGGAGAGGAGGGGGCAGAAAACTGGAGGAAATTACGGTGATATAAGAAGAACCAAAAGGCAATAATAAAAACTTATTTAAACAAAATAGAGAACATGGGAGATGAGAGGAAGTTCCAATACATTATCAACCAAGAGTTGTTCCAAAGAAGGGGCATGAAAGATTATATCAGATTGCTATATGACCATAAGGTGAGAGGGACCAGTCAGGTGGCCAGACAGAGGGACAATGGATGGATGACTCATGTGTACCATTGAGTCAACATGCAATGTCAAGTGAAGGAGAGGAAGTACTGTAGCCCATTGAGTGAACCTTCATGGAATGGATGATGGACAAGCGTCACATAGGATGGCTGACCATTGGTGATTGTGACCTGCTTCATTCAAGGGAGTAACCACATCTTTGAAATCACAAATCTCTTGAAATAGTGATACTTCTTATTTGTTCATAGGTCTACAAAGCAGGGTAGTTAGGTGATGCAGTGGATAGAATGCCAGGCCTGGAGGAAGATTCATCTTCCTAAATTCAAATATGGCCTCAGACACTCACTGTGTGACCCTAGGCAAATCATTTCACCCTGCTTGCCTCAGTTTCTTTATCTGTAAAATTAACTGGAGAAGGAAATGACAAACCTCTCTAGTATCTTTGTCAAGAAAACCCCAAATGGGGTCATAAAGAATCAGACGCAACTGAAAAATGACTTATTCTACAGAACAAGAAGGCTTTGGAGCCGTGTGCAGCTGAGATCCCTCAAACATTACTGTCATTTCCAACTTTGCTTCTTTTGACAAATTGCTACTTTTTACTCCATATCCAATTATTTGTCAAAAGTCCTTTGGTCTTATTAGCAGTAATAATTAACATGAATGGATAAGTTGTCAAAGGATACAAACTTCTCAAAAGAAAAATTGCTATCTATTAAGAGCCAAACATTAATTGATAGGCAGCATAGCATAGTAAATTGATGATTGAACTCAGTCAGGAAGAGCTGAGTTTGAATCTCACCTATGACCCATGGCTGTGGGATCTAGGGCATGTTACAAACTCTCAGTCAGCAAAAACTAATCTTTGCAACAAGTATCTCTGATGAGAGCCTGATGTTGAAGACATAGAGGTAGTTGATCCACATGTCTAAGAACAATCGAACAGTCAGTCAGTGAATGTTTATTAAGCCCCTATCATGTGCCCAACACTGTGCTAAAGTGCTAGGGATGCAAAGAAAAGCAAAAAATAGGCCCTGCTCTCAAAGAGCTCACAGTCTGGTGGGGAGACAACATGCAAACAGTTACATACAAAAAAGTTACAGACAGGGTAAATGGAAAAGTTCAACAAAGGACAGGCTCTAGTCTAGGATGAAGGGAGATCAGGGATGGCTTCTGGTCCGAGGCGGCCTTTCAGAGGAGGTTTTCAGGAACCCACAGAAGCAAGGATGTGCAGATGAGAAGGGAGAGCACCCCAGTCATGAAGGACAGACAACAAAGATGACCAGAGAGCACAGAGACCGGAATTAAGGGGGTGCGGGTACCTGTGTTATCACTGCTTGTCTAACTTGGACTTCCAATAGGGACTGAGCAGGTATTAAAGCAAGCTTCATATAGAATCCTAACTGCTCCTTACAGCCTGGGCGACATTGGCCACAGAGACTTGACATCTTAGAGCATTGGTTTCCTCATTGTAAAAGAAGAGGGCTTGTCTAGGTGATAAGATCCTTCCAGCACTGAAGCCAGCAATCTTATCTTCTTGGCGACAGACTGTTACAAAGGTCTCTTGAGTTTGGAAAATTGCTGTAGCAAAAAAAATGCAGTGTTGTAGCCTGGACTCCCCCATTGGTGGCACTGACTCTTCTCAAAGGTGGCCAGGAGGAGCCTTGCGAGCAATGCCTAAATCGGAGCTCTCTGTGCCAGACTTAGACAATGTACATCAGCCTTGCTGTGACCTCCATGGCCCTTTGCCAGATGTAGAAGCCAGGTGAAAATAGGACTAGCTTTTGATCCAACAATGGTGGTGTTTTCCTTGGTGACACACAGAAGCAAACAGAATTGTCTTCTCCCAAATGTCCTTGCTTTACTTGAGTGACTGTTCCTGAGTGCTATTGGGAGAATTGGGTCCTGAGGCTTTGTGCACAGACAGTCCTTTGGTTGGCCCAACATCCAGGCATGGTCCCTCTTGGCCCATCATGTTTCAGAGAGGGCATGATCCACTTTTCTGACTGCCTTTTCCCTTGAAAAGCAAAATGAAAGCCACCAAGAGGTTTGAATTTCTCTCTCCCAGGTTGTTTGCAACTCTAAAAGATGAAATGTCCCAGTACCATCTGGCAACATTGTCCTTGGTGATAAAGGTGATGATGGTGGTGGGGATGACAATGATGGCTAGCTTTAACGTGGCACTTCAAAGCTTTCAAAAAGTGTTGAACAGACTTTCTCAATCAGTCCTCACAAAAGCCCCAGGAGGTGGGTGCTATTATGTTCCCCATTATAGAGATAAGAAAACAGAGGCTGAGAGAGTTTAACTGGCTCACCCAGGTTCACACAGCTAGTAAGTGTCTGAGATGGGATTCAAACTCAGGTCTTCCCAACTCCAAATCCAATGCTCTAACTACTGAAACACCAATCTATCTATGTGTGTATATGCGTGTGTGTGTGTGTTGTGTGTGCACATGTGTGTGAGTGTGGTGTGTGTGAGTGTGTGTAAGTGTGAGTGTGTATGAGTGCGTGTGTGCACATATGTGTGTACATGTGTGTGAATGTGTGTGTGCATCTATCTATTTCTCATCTATTGATCAAGCTATCTGTGTTCAACCCAGAGAGCAGAAAGCTGGAGAGAGGGGAAGAAGAAAGTCTTCAAGTATTTGAAGAACTCTATCTGTGGAAGTAGGATGATCATATTTTGTTTGATCCCAGAGGGCAGAAAGCAAAGCAACAGATAGCAGGTGCAGAGAGGCATACTTGGGCTTGATAGAAAGTAAAACATCCCAACAATGAGAGCTGTCCAAGGTAGCATGGACTGCCTCATGAGGTCGTGAATTGCTACACTACAGCAGAGCTGTCAGTCATACACATGGCCCAAGGGCTGCACAGGTCCTGCAACACTCCCCAGTTTACCCAAGCCAGATTAAAATGCAATTGGAAATTATTTAACAAAATAAACACAATTATAATAAGATACACATAACAATACAATTTAAAACTAAGTCAATATGTGGCCTGCAGCGAACTTTTTTGTAAATAGTATTTAGGTTTTTTCCAATTACATGGAAAGATAGTTTTCAACATACATTTTTTGGAGGGGTAGAGGCAAGGCAATTGGGGTTAAGTGATTTGCCCAATGACACACAGCTAATGTCAATTGTCTAAGTCTGGATTTGAAATTAGGTCCTCCTGACTCCAGGGCCAGTGCTCTATTCACTGCACCACCTAGCTGTCCCTCAACATTCCTTTTTACAAGATTTTGAGTTCCAAATTTTGCTCCCTCTCCTCTGTCTTCTCTCTTTCCTCCCCAAGACAGTAAGCAATTTGATATAGGTTATACATGTGAAATCATGGTAGACATATTTTCACATCAGTCGTGTTGTAAAAGAAGAAACAGAACGAAAGAGAAAAACCATGAAAAAAAAGAAACAAGAAAAAGTGAAAATAGTCTCCTTTGATCTGCATTCAGACTCCATAATTCTTTCTCTGGTTGTGGGTATTTCCATCTTCCACTTTCCATCATGGGTATTTTGGAATTGTCTTGGATCACTGTATTGCTGAGAAGAGTTAAGGTCATTATAGTTGATCATTGCTCAATGTGGTTGTTACTGTGTACAATGTTCTACTGGTTCTGCTCACTTCACTCAGCATCAGTTCATATAAATCTTTCCAGGTTTTTCTAAATTCTGCCTGCTCATCATTTCTTATGGAATGATCATATTCCATTACATTCATATACCACAACTTGTTCAGCCATTCCTCAACTGATGGGCATCCCCTTAATTTCCAATTCTTGACCATCCCAGAAAGAGCTGCTATAGATATTTTTGTACATGTGGGTCCCTTTTCCTTTTCTCTGATCTCTTCAGGATACAGCCCTAGCAGTGGCATTGCTGGGTCAAAGGGCATGCACAATTTGGTTGCCTTTGGGTTTAGTTTGCAGGGAACCTTTTGCAAGTATCATTGGCTTCTCTTTCTGTTTGAATTTGACACCACTGCAGTAGAGGCCTCTGAGAGCAGGTTGGATAATGATTTCTTGGGGATATTTTAGAAGTGATTCTGAGTTAGTTATTATTTGAATTAACTGGCATGTCATGTCCCTTCTAGCACTGTGATTCTATGTCTTGTCTATGTTTTGTCTAAGAAGAGTGTCTGGGCCCAGGCTTTACAAAGCTACCTGGAGCTGGAAAAGGGCACTTGAGTTGAGATCAGGAGGCTTGGATTCAAATATTGACTAAGTTACTTAACATTCTTTCACCAAAGAAATATTGCTCTTTTGTTGCCTCAGTTTCTTTTTTTGTAAAATGAAATGGATGGACTAGGCGCTGGTCTGAGAGCCTCTCCAACTCTACTTCCATGGCCATGAGTCAATAATGTACAGGAAAGAGGTGAGATTGGCTCAATAAATTGTGGTACATAAATGTAATGAAAAAGTAAGGTATGATGAATGTAATAAACACAGAGGAACATAAAAAGAGCAACATGAACTAATGCAGCCTGAAATCAGCAAAGTGAAGCAACCAGTCCACTCTAGGACCATAGCCATGGAAATGGGAAGACCAATGATAGCCACAAAACAATCCAAAGTAAGTGACAGAAAATTAGAGAAGAACTCAGCTAGAAAGGAGAGCTATGAGAAGACCCTCCCCCACTCCCTTACAGTCAGAGGCCACAAATTTCTCCATATTTTTGGATATTTTTGAGTTTTGAACAGTTAGCGCTGATTTTTTCCTTTTTTGTCTTTGAAGATAATATTGCTTATGTTTTACAAGATTGCATGTTTACAATCTGTGTCAAATTGTTTACCATCTGGGGGTAGGGAGGAAGAAAATTTGGAACTCAAAATTTTTTTAAATGAATGTTAAAACTTGTCTTTACATGTAATTGGAAAAATAAAATATTATTTAAAATTTTTAAAATATACTTGTATGGGATGTATGACATAAAATGTATGATAATGTAAAAAGAACAAAAGATATCAATAAAACTTTTTTTAAAATGATGTGTGGGGAGAATCTCTGGGGCAAACAGGCTAGAAATTGGTAATGAGCTGGCCATAAGGACCGAGCATCTGCAGGTGGCCAGAGCTAAATGAGATTCTACCCTGGGGCTAGGGACTGAAAAAAGGCATGAAGACATTTGCAGCTGGGAAACTTGACCCTAAGATTCCTTTTTCAAAAGAGTAAGTTGAGGACCTGCTCCTGGTACATGACAGGCACATAGAATGGGTGTGGAGAAGCAGGATCAGCTACAAGAAGAATCCATCCCTCTCTCATGGTGATGATATCACTACCAGTTTGCTCTTTACTCTAGACAGCGGTTCTCAACCTGTGGGTTATGTTCAATTTGTAACAATGAAAATACATCCTGCATATCACATAGATTCATAACAGTAGCAAAATTACAGTTATGAAGTAGCAACGAAAATAATTTTATGGTTGGGGGTCACCACAACATGAGGAACTGTATTAAAGGGCTGCGGCATTAGGAAGGTTGAGAACCACTTCTCTAGACAGCTTCCTGTTCAAAAGGTTTGCTCAGCTGAGGGCTTTTAGCAGAGAAAGAGCCAAGCAATTTTCCTTTAGATGACAGCTGTCAGAGTTTAAGAAATTCAGAGAGAGAGGGAGAGGAAGAGAGAGAGGAGGGGAGAAGAAGGGAGGGAAGGGGAGGGAAGGTGAGAAGGTCACCCCCAAATTATCTGTGCCTAACTTCAATCTGTCCTTTACAGGAAATCAGCTACCTTAAAACCCCTAGTAAGAACAACAATCCCCCCTCCTCCCTTGCTACCAACATTTGAGATTGCCCTCCCTTCCGCCATTCACTTGGCCCCATGCCCCAGCCTGACCTCTACTCCCCACTTCTCACTTTACTACAAAATGGGATCTGCCTTTGGAAGTGTGCTTGGGCAGAAGAGTCACAGGGACCATGTAGTTTCTACCATTCCTCAGCTGTTCCCAGGGATCTCAGTCCTGATTTGGACCCCAATCCTCATTGAATTAAGAGAATTCAATAAAGCAAGCCTCAGTCCTCAGCGTAGGTGAGGCACAGCACAAAACCCAGGCTTGAGTTTGGTGATATAAACATAACAGGGGGAAGAATGTGGCCAAGATAGGAGAAGCTTCACCTCTGGGCTTAGCTTTTGCTCTTCTTCTATTTGCCTGAGAGACTAAAAGAATCCCTGAGTTGGGAAAATTGAGAGGCCTTGAATTTAGAGCCTTTGTTGGAAGGGCAGCCTCAGAAGTGGTGTTGACTTGGTGCAGTTCAGTGTGGCAGGGTAGTTAAGGACAGTGATTCACTCATAGTGAATCGACCCAGCCATGGCTCCTCTTCAGAGAGCACACAGGTTACCGCTGAGTGGGTCCCTCAAGTACTTAACTAGCTATGAAGGATGTAGTATATGGCATGGCCACCAGATGGCAGTCCAGCTACCTATGAGCCTCAAACTGTCTAACATCTCATGGCTTGTGTTTCTTCCAAGGCAGCTGGCTAGTGGCTAAGGGTCCCAAGGCAAACCAAATCTGCTATATGAACCCAAATGATCAAAAATACAAAACCCTTTCTCTTCAGTCTCCATCTCCCATGGGCTTGATTCAACTGCTCAGTCATGACCCCCCAGATTCATAAAGTAGGCGATGTGTGTGTGGGTGTTGCCAATGTAGGTTATGTGTGTGCCCACATGGGTTTCACTAAATGTGACTAGAATATCTATCTCTGGAATCTCACCCATTTTGGCTCAGGCTAGCCCATTCTGTGCTTCTCAGACAAATTAGAATTAGATCTATGTGCCCTTCTAAATATTGCTAGTTTAGGAGAAAAATAATTCACCTGATTGCTATCCTTTACTGAGGAAGGAGTGCCCCAAGTTACGGCTTTACTCCCCACCAAATGCCAGTAACACAAAGACCGCCAACAGAGAGAATTACAAATGTAGTGAGCAGAAATCACAGGGGTTATACAGATTTGAATATACAAGATAATACACACTGCATACAAGATACCTCAGCTTAGTGAGAATATCTCCAACTCACTCAACTCACTCAACAGCCTCTGAAGTTTCTCAGCAGCAAACTCCAAGCCAGGAAGGGCATGCCTGAAGCTCTGGCTCTCCTTCGCATCACCTTCTTCCTAGAGTCTTCCTCTTCCTTCAGGAACCTCTCCTTGAAGGAAGTCTGGAACCACCCATTCCTTCTCTTAGAAGATTCTCCCAAGCTCTTTTAATTCTACCTTCACAAAGGCATGGAGCAACCTTTCTACCAATGAGAAGAGTGTTATGCAAGTCACCAACTTGAAAACCAGGTTAAAATGGGCTTCTCAAATTCAGTTTTTGTTAGGCTTCTGTTTTCCTACATTTATCTCTTTTGTGTTTCTTTTTTGTCCCCTTCATATTTTAAATCATTTCTTTGTCCCTGCAGTCCCAGTCCCTTCCTTCCATTACCTCCATTCCATTCTCCTACAAGGCTCCATATTTCTGAGTAACCAGGAAAATCACCATCCTTTATCTGTTCGACTATGCCATTGGTGATAGTATGTCACCCATTCCCCTCCATTCCCCACCTCCCTTTACCACACTTATGCAATTTCTCATTCCACTTTGCCCTCATTCAAAAGCTGCTGATTCATCTAGAGAGGGTCAGATGACTTAGTCCATGATAAATCAGTTCAATGCTTACATCTTTGGGGTTTTTTGTAAATTTTTAGGTTCCCCTGAAATCTCCTTTATCTATTGTTGTTGCTCTTTCTTTCTTCCTTCCTTCCTTCCTTCCTTCCTTCCTTCCTTCCTTTCTTTCTTTTCATTTTCTTCCTTTCTTTTTTCTTTCTTTCTTCCTTTCCTTCTTTCTTTCACTTATTAATCTCTATCTTAATAAGAATAAGAATGACAACCCATAAACATGAAATAGCTGATTTGTTCTCAGTCTTTTTTTTCCTGATAATTGTATATGTTTATCTTACTTGCCCTTATGTTGTTTTACATGCTTGAAAGCCAAACCATCTCTTCACCTCCAGTTTTCCTGTAAAGAAAGTCCCAAATTCCTCTTTTTTTATAGCTTCTCTCCTTCTAATTCCCCTTTTGTGATTCATCATTCATATTTGAAGTGTTTTACTTCTAACTAGTCCCTCCCCAATCGTACCATCTTTCTTTAACTAACCTTTTTCTGTGTCCCTATACCCACTTACTTCCCTCTTTATTTTACTGTATATTTACTGGCATTGTGTGTGTGTGTTCAGCCTTCCTTCCTGTAGTTCAGATGAGTGAGCTTTGTAAGATATTTACATCCCTCCATCTTTGTATATCATTATTTTGATGTACCCTAAATAAATATTTAGTTCCTCCTTCTTCCTCTTGATTTCTTCTCTACCAGATTCCTTTCCCTTCTCTTTTTTAGTCTCATAAAATCAAACAAGAGAGCAAAGAACTCAACCCATGTACCAAGTTTGTTTTTGCTCCCTTTTCTACTATCTAATGGGACTTAGTAGAGGGAAAGGCATGAGTGTCTCTGCAAAGATGTAAGCATTGATTATCATTTAGTCCATTTTAATTGTTTCAAATATAGTTACTTATTTCGACTCCTCTTTTTACCTGGGTCTCTATTCTTCCATTTCATAAGTCAATTCATTTGATTCATGTTCATGGTGTTATTAATTACGTAATTCCCTATATCCTGTTCTTTTCCCTTTACTTGCCTCCCATACCCATTCTTTGCACTGAAGAAGATATTGAGAGAAAAGAAAGATTTACTCTCACTATACTTGGTGACAGATTATTACCTTTTCATTCTTTCCTTTTATTCCCCTCTAACGATGTAGTTCACTTTGTTTTTAATGAATCTCTCTATGAATCTACTCTACCTCCCTCTCCCCACATGATTCCCATTTTGAGCTTAATGAACTCTACATCATACACATGGGTGTGTTCAATCCTCCTTCCACCAATCAGATGAAAGAGTTCAGGAGATACCCACTCTCCTATCCTTTCCTAATCATAATCTACTTATGCACCCATTATATAAGATAAATTCTACCCCATTCTTCCATCTTTCTTCTCTAGTGCATCTCCTTTCCTTCCTTTTAAAGTCATAAATATATAACAAAATGGCTCCTTGCCCTCTCCTTATTCTGTCTCTCTCTCTCTCTCTCTCTCTCTCTCTCTCTCTCTCTCTGTCTCTCTCTTTTTCTCTCTCTCTCTCTCCCCACACACACACTGATGATATTAACAGTTCTATGGGGACAAGAGTTTCTTCTCTCCCCAAACAGAATAGAAATAACTTATCAGCATATTGCCCTCTCCAATTGCTCAAACTTTTCTATACTTCACTTGCTATGTTTCCATTTCTAAGTATCTACCCAGCTTTGGTCTCATCTCTTTATAAAGAATACTTAGTTTTGTGGTAGCAAAGAATTGGAAATTGAAAGGATGCTCATCAAGTGGAGAATGGTGGAACAGGTTGTGGTATATGAATGTAATGGAATACTATTGTGCCATAAGAAATGACAAGCAGGTGGACTTCAGAAAACCTGGAAAGGCTTGTATAGACTGATACAAAGTGAAGTGATCAGAACCAGGGGAATATTGTATGCACTATCAGCAATATTGTGTGATGATTAACCATGAACAATTTAGCTTTTTTCAGCAATACAATAACCCAAGATAAGTTCAAAGGACTCATGATGGAAAATGCTATTCATATCCAGTGTCTGAATGGAGATCAAAGCACACTATTTTCATTTTATTTTTTTTCATGGCTCTTTTCTTTAGGTCAGTTTCTTCTTTCATAACATGACTAATATGGAAATAAGTTTTACGTGATTGAACACCAATAACCTACATCAAATTGCTTACTGTCTTAGGGAGAGAGGAAGTAAAGGAGGAAGAAAATTTGAAACTCAAAAAAAAATTTTTAATGAATGTTATAACACCGTTTGACCCAGCAATACCACTTCTAGGTCTGTATCCAAAAGAGATCATACAAATGGGAAAAGGACCCACATGTACAAAAATATTTTTAGCAGCTCTTTCTGTGGTGGCAAGGAATTGGAAATTGAGGAGATATCCATCAGTTAGGGAATGACTGAACAAGTTGTGGTATATGAACGTAAAGGAATACTAGTATGCTTTAAGAAATGATGGGCCAGGTAGGCTTCAGAAAAACCTGGAAATACTTACATGAGCTGAAGCTGAGTAAAATGAGCAGAACCAGGAGAACATTGTATACAGTAACAGCCACATTGTATGATGACCAACTTTGATAGACTTAGCTCTTAGCAATGTAAGGATCTAAGACAATTCCAGACAACTCACGTTGGAAAATGCTGTTCACGAGTCCAGAAAAAAAAAAACTATGGAATCTAAATGCAGATTGAAGCATATTATTTGCTCTCTCTCTCTCTCTCTCTCTCTCTCTCCCTCTTTCTCTTCTTTCTCATGGGTTCTCCCATTGGTTCCAATTTTTCTGTACAACATGACTAATATGAAAATAGGTTTAATATGAAAAAATTAATGTCAAAAATTTACTTGTAATTGGTAAAAATAAAATACTATTAAAATAGGAAGGAAGGAAGGAAGGAAGGAAGGAAGGAAGGAAAGAAAGAAGGAGGGAGGGAGAAAGAGAGAGAGAGAAGGAAAGAAGGAAGGAAGGAAAGCAAGAAAGAGAGAAAGAGAACAAAGAAAAAGAAAGAAGAAAATGTGGAAATGCTCTATTTCATTAAAAATCACAATAAGATTTTACTAGCTTGACAAAGTAAGTTATCCTTTATTGTAAACATTCATCTTTTGATTGGGGGAATATTATATTCCAGGGGATAGCTACTAGGTCCTATTTGCTCATGACTGGGAGTCCTTTGTACTTGAACCCTTTCTGGCCACTTCCAGTATTTTTTCTTTGACAAGGAACTCTAGATTTTGTCCATTATATTCCCAGGAGTTTGCATTTTGGGATTTTTTTCAGGAGGTGCAGAGCATTCTTTCTATTTTCACTTTGCCCTTCAGTTCTACTAAATCAAACAGTTTTCATTTATGATTTCTTAAAATGTGATATCCATCCTTATTTATGATTGATATTTTGAGGTAGTTTGGTGATTCTTAGATTATCTCCATTTGCTCTATTTTCAGGGGGGGGGGGAGGGTTATTAGCAGATTCCTTACATTTGTTTATTTTTCAGGCTTTTGATTCAATCCAAGTATTTATTGTTATCTCCTGGAGTCATTGATTTTTGTCTTGTCAAATCTAATTTTGTCCGTCCTGTATTGAGCTGTTTATTTCCTTCTAATTCTTTCCTCTAGAACTCTCATTTCTTTTTCCATTTTGTCATCTACAACTCTCATTTAATTTTTGTCATTTTTAACTCTTGCTTCCTTTTCCCCAAGAGTTACAGTAAAGTTTATGATACATCTGTGATTTTCATTGAGACTTTGAATGCAGCTGGTATGGAGTTATTCTCTTGTTTGGGGTCCATATCTTAAGCCCATATTTCTTTATCATTGGGGTTTTCCTTCCATTGGTTCATTTTTCTGGCCTTACTTCCTGAATTAGGATTCAGTGCCATGCCAGGCCCTGTCTTCTCCCACATTCTTGGACAGGGTGGGCAGTGTCTGCTTGGTCCTCAACTTGCTTTCCCAGGCTTATTGTGCTGACTTTCACTCAGATTGATGGCACTCAGATTGCTGGCAGACTTCAGTATTTCTATAAGAAATGTGGTTGGTTTTCTTTGATAGAGGTACTGGGTAGTATTCTATCCTCTTTGAGGTTTCTCTGATCAAGGTAGTCAACATACTCCTGGGTCTTCCTTAATAGAGCATTGAGCAGTCTTCTGTCCACCCTGGGACTTCCTTATTCTTTGTGCTGTCTTAAGCTGGATGAAGAAACCTACTCAAGGTTTTCTGGATTTTTTGGTCCTTGTTTAATGTGGTTCTCTTTTTAGGTAATTAGGATTGTTGTTGTTCAGGAGTTTTAGTCATATCCAATTCTTCATGACCCCATTTTGGGGGTTTTCTTGGCAAAGATATTAGAGTGGAAACTAAAGAAAAGAGGGTGAAGTGACTTTCCCAGGGTCACACAGCTAGTAAGTGTCTGAGGTTGGATTTGAACTCAGGAAGAATGTCTTCCCAACTCCAGGACTGGAACTCTATCCACTTAAGGTTAGTAGGCATAAAAGTGGGAGAGTTGGTCTTCAGCATATGGCCATGTTCTGAGTCTGAGTCGAATTATTCTCTTTTTAAATTCATATATTTATTGAATTGGTATTTATTAATGAATTGTCTGCTATGTGCTAGGAAATAGAGATACAAAAGCAACAGTTAAAAAGTCTGCCTTCAAAGGGTTCATGTTCTATTGAAGGAAATAACAGAAATATAGATATAAAGAAGTATAAAATTAAAATAAATATAAATATATAAAGTTAAACATAGATCAAATATAGAAGTATACAAAATTAAATTATATTAAGCATTACATCAAAAATATAAATTAATATTAAATTCAATAATTAAGAAATAAGTAAATACAAAATACATATAATGAAGATTTAAAAATTAAATTCAGAAAAGGGAGGGCAGTCACACCAAGAAGGTCGGGCAAGGCTCCTGTAAGAAGGTGCAGCAGAGCTGAGAGCTAAAGAAAGATTGTGATGAGGTGGGAGGGAGGAGTGACAGCAGCGTCCAGTCGATGCTACTTTTCAAGGAAGTGACTCTAGCTGGGAAAAAGTGCCCACAGGCAGCCAAAGTTTGGGGAATGGTCACATGATTCCTAAACCCCCTCCCCTGTTTTCCAAGTTAGATCTTCCTGTACAGTACACGTCCCACTTCTTATAATTTCTTAGTTTTTTGATTTTTAAAATATTCTTCTTGCTTCATTGAATCTCCGAGATCTGTGTGTTTCATTATAATTTTTTATGTTGTCAATTGCTTGGATGAGATTTGCCATCTTTTCTTCTAAATTGTTTATTTTCCTTCAAAGAGTTCTAATCTGCTCTTCCTTTAGCTTTTCTCCTTCTCCTTTATCAAATCTTGAAGTCCTTGTGACCAATCCTTTTTTTCTGAAGTTTGACTTGTGATTATTTCAGTGAGTTGCTTCTGGGATTTTATTTCATGATTCTTTTGAGCTGTAATATTTTTTCATTGTAGTTGGAAGTCATCTGCCTGCTCATATCTTTGGCTTCAGTTCTTGGATTAGGACTTTGTGCCAGGGGCGAGATTTTCCTCTCCTACCCTGCTGAATGGAAAAGAAAGTTGAATGTAGAAGCAAGGATACAAGCAAGACTAAGACAGTCCATAGGGTCGTCATAGGCCTATAGTCCCTTCAACCTGAAGACTGGAGGCCTCTCTTTGCTCCTCACTCCCTACCACCCCACCCAGCACTTTAACAGAGCTTTCAGGTTTCCAAAACGTCTTAAATCCACTGTCTCTTTTGAGCCTCATGATGACCCATGAACACAAGTACAGGTTGTATGACCACGAGCAACTACTTTCTGAACTTCACTGAGATTGTTTCTTCATGTTTAAGACTCAGTGTCTCCCCACCCCCTCCTCACATCTCACCAAAACCTGCCTCTCTCTGACTCAACCCATTTCACCATGGAGACCCTCAAGAGATCTAGGCCGACAAGTGAGATCCACCCCTGCTCCCGGCCAGTGTAACAATCCTCCCAATCTGTGGAAACCATCTGTAGGCCTTTCTCAGTTTTCTTTTCTTTCAGAGACAGTCCTGGCTGCTTTACTCAGCCTCCCCATGATCTGATCTCCAGGCCCTTCATCATTCTGGTCCCCTGCCATTGGAGACACATGCTTACTAGGCACACTCCTCAAACCTAAAATCACCAGCCAGGATTGGAGGACCTTTCTAAATGTTTTCATCTAATTTGAGGCCAAGAAATCCCTTCCAGAAGTTGTCCTATGGTTTCAATCATGCCTGACTCTTTGTGACCCCATTTGATGGGTTTCCTTTTGACAAAGATGCTGGAGCAGTTTGCCATTTCCTTCTCTAACTCATTTTACAGATAAGGAAACTGAGGCAAATAAGGACAAGTGACTTGCCCAGCTAGGAAGGGTCTGACGCTGGATTTGAATTCGAGTCTTCCTGACTCTATCCACTGAGTCATTTAGCTGTTCTAACAAACCTCTAGTAAACTGGTTCTCAACTCTAATTTACATTTCAGTAGCACTTGTAGGTTTAAAAGTGCTTTTCTCACAAGAATCCAATAAAAAATTATTATTGTCCCCTTTTTATCAATAAGTTAGTGGGGCTCAGAGAGGGCTAGTGATTTGCCTAGGGTCACACAGCAAGGTAAGTACCAAGGCCAGGATTTGGATCTAGAATCTAAATCAGATGCTCTCATAATTATATGTTTCTGTTTTCTTTTTTTAAATAAATATTGATGTGCATCTTATTCTAGGTTTTCTTAGTGATTCAGGGGAAAGATCACATCCTCTGTTAGACTGATAAAAAGGTCATGCATTTTTGCTAACAGCTTCCCAGTCCCAAAGAAAACTTGCTTTGTGTTCATTGATAAATGTCAGTCTTTGGGGCCCCTGCCCTTTCAGTCCTCTGGAAAGCCCCAGCTCTCTCTCAAAGACAGGAGGATGACTCAGTGAGCCTGGCCTAATCTGGAGGGAGCTGGCTATTCATTGGCCTCTCTTATTGACTCTCTGGGGCTTCCCAGGAACTCTGAAATCAAACAGAAACTCTGTCCTTTGCCCTTCCACTGGATTCTCTGCCCCAAGTCAATGCAGGCCTTCTGAAGTCTGGCTGAGGTTCCCCTTCAGAAAACTCTCCCAGAGTTCCTGAGGGCTGGAGACTCCCTGGATTCCCAGACTTCCTCCAGAATTTTCTTGCTACAATTACAGAAAATGATGGATCTTTTCTGTGCTCAGAATAGGTCTGCTTCCTTCCCTATACAGTGTACCTGTACATAATAAAGAGAATGCCAAATGCAGAGTCTAGAACACCAGGCTTTTAATTCTGCCTCAGATACATCCTACCTGACTGACCCTGAATAAGTCACTTAATTTCAGAGCCTCAGTTATCTCATCTGTAAGATGGGAACAACAACACCTATGGAACTTACACAACAAGGTTGTTGGGAAGATCAAGAAATAGATGCAAATTTATTTACACACTTTAAAGAACCGTATAAATAGGAGCTATTAGTATTTTCTGGAAATTCTTAGGGAAACTAGGCAACACAGTGGATAGAGTGCCCAGTCTGGCATGAGGAAGCCTCCTCTCCCTGAGTTCAGACCCACACCCCTTTTCCTTCCTGGATTTGAAGCACAAGGACTCTCCAGAGCTGGAGTCCAGAAAATTTTAGGCCATGCGGCAGGTTGATGGCATACAGCCAGGAACACAGGGCCTACCTGGAGGAGCACAGGAGACCTTCTCTCTTTGCTTTTATTTCCTTCCCCAACCAGGGAACTGAGCAGTCGCATAGGTCAGGGAAATCATCTCATCTGTTGTCATTGATTTAGAACAGTAAGGGAGTAGAAATTGTCTAATCTAACCCATTCCCATCACTGTACAGAGTGGGAAACTGAGGAAGCAACATGGAACAAGAGAACTAGTGTAGAATTTGGAGCCATACTGCCTGTAAGAGCAAGACAAATAAACACAGCACACAGGAGGGCTGCTAGCACAGAGTCACTCTTGATCTGCTCAGATAGGAAAGACACTAAGAAGGGGTTAATAATCTTACTTTACTCTATCCAGTCTTCTCACAAGTGTCTCTGAGTGCAAACTCCTATAGCATTCACTAATCACCCTCCTCATATGGGCCGGTGAGAAAGGGAGGGGAGGAATAGGGGGTAATTCTCCCCACCTCAGTGTGGTCAATCAAGACAGGTACAACTTGTGCATTCCCCTAAACCCCCTCAAGCCTCAGTGGGGGCCAGTTGAGGCAAACACAGGTTCCCCCCAAGCCTTGATGGGGACCTGTCAAGGCACTCACAGCATTCTAGCTTGTGCATTTAATCCTAAGGGTTCCCCACTCACTGACCAGTACCCACCTGCTTTATAGCCTCACAAGTTTACATCGATTCATCCCTATATCTCACTTCATAGTCTCAGTGGATGTTTACAAGTTAAATGCTGCACAAGCATGGTGGAGATATTTTGAGCCATGATCATGAGAACTCATTTCTAACACTTGGGAACAAGAGATTGTTATGGCCATGGATCTGAGAAACTGAACTCTAAGAAATAATAACAAAAATCCACTTTACACACACTGAAATCTACCTTACTTACACTGTCCTAGAGTGAAGAGCTAGAAAGCTGATCCAACTGCCTTGTGTTACAGAAGAGGAAACTGAGTCTCAGAGAGCTACTGGATGAACACCACAGCAAACAGGTAGTAAGAACCTGGAATTCGAACCTTGTTCCTCCAAAGCCCAAACAAATGGCCTGTCTACTGCTGGTGCTGCTCTACTGTGTCTGCATCTTGTATGCACTGACTCATGTCCATATTGTCTCCTCCATTAGAATATAAGCATCACAAGAACAGAGATTCTTCAAGATAGTTATTTTTTGCTTCTCCAGACCCCAGCAAAGTACTGGCATGCAGTTGGTGCCTGATAAATGCACGTGGATTGATCTGTGCATCTCTTGTATAGGCTGCATCTCTCCTGGATGAAACTCACAGAAGGATGCCAGGGCCTCTGTCTCCATGGTATGCAACCTTCCATTACATCAGGGAAGTCAATCATTCCCTTTCACTTGTTTGCTTTTTCCCATTCACATTTAGAGGGGATTTTCTATCCTAAGGAGAAAGATTCATTGAAATTAAAAAGGCTAATCTGTGGCTTGTTCAGTGGGCCCAAAAAAGCATGTCTAGCATACATTTGACACTCTCAGAAGATGTGAGCATTTACACAGCCTAGTCTCATTTGAGCTAGAGCTAGCTGCTTTGAACAAGGAGAGGTCGGGGAAATCTTAGCTGCCTGATACATTGCTTAATTTTAAATAGCTAAGGATTTCAGATGACAGCCTCACATTTTGCTTTCATAGACTCAAATGTGATTGTTGTGATAAACTTTCCTTCACAAGCTCCAAGATCCAGATGACTATGAATTGACTAGCAAACTGCAGGGCTGCTTTGTGGCTTCTGGGGCAAACTGAGTCTTCTGTTTGCTCTTGGAGGTCTGAGTAAGGGCCAGAGGTGTGTAAAGACATCTAACAAGTCAATATTCCCATTTGTTAAGGCAGCTAGATGACACAGTGGGTAGGGTGCTGGGCCTGGAGTCACATAGAGCTGAGTTCAAATTAGGCCTCAGACATTTAACTAGCTGTGTGACCCTGGGTAAGTCACTTAGCCTTGTTTGCCTCAGTTTCCTCATCTGTAAAACAAGCTGAAGAAGGAAATGGTAAACCACTCCAGTATCTCTGCCAAGAAAACTCCAAATCGGGTCATAAAGAGTCTGATAGGACTGCTACAACTGAACAACAATTCATGTTTATTACAAAGGATTTATTTTTGTTTTTTTTTTCCCCATGGGGGGGTGTTAAGAGGGAGAAAAATAAATACCTGATAATTGAAAAAAATTTTCATATAAAAGAGTAGTCAAACAACAAACATTTCTTAAGCACCAATTATATGCCAGGCAGTACACTTAGTGTTAGAGATACAAAAAAGAAAAATGAAATGGATCCTGCTCCCAAGGAATCTGTATTTCATTCAGGAAAGACAACAGGCATTTTGGGCACCACTGGCTTATGGCTGTCCTCCTACCCATATGAGCACACCATCTCAGTCTCCCATGGGGATCCTCCTCCTCCAGATCATTCCCTCTAACCATAGCTTTCCTCTAACCAGGACAGAGGGCTCTGTCCTGGGCCCTCCTCTCTTCTCACCTTCTGCTACTTTACTCAGTGACCTCATCAGGTCCCATGGATTTAATGACTATCTCTCTTCTGATGATTCTCAAATCTACCTATCCTTCTCCAACCTCTGCTGACCTCCAACCTCCAAACTCCAACAGCCTTTCAGACATCTCCAACTGGATGTCCAGTAGACATCTTCAACTCAATACAGCCAAACCAAAACTCATTGTTTCCCTCCCAAACCCTATCTTCCCCGTGATTATAGAAGATAACACTATGCTCCCAGTCCTTCAGACTCACAACCTAGGAGTCATCCTAGACTCCTCACTATTTCTCAACCCGCCCCCCCATACCCAATTGTAATAGTAATTAGTTTGGCAGGATACTTAGCACTTAGTACTAAGTGCTAAGTGTGG
>CM053592.1:4298422-4308962 GCA_028646515.1 Pseudochirops corinnae
ATATTATAATGTTTTGAATGTTTGTCTTGATTTGTAATGGAATAAACAGAGCGTTCACTATATTTTGTAATCTGAACTCTAAAAGCTGTTCACAGTAGCATTCCTTTGGGAATCTGCTGGTGCATGGTATTACACCAATCTGTTGTCAAGATCTACTGATTTCACCTTTGCAGCATCTCTGGAACATGCTCCCTTCTCTTCTTTGACACTGCCCCCAGCCTGGTTCAGTCTCATGCATTGTTTATTGCAATAATCTACTGGTGGGTCTGCCTACTTCAAACCTCTCTCCACCGCAACCCATCTTCCATTCAACAGCTAAAGTGATGTTCCTAAAGTTCAGGTCTGACTATATTACCTCCCTACTCAGGAAACTCCAGTGGCTCCTTATTGCCTCCAGGATCAAATATAAACTCCTCTTGTATTCAAAGTCCTTCACAACTTACACAACTCTGCATCACTTAAACCCAATTCATACACAAATCAAGACATCACCCACCACATCCTGAAATCATTGGTCCTCTTTGAAAATAAAGGATGCATAACAACAACCTTTCAAGTCTTCCTATACCTCACTCCCTGACCCTTACTCTTCTAATCCAGTAATGCATATCTTACTATTCCACAAACAAAATGCCCTATCTCTAGTCTCTGGGCATTTTCCCAGACTATCCCTCACACTTGCAATGCTCTTGTTCTCAATCTCTACACATTAGTTTTGCTGGTATTTTTTAGGTCCTTGCTAAAATCCTAAATTCTATAGGAAGATTCTCCCAGTCCCTCTTCATTCTAGTGTCTTCCTTTTCAATTATTTCCTATTTATCCTGTATATAGTTTGTTTTTACATGTTTGTTGCTTGTCTCTCCCATTACACTATGAGCTTCTTGAGGGCAGAAACTGTCTTTTGCCTCTTTTTGTATGCCCAGGACTTAGTACAGTACCCAGAATATAGGTGCTTAACAAAATGTTTATTGGCTGAATAATCAACATCTATCCATACAGTTATACTTTAAATATATCCAACATAAATACAAGGTATGGTTGAGAAGTACAAAGGAAAAGTTTCACGTAGAAGGTACTTGATCAGAGCTTTAAAGGAAACTCAGGATTCAAAGACCCAAAATCTATAAGGGAGTGCATTCCAGGCCTGAGTGGAGAGCACCATGGCTCACAAATGGGAGGTGGAATGCTTTATGGGAAGAACAGCAAGAAGACCAGTTTGGTTGGACTGTGGATGGCAAGAAGGAAATCATGAATATGAAGTCTGAGAATGTAGGTAGGAGCTAGATGATAAAGGACCCTAAATGCCAAACAGGGAAGATTCTATTGGATCCTAGAGAACAGGGAGAACAAGGGAGTTTAGTGAGCCCAAGAGTGCCGGGGTCAGACCTGTATTTTGAGAATACCACCTCAGTAGTTGGGTGGATGATGAAATGGAGAGAAGTGGCTACATTTCAGGGAGGGGCATTAATTAGAAGACCATTGAGATGATGTAGCTGAGAGGTGAGGGGGGCCTACATAGGGGTGGTGGCCCATCCAGCTAACAAATGGGTATAAAGATGAGATGTTATGGAGGTACAAATGAAAAGACTTGGAAAATGATTGAATAAATAGGATGAGAAAGAAAAAAAAGTTGATGGTGATTGGAAGGTTGGGAACTGGGCAACTAGAAGATGATGGTCATCGACAAAAATACAGGAGTTTGGGAAAGGAATTGTTCTGGTGGGAAAGGCAATGAAATCTGTTTTGGATGCCCATAGGACATCAAATTTAAAATGTCCAATTGGTAGTTGCTAATGTGAAAGCTCAAGAGAGAGAAAGATATAACAAGAAGAAGTATTTCTAAAGCATTGACTATGTGCCAGGCAATGTACAAAATGTTTTACAAATCTCATTTGATCCTCTCAATAACTCTTGGAGGTATGTGCTATTATTATACCCATCTTACAGATGAGGAAATTGAGGCAGATTAAAATTAAATTGAGAGAGATTAAATGACTTGTCCAGGGTCACATGGTTAATGTGTGAAACAGGGTTTGAACTCATGTCTTCCTAACTCCAGGACCTAGAGTTCTATCCCTTGTACCACTTAGCTAACTTGGAAGTCATTTTTGTAGCAATGAAAGTTGAATCCCCCATAAATGATAAGGTCACCAAAAGGGTACAGATAAAAGAAGTCCAAGAAGTCTGGGGGTCCACCCTCAATTAGAGGGCAACATTTGGATTATGAGTCAACAAAAGGAACCAAAAAGTAGCCATGAGATAGGCAGGAGGGGAATCAGTGAAGAGCAGGGTGGTAAAAACCCAAAGCTGAGAACATATCCATGGTGACATGATTGTCAGTGATATCAAATATTACAAAGAGGTTAGAAAGAATGAGAGTTGAGAAAAGGCCATAAAACTGAACAATTAAGACACCATTGCTCACTTTACCGAGAAGAGTTTCAACTGAGTGATGAGGTCAGATGCCTTTTTACAAGGGAAGAATAAGCAAAAAGGGAATGAAAAAATTGTTTGTTTGAGTGACCAGCTGGGAATGTTGTAGAAAAGTCACTCTAACGATAAAAATTTAATGTCATTTGTTTAAACAAAAAGGGAAATGAAAACAAAGCATCTTAGCAGTGGTTCCAGGGGCTTCCCAGGCAGTGGGATCAGGGAATCCTTTCTGAATGTTCCAGCAGTGACTCACTGAGCTGAGCTGCTCAGCCACAATTTGGCCACTGTGTGCCTCCAACCACCCCCAGCCCTCATCCCACCCCAAAATGCATGGATGTCAGGGCAAGTTCCTCTGGTCCTTAGGCTTCAGTCTGAGACAGGCTCCCCTCTCCTTTACTTTTGTTCTTGAATGTGATCTCAGAGATGAGTGGGATCAAAGGCATTTCCAACCTACCCATCTCCTCAGCAAATGAAGGCATTAGCCCAAGAAATGAGCTTCATCCAAGTCCTTTGGCATTCAGAAATCCACGTAGGCAGTTATGTTTGTATATGTGTGTGTGTGTGTATGTGTGTGTCTGGGGTGGGAATGGGAGGGAAGGGAAGGAATGCATTGACTTTTTGATCCCTGACTAGGCTAGATTCCAATCACAACAAGCTGCAGAAGTGGCCAGGGGATCCAACGGGCTGTTCTCATCACTGCAACCCACAATAGAATGGGGCTATCACAGAAAGAGAGCCACTAGGTGCTTCTGTTAGGGAAATGGATACAAAGAGGGGTCCAGTGGAGCCAGCAATGGTGTCTGTAGTTGGGAGTGGGTGGCAAGGCTGTCTGCAAAGTGTAGGAGTGCTAATAGCTGCTGCTGATGATGTATGCTTTGTTAGGCCTCATAGCTCAGGTTAAAGCAAATACTTTGGTTTGGGATTTCTAGAAAATGTGTACTCAAGAAATGATAGAATCATAAGCATTATTGTTGGGTGATGCTGCAAGCAGATAAACAATGCATACGTACACGATGGCAACATAAACAGAGGTCTGTGCCCACATGCAAGAGACTCACCCTAGTCAGAGAGTAAGGTACATGTATTGGGGAAAGAACATGCTAAGAGTTGGGGTTTGGCTAGCAAAATTACACACCCTAAGGCTGGCTTTATATGCTATAGAATTTTGCCTCCTGGGAAAAGAACCTATTTGTACAAAAATATTTCTAGTAGCTCTTTTTGTGGAGGCAAAGAATTGCAAGTTGCGGGGAAGGCCATCAATTGGGAACAAGCTTCAGCATATAATTGTGGTGGGATACTATTGTGCTACAGCAAATGATGAGTAGGCAGACTTCAGAAAAACCTGGGAAGACTTGTATGCAGAGTAAAATGAGAAGAACCATGAGGACATTGTATACACCAACAGCAACATTGTAAGAGCCTAAGATGACTCTGATCCAGATGATCCTCCAAGACAAATCCAAGAGACCCATGATGAAAAATGGTACCTACCTCCAGAGGGAGCTGATAAACTCTGAGTGCATATTGAAGCAGACTTTTTAAAACCTTGCTTTTATTGTTTTCTTTTGTTTGTGTTTTATTTTACAACAAAACTAATATGGAAATATATTTTACATGACTTCACACGTATAATAGACATCAAAGTGATTGCCTTCTTGAGGAGTAGGGAGTGGTAGAATGGAGGAAGAGAATTTGGAACTTGAAATTTTTTTTTTGCTTTTTTTTTGGAGGGCAATTGGTGTTAAGTGACTTGCCCAAAGTCACATGACTAGTGAGTGTGTCAAGTGTCTGAGGCCACATTTGAACTCAGGTTCTCTTGACTCCAGGGCCAGTGCTCCATTCACTGCACCACCTAGCCGTCCCAAGAACTTGGAATTTTTTAAATGATTCTCAAAAAATTTTGCATGTAATTGTGAAATATTTAATGAAAAAGAATTTCAAAAATGAAATAGGAAGTTACCAAGCAGACACATACCAGGTGAGCTCTTCCACGGCCCAGTTCTGCCTTGTTGCCTCCCTTGGGAGCAGTGCCCCTGGGCCCCTCTCTCTTGCCCATGCAGCACTTCCTAGAAGTCCAAGGTCTCCCTTAGAGGTCATTTCCCCTCCCCACCTTATTAAAACCAGTCTGTATTTCAAAGTTGATTTGAATGAACTTTCTATTTTACTTGACCTGGAAACATCTGGTGGCACTTGCTCCAGGGTCCAGCATTTATTTATTGATCTATTTTTAGCTCTGGTGTCAGTAAATTCCTAAAGAAGGACCGTAAAATTTAGGGTTGGAAAAAGTCTCAGAGACTGTGCAGTTTGGTTTTGAATTTAAAATGGAATGAGACTGGTCAATTCTTTTAAACAAACCTTTATTAGGCATATAAGACCCTGTACTAGGGGTTGGGAGCAAGGCAGTGTTCAATGATTTTTTTTTAAAGGTAGAGTGCCTGCCCTCAGGGAACTTACAGTCTAATATAGTGTGATATGCAATGGGCTGTGATGAGGGCAAAAGAGAACGAGGGGAAATTTGAGAAATTTGGGCAAGGAGAGGAAACTGTGTGTGTGCTATGTGCATTTCTGTGTTTGGAGAGAAGTAGTGTGGTCAGGGAAGGCATCATGAAAGAAATTACAGAAGCACTAAGCTAATGAGCCAAAACACTGGAAGATGTGGGTACTACTATCCCATAACCTCGGATATCTGCTTGTATCTAGGAGATCCTTCTCTGCTAAGAACATCGAATTGAGAGGAGGATCATTGTTACTGGTGTTAGAATATTTAATGTTAGAAGGTTACATTAGATGTTAGATTATTATTGATATTAGAATATTTAAAATGCTGGTGCCTTTATGAGAAAACCCACTTCTAAACCTATATTTCATCTTTACTTCACTTTAAGCATTGGAAATCTATAAATTCCATAGTCTGACTCAGGAAAAATAAAAGCCCTACTGCTTTCCAAGGCCACTAATCTTTGGAGTGGCTAACCACGGCTGGGAAAATCAACCCTTTCTTTTGATGTAATAATGTAATCACAGTAATAGCTGACATAAACCAAACATGGACATTTATCAGTGCAAAGAAATGAACCTAAATAGAACAACCCAAAAGCAAGGGTAGTTTGGATATTAAGGTGCCTAAAAGCCATCTCCTTCATGGTGATGATTTCTACCCATTACTGACTCGAAACAAAGTTCTCTTCTTGCTCGTCTTTTCTCACAGTTCACTTATCTGTATTCATACCCTACTCCACTCTACTGCCCCCATGCTACTTGCAGCACCCTAGGAAAGTCACTTCATTTGGTAAGATGTCCAGAACAGAGGAGGTGATAGTCAGTGATAGTCACCACTAGATGCCTCCCTCGGGGACCACAACTTGACCATTATATACTATGCTGGACATGTTTTAGGGAAGACATTGATAAACTCAAAAGTGGTCAGAGGAGGGCAATCAGGATGTTGAAGAGTTTCAAGAACATGAGGATCAGATGAAAGACCTGGAAAAGTTTACCCTTGAGAAGACAAGGTCACAGCTACTATGGCAGCTATCGTCTAGGATTTGGATAATTGTTCTGTGGAAGATGGATTTGACTTGTTCTACTTGGTCCAGATGGCAGACTGAGGAGCAATGACTAGACAACCCCTTGTCACAAATGTAGGGAAATTGTTTTTCAGGCGTATGATGATCTAGAGCAGGGGTTGGCAAGCAACAACACAAGGGACAAATCCAGCCCACAGTCTATTTTTGGTGCATTTTGTAGGCTAAGATTTTTTTTTTAATATTTTTGAAATTTTTATTTTTGGGGTGGCTAGGTGGCTCAGTGAATAGAGCACCAGCCCTAGAATCAGGAGGACCTGAGTTCAAATCCCACCTTAGACATTTAGCACTTACTAGCCATGTGACCTTGGGCAAGTCACTTAACCCCAACTGCCCTGCCTTACTTCCAACAAAAAACAAAAAAAAATTGTTTTCATTACAAATTCTCTCGCCCCCACCATTCCTCTCCCCACTCCTTGAGAAGACAAGAAACACAATAATCATTATGCATATGAAGTCATGCAAAATATTTTCACATTAGCCACATGGAGGGGGGAAGGGGAGGAAAAAGAAACTAAAGAGAAAAAACATGTTTCAATCTACACTTAGATTCCATCAGTTCTCAATCTGAAGTTAAATAGCATTTTACATCACGAATCTTTTTGGCATTGTTGTGTATTATTTAACTGATCAGAGTGGCTAGGTTTTTCACAGTTGATTATGATTACAATATTTGTTACTGTATATAATGTTCTCCTGGTTCAGCTCACTTTACTTTGCCTAAACTCATATAAGTCTTCCCAGGCTTTTTCTCAAACCATCCCCTTCATCATTTTTATAACTCATCTCGTTGGGGTACAGACTTAGTAGCATTGTTGCAGGGTCAAAGAGTATGCACAGTTTTATAGCCTTTGGGGCATAGTTCCATATTGCTCTCCAGAATGGTTGAACCAGCTCATAGCTTCAAAAACAGTACCTTAGTATATCATTTTCCCACAACCCTTCTAACATTTGTCACTTTCTTTCTCTGACCAATCTGATAGGTCCCTGAGGTGGTACCTCTGTGGTTTTTTTTTAAATTAGCATTTCTCTAATGATTAGTGATGTAGAGCAGGTTTTCATTTGTCTTATTGAAAGGTTTGATTTCTTCTTCTGAAAACTGCCTGTTCATATTTTTTTACTATTTACCAATTGGCTCTCATTTTTGTAAATTTGGCTCAGTTCCCTAAATAGTCAAGAAATGAGAACTTTATCAGAGAAATTTGATATGAAAACTTTCCCCCAGCTTTCTGTTTTCTTTCTAATTTTGGCCACATTAGTTTTATTTGTGCAAAATCTTTTTTAATTTTGTGTAATCAAAGTTATCTATTCCACCTCCTGTGGATCATCCTATTGCTTGCCTGTTTACTAATTCTTATCCTATCTATTGATCTGACAGGTAATTTGCTTATGATATCGCCCTTTATAATTAAACCATGCATCTCTTTCAAGTTTATCCTGGTATTAGTTATGAGATGTTGGTCTATGCCTGGTTTCTGTTAGATTGCATTCCAGTTTTCCCAGTAGTTTTTGTAAAATAGCGAACTCTTACCCCAGCTGTTGGGTTTATCAAACAAGAGGCTACAGTGATCATTTGCTTCCATATGTTGTCTACCTAATCTATTCCATTAATGAGCTATTCTATTTCTTATTCAGTATCAAATTTCTGAAGGATGATCAATTTGTAATATAGTGTGAGGACTGGTACTACTAGGCCCCCTTCACATTTTGTTTTCATTGATTTCCTCAATATTCTTAACCTGTAGTTCCTCCAGATGAGTTGTGTTGTTTTTTCCATCTTTATAAAATAATTCTTTGGTAGTTTGATTGGTATGGCACCAGATAAGTAAATTAATTTAGGTAGTTTGTAATTTTTATTGTATTAGCTCAGCCTAACCATGAGCAATGAATATTTCTCCAATTATTTAGATCTGTCTTTGTTTGAAGAGTGTTTTCCAATTATGCTCATATAATTCCTGTGTGTATTGGGAAGTAGACGCCCACATGTTTTATATTATCTGCAATTATTTTAAATGAAATTCCTATCTCTATCTCTTCCTTCTGGGTTTTGTTGCTAATATATAGAAATGATAATGATTTATGTGAGCTTCATTTGTATCTTGCAACTTTGCAAAAGTTTTTTATTGTTTCAACTAGTTGTTAGTTGATTCTCTGGGGTTCTCCATATCATCATATCATCTGCAAAAAGTGACAGGTTTGCTCTCTTTTTACCTGTGCTTATTCTTTCCATTTCTTTTTTTTCTTGGTTTATTACTATAGCTAGCATTCCTAGTACAATATTGAATAATAACAGTCATCATGGACATCATTGCTTCACTCCTGATCTTCTCCTGATCAGGAAAGCTTTCTAGCTTTTATCATAGATAATGCTTACTCCTGCTTTTAGATAGACACTACTTATCATTTTAAGGAAAGTTCCCTTTATTCCTGTGCTTTTGAGTTTATTTTAATAGGAATGGGTATTATATCTTGTCAAAAGCATTTTCTTCATCTATTGAGATTATCATATGATAGTTTCCCTAATAATTGAACAAGTTTTATATTCCTGGTCACAGTGTATGATTTTTGTGATAAATTACTGTAATATCCTTGCTAGTATTTTATTTAAATTTTTGTATCAATATTCATAGAGAATTTGGTCAATAGTTTTAGTTCTCTGTTTTTGCTCTCCATGTTCTAGGTATCAGCAAAATATTTATGTTGTTGAAGGAATTTGATAGGATTCCTTCCTTACCTATTTTTAAAATAGTTGATACAGTATTAGAATTAATTATTCTTTAAAAGTTTGGTTTAATCCACTTGTAAACTCTCCTAATCCTGGATTTTTTTTAACCTTAAGCAAATTATTTATGACATGTTCAATTCCTTTGTCTAAGGAAAGATTATTTAAGTATTGTATTTCCTTTTCCATTAATCTGGGAAATTCATAGTTTTAAATATTCATTTATTTTATTTAGATTGTTTTATTGGGGTTGGGCAAAATAGCTGCTAATAATTGTTTTAATTTCATCTTCCTTGATTATGTGTTCACCTTTTTTCATGTTTAAGACTGGTAATTTGGTTTTCTTCTTTCTTTTTTAAAAATTAAATTGGACAATGCTTTATCCATTTTATTGATTGCTTTCCCCCATAAAACCAGCTGCTAGTTTTATTTACTAGTTCAATTTTTTTAACTTTCAGTTTTATAAGCCTCACCTTTGACTTTTAATGTTTCTATTTTGGTATTTAATTATTGTTTTAATTTGGCAGGTTTTTTTAAGTTGTTATATGTCCAATTCATTGATTGACTCTCTCATTTATTGATATAAGTAGACATAACAAGTTTTCTGCTAAGTACTGCTTTGACTGCATCTCACAAATTTTGGTATGTTGTCTTGTCATTCTCTTTAATGAAATCATTTATTGTTGTTTTCTTTTACATTTTAAAATATGATAAATTTCATGTTAAAATGTCAGAATCATCATTAGCTCTTGGGCAGTACAAACACAAAGGGCAGGCCACCTTTGGGCCCACACGCCCAAGTTTGCTCTGGTCTAGATGATCCCTGATGCCTTTTAACTCTGAAACACTGTGCTTTTGGGAAGTGGAAAGAGACTTAGATCGGGAGTGAGACCTAATTTTAACTATATAAGCCTACTTCCTCTACAATGTGCCATCTTTCATGGCAATTTTTGTTCATTCATTTCAGTTGTGTTTGACTTCATGACCCCATTTGGGGTTTCTTAGCACAGATAGTGGAGTGGTTGGCCATTTCCTTCTCTAGCTCATTTTACAGATGAGGAGACTGAGGCACTGTAAGTGACTTGCCCAGGGTCACACAGCAAGTATCTGAGGCCAGATTTGAACTCACAAAGATGAGTCTTCCCGACTTCAGGCCCAACACTCTATCCACTATGCCACCTAGCTGTCCAATGATGGCAATAAGAATTATTAATGCCAGTAATGACTCTGTTTTCTGATTTTGAGATCCCAGACTCAGAGGGACTGATATTAGAATAAAATGACTAGACAAGATCATTTTCTCCTTAATGCCATGCTTACTGAAGTAAAGGCATGCTTCTCTAATCATATTTACATTGTGTCCTTTTACCTTTAAAAAGAATGATTCAGTTTCCTGATACAAAGTTCTGATATACTCTGGGGCAGGAGCTGAGCAGGTGCTGCTTCTTAATCTTCTCATATGGTAAGAGCAAAAGGATCACAAAGGCCACTGCCTCTGATCAACCCAATCCAAGTTCCAAGAAAGAAAATGTGTTCCCTCGTTTCCAATAATGCTTCCTCCAATTTCTCTCTGAAATGTGTCAGTTCTGGAGACGAGCCAAGCCAAGGCTGCTTGAGAAGAGTTAAGAGCCAGCAGAGACACTATTTTTAATTATATTAAAAGCATCTTGTAAATTTCTCCTCACTTCTGCTGTAATGCCTCTTCATTAATCTCTCAGGATGGATCGTGTGCAGCTTGGCATTCTGGGGCAGAAATCTGCACGTGATGCTCTCTTCACAAAGGCAGCATCCTTCAGGGAGG
>CM053592.1:4309062-4344929 GCA_028646515.1 Pseudochirops corinnae
ATGCCAAAGACTCCAAATTTCAATCTTCAGAGACGAAAGAGCTTTCCAAAATATGGACCCTCCCCCCCCCCCCCCCCCCCCGCCCCAGCAGAAGGCATGGGAATCTTGCGGAAATAGGATGGGGTGTGTGCCATTCCTATTAACCTGTGGTTACTGGAGAAGGACTGAGGGTGTTTGTGTTGCACCTACCGAGGATAGCTTAGATCCTAATGCTTTTATCCAACTACACAAACCCAGGATTCTATCCACATGTGCAAGAGTCTGTAGAACACTCCATATGGAAGAAAGACAGTCCCAAGACTGTCCTGCTGTTTACCTGAATCCCATTACAGATAAGAAGAATTGAAATAAGGTCATAACAACAGTGACACACACTTTGCTACACTATTTGCCTCTCAACAAACCCAGGATATAGGAGAAATTCCAGGGTTGTTACTATCATTTCACAACTAAGGATACCGAAGCTCAAAGAGGTTGGCCGATGTCCTCCTCACACAGCTTGGAGATGTCATCAACCAAGGAATCAGACCGAGGACTGCTGATTCCAAGTCCTATTCCCAGCATGCTGTTCATTAGTCTTACCCCTTCCTAATCAAACAGTAGAGTCCAATGGAATATATTCACATTTTCTTTCAGGAGACCTGAAAGGGGCGATGGTGTTGAAGTCTAGAAATTCAGAAGCAGAGCAAGGAGAAGAGTGATTGACCAGCTGGGGCCTGTCCCCTAAATAAAGGACCCAGGAGGAAGTAACCAATGGGAGAAGGAGATGGGTATGGCAAAGGGATGTTCCAGGGAAAGAAGGTTTTAGGAACAGGTGGTTGTTCCCAAGTGACCAGGCCACAGGCACTGAAGGTAAGCTCCTGGGTGAGACAGCAATTGAGGCACGCTGTCAAAGTTAGGAGCAAAACCAGGAACAGAAAAGGCAGACAGGATGTGGTAGATACAAAGAGACACAGGAAAATGGGGGTGTGTCAGGAGATGGAAGGAAGGCTTTGAAGACAAATTTGACTTACTACACAATTTTCCTTAAGGTTTCCCCTATCACAAGCAGCTGGCATATGGCAATACGGTAGCTGCCCCGGTGAGCCTCTCACTGAGTCATTAAGAAACCCTGAGGAATTGCCATGGAGCTACGCTAGGTCTTCCACTGTCTCTTTGCTTTCCAAAATTCTATTGTAGGTACTCTATGATTGTTTGTATTTGAATGTATAAGCCTGTGAGAAATAAAATGAAGAGAATAATAGCAACACAAGAAACCATGTTTTCAAGTACTCTCCATACCCCTCAACAAGAATCTCATCCCCTCCATGGTCATGTATACCCCAAGTCAGGAGCACCTACTGCAGTGGTGTGCAGGGAAGTCTCAGAATCAGAGAAACCTGGATTCAAGCCATGACTAAGATAGACGAGCTGTCTCAGCATGGGAACCCAAAATTATGGCCCCAGGCAACTTTCCAGGGCTGTAAGCTTCACCTTGGGCAGCTAAATGGGGCAGTGGACAGAATACCAGCCTGAAGTAAGAAAGACATCTTCCTGAGTTCAAATCTGGCCTCAGACATTTCCTAATTGTGTGACCCTGGGCAAGTCACTTAACCCTGTTTGTCTCAGTTTCCTCATCTGTCAAATGAGCTGGAGAAGGAAAGAGCAAGCCACTCTAGTATCTTTGCCAAGAAAACCACAAATGGGATCATGAAGAGTCAGACAGGACTGAAACAACTTGAACAACAACAAAAAAGTTACAGATACATTCATGATCTGCATCCATGGATAAATTTTTCACACTGGGAATCTATAACATAGAATAAAATCAAAATCTACTTAAAAATCTATATTATTGTTATTTCTGCTTCATTTGTATTCATCTCATTCTAATCTTTGGCCATGGAGTTCACCTAGAAATTGCCCTGGGACAAGGCATTGTCCTGTCATTATTCTTTCATACTGAATATTTTACAAACTATAGCAGAGGTGAATAAAGTGGCTGCTATTTTTCTGCTGAATAAAACCCTTGGAGGCTAAGTTCCTCTTCTGCTGGTCCACTGCCAAGCTCCTCTGAGAACACTCCAGAGAAGATGGCTGACACAGTATCCTGACACATCCTCTCCTCCTTGGTTTTAGTTTTCTCTGCCTGGCTCTCATCTTTTGAAAGCCTTCCTCCTATGTAGTTTGGGAATTATGAGTATTTCTTACAGTGATATATATTTTTTTTAAAAAGCCTTCTTCCATTTTTATGAATCTACTTTCTGTGTGACTGATTGCAGGCAATAATTCTGTCTGATAACAGTCTGGTTCCAGTACCACCGATTGTTTGAGTTATCAAAGATATCAGAAGGAAGGGTTGGTTTGGCGGGATTGGGTCGGGGGTGTTGTTTTTAATATGGAGACCCTTTCATTCCTCAGCACAGGAAAGAGCATACTTCGGGAGTAAAATTCTAGTTACCATACTGTGTCTAACTTAGTGTTTATTAGTTACTCAATTTTTGCAGCCTGTAAAGATGTGCTACCAGTCTCTCCCACCTCCTTGGATGATCTACAGTGATCAATAAATCCTGACTCCTTAAGGGTAACCCAGCTATGATTTCTAGTGGTGATGATATGGTTCTGAATCCCCCAATTCTATGAACAAAACCACACAAGTTAGTGTTATTGTTATTATTACAAATTAATTCTGTTTTACAGAATTCAAACCCAAACAGTCCTGGACAAACCAGGATCCTGCTAGTATCTTCTTATGTTGAATGTTCTGTTTGCTATTGCACAGTTGGATTTTAAAAATTGCTTTTTATAGTTATATGAAAGTTTTAGGAGGTAAGCTTATCCTTTCTGTAGACTTACTATTAGTAACTAATTATCATTAATTTGTCATTAATTTCATTTTTTTGTTATCGATTATCATTATCAGTGTTAGTAGCTAGTAGAGGCATGGGGAACCTGTGGCCTCAAAGCCACATGTGGCCTTCTAGGTCCTTGGGTGTGGCCTTTTGACTGAGTCCAAGTTTTACAGAACAAATCCTTTTCTTAAGGGGGTTGGTTCTGTGAAGTTTGGATTCAGTCACAGGGCAGCACTTGAGGACCTAGAGGGCCACATGTAGCCTCAAGGTCACAGGTTCTACACCCCTGGGCTAGTTAGTCTTCCATCATATCCCTCACCTAACAGCTGGCCCTGCCAATAACCCCTCCCCATTTCCCAGTTGACAAACCATCAAATGGGCAACAGAGAGGGCACTGGGTCATGTTCACTCTCACAGTTAAGAAGTATACAGTTCTAAGAACTATGAGTCCTGGTCAGACTTCAGAGCAGTGGTTCTCAACCTTCCTAATACCATGACCCTTTAGTACAGTTCCTCATGTTGTGGTGACCCCCAACCATAAAATTATTTTATTGTTACTTCATAACTGTAATTTTGCTACTGTTATGAATCGTAATGCAAATATCTGATATGCAGGATGTATTTTCATTGTTACAAATTGAACATAACCCACAGGTTGAGAACCACTGCTTCAGAGGGAGAGAACCAGAGTCCCAACCTTCACTTGCTGTGGGAGCTGGATGGCATCACTTTTCTAAGCTGTATTTTTCCTCCTTTACAAAGTTCTACATGCCTGATAGGGCAGTTGTAAAGAAATCACTTCAGTGTTGTTGAAATTCAAGCCTTTAGTATGGTGGGCTGGTTGGCCATAATCAGAGTGTTCAGCATTGTTGAGCCTTCATTTCTAAGCAGGTAATGACTATTCTAGAAATTTCCTTTGCCCAAATAGCAATGAACCTGGGTGCATATGACTGAGAACAGCAGGAGATTTTGAGACTTCACAGCTATAAAACTGTCAGAAAGCTGGTGATGCCATCCTTGACTTGTCCATTGTGAGAAGGAAAGGAACCACCACACATGGACAGGCACGGCCTTGCTTGGCAGCTGAATTCCATTCGAGAGCCATCCTTAGCCTCAAGTGTTGCTGGAGCAATATTTCCCTATGCCTTTCCCTCTCTTGCCTTTGGAAATGATATCTGTTCTATTGTAGCAGAGATAATCCACAATTTCAAACTGACATTTTCTCCAGAAAATGCCTCTTGCTGATGACTATATGCAAGCACAAAGCCGTACCGTAAGGGATTTATCTCATTGTTCTCCTAGACGGTCCTGTGATTTTGCTGAATCTGCATTTGTCCCCTCGGATTTAAAAGCCGTATTATTATTATCTATAAAGTATTCTCATGTGAGCAAGACGAAATAGAGATAGAGTGCTAACGGCCTCATTATTTAACCGTCCGCTAGAAAGACTATGCTACAGAGTTGAACGGAAGGCCCACTGAGTTGGTCCCCAAGTACATATATCTTTGACGAACACTACGCATAGATAATGAGATCGGCCGAAAATTGAACAGGAGGAGAATTGGCTGGATTGCTTTGGAGAAATTATGTGGTGTTTTTCATGATCGCAAACATGTCCCTGAAATTGGGGCCCATAATTACAATATTCTTCCAGTGGTGCTTTCTCTATGTAGTATCAGTCTCCAAAGAATTAAGGTTTCAGGTCACTCAAAGGGCAATGGAGAGGTACATGGTGGGGTTGGGTATGTTACTGAATGTGACCAGTGTAGAATTATGTAGGAGACATGGCCGTTTCCCAAAAAGGAAATTGGTCAGTTTTACAACAAGAGTGAGACATGGACAGCCTACACAATTCTTTTGTATCTATTTAATGCTAAAAGTGGAGAGATAAGATCCCCAAAGGGCAGCTAAATTGTGCAGTGGATAGAAAACTGGGCCTGAAGTCAGGAAGACTCATCTTCTGAGTTCAAATCCAGTCTCACACACTAACTGTGTGACCTTGGGCAAGGCACTTGTTTGCCTCAGTTTCCTCATCTGTCAAATGAGCTGGAGAAGGAAATGGCAATCCACTCTACTATCTGCTAAGAAAACTTCAAATGTCATGAAGGGTCAAACACAACTGAAGCAACGGAACAGCAACAGGTCCCCGAAATATTTAGTGAACATCGCTGTCCCTTTATTGGATTTATGTGAGGACAGAGTCAAAAGTCACAAAGAATGACGAGATATGGGTGGGTTGTTCTAGCCATCATTAGAGAAAGCTCCTACATTGATAGCTAGAGCTACTCCAAGTTCTAGGTGCTCTGTAGATCACAATCTTTTCCAAACTATGGCTAATGAGCCCCCACCAGTGTGTTTTCTTTTACCAGCCACCCAAAGAACCTAACATTTGCCACAAACGCATTTTCAGTAATTAGCAACGTAATAAAAGAAAGACTTTCCTTTCCTCATAAACCGGGATTTCACTTTCACACAAAAAGACACTCTCCTTTAGGGGGAGGAGTAGACCTACATCAGAATCACACATGTGCCATTCACAAATGGGGAAAAGAGATAGCAAAAGTACCCAGATGTAGATGTTCACATCCAGGGAACCCTTGTGACTGGGATCATGATGCAATAAAGGACAGCTCATCCCTCTGACGTCTTCTATTAGTGGCTTCATGTTACCCTCTGTTGGACTATTTCCTGCCGGTCATTTTATTCTTTGTTGTTCAGTCATTTTTCAGTTGTGTCTGACTCTTCATGACCCCATTTGGGGTTTTCTTGGCAGAAATACAGGGGCAGTTTGCCATTTCCACTCCAGCTCATTTGACAGATGAGGAAACTGAGGTAAACAGGGTGAAGTGACTTGCCCAGGATCACATAGTTAGTACATGTCTGTGGCCAGATTTGAATTCAGATCTTCCTGACTCCAGGCCCAGCATTCTATCCACTCTCCATTTTACCTAGCTGCCCAACTTAAGACTAGTCCTGCTCTTTTTAGAACTGTTCTTACTCTTCTTTTCAGTATTCTTTCTTATATTGTCTCCTGTGAGTCTCTCAATCTGTGATAAAGCTTATGTGGGAAACTAATTTTAGGCCTTAAGTGCTAGTGTCTAAGTCTAAGTGCCCCTAATGTTCAGCTTCTTGAAACAGAAAAGAACCTGAGTAAAACTGGTAGGAAAACTGTGATAACTGTACCCTTTCCTCTTCTGTCCTAAAACAAAGCACAACAGCTTCTCCAAGGAAGGCTAAAAGCTTGTTGGAGTTGGTTGGATTTTCAGCAATACAACCCAGGTATCCCAATACTGCAAAAGATCTCATTGAAACTGAAACTCTCTCTCTGTCTGTCTGTCTCTCTCTCTGTCTGTCTGTCTGTCTCTCTGTCTCTCTCTGTCTCTCTCTCTGTCTTTGTCTCTATCTCTCTCTGTCTCTCTGTCTCTGTCTCTCTCTCTGTCTCTGTCTCTCTGCCTCTATGTCTCTGTCTTTCTCTCTCTCTGTCTGTCTCTCTGTCTTTCTCTCTGTCTCTCTCTGTCTCTGTCTCTGTCCCTCTCTCTCTCTCTCTCTCTCTCTCTCTCTCTCTCTCTCTCTCTCTCTGTGTCTCTCTCTGTCTCTCTGTCTCTGTCTCTGTCTCTCTCCCTGAATTTGACAACCTGTGTTCAGAATCACTAAACTATTCCCTGGAAAATTCTCCATGTGTCCATGTGTCCACTGAAGAGACACAGAACATGGTCACATCCAGAGAAATAATGGATGCTAGAGACCAAAGCAAGGTGATTAGATTGCTTTCTTAGTTCATCTATTCCTGTTGGATCAGCTTCTCTCTGGATTTCCTAAGATGTAAGCTTGGTGAAAAAAATCACCAACAGAACTGTTTCCTTGTTATAATGAGTCATTTTATGTTGATCAGAGAAGGGAAGAAAATCTTACTGCCTAATAGCAAGGAAACTGGCAGGCAATAATTGCTCTAAGCCAAAAAGCTTCAAGCATTCTGATTTTGAGGTTTTGTTGTTGTTCAGTCATTTCTCAGTTGTGTCCAATTCTTCCTGACCCCATTGGGATTTTCTTGGCAGAGATACCAGAGTGGTTTGCCATTTCCTTCTCCAGCTCATCTGATAGATGAAGAAAGTGAGATAAACAGGGTTAAGTGACTTGCCCAGGGTCACACAGCTAGTAAGTTTCTGAGGACCGATGTGAACTCAGGAAGATGAGCCTTCCCAATGCCAGGCTCAGCACTCTATCCAGTGCACCACTTAGATTAGTTTTCTTTCATTTGGGGGAGGCCTTTTCTCCTGTGGGCTACTACAGGACCAACAGATGTCTTTGGAACTCTGAGTCTTCTGGGAGAGGCCCAGGGAAAAGCCACAAATGGTCCCACGCGGGTATCCAGGTACTGAAACTAGAGGAGTCTAAGTCAGTTGCAGCTATGTGAAGATGCTAAGGCCAAGAAGTGATCAATGGAATGGCTCCCTCCAAAGTCACCATCATGTATCAGTCTCAGTCCTCATCCTTCTTGACCTCTCCTTTGACACTGTCCATCACCCTCTTCTCCTTGATACTCTCTTCTCTCTAGGTATTCACAACTCAGCTTTCTCTTGGTTCTCCTCTTACCTCTATGACTGTTCATTCTTTAATCTGTTATGAGGGAATTATGTCTGTTAACTGTGAGTGATCCCCAGGGTTCTGTCCCAGGCCTTCTTTTCTTCTGCCTCTGAGGTATTTCACTTGGTGATACCATTAATTCCTATGGATTCAACTACTATCTGTATGCAAATGGTTCTCAAGTCTATTTATCCAGCCCTAACCTCTCTCCTGACCTCCATTCTCACCTCTCCAACTACCTATTAGACATTTCGAACTAGGTGTCTTGTAGATATCTTGAACTTATCATGTCTAAAGCTGGACTAATTATCTTTTATCCTCAATTCTACTCTTCCAAATTTTCTTATTACTATTGAGAGTATCATTATCCTCCCATTTAGGCTCACAACCTAGATAACATCTGTAATTCCATCTCACTATCACCTCCCATATTCAATCAGGGGTAAATTCCTGTCAACCTTATCTTTGAAATATCTCTCTCTTCTGTCACTGCCATTATCCTGGTGTAGGCTTTCATTACCTCTCAAGTATCATAAAGAAAGTGGATAAAATCTGCGTAGCTGAAGATAAGGAATACATCTTCCAAGGCACCTGCTATGTGCCAGGCACTGGACTAAGTGCTATACAAACTGTATCTCATTTGATGCTCACAACACAACCTGCACAACCTGTACTGTTACTATCCCCATGTTACATTGAAGAAACTAAGGCAACTAGAGGCAGGCTGAAGGTTATGTAGGCCTGCTCTAAGGAGTAGATCCAATTAATCTGGGGTATAATGTGTTTGTATGGAGCTGTCTGCATTGCCTTCTTCATTAGACAGTGAGCCCCCTTGAAAGCACGGATTGCCTTTTGCCTTTCTTTATATTTCCAATGCTTACTATAATGCCAGGCACATTTTATAGAGAATTCACATACAGCAAGTGCTAACACGGTGGTCAAAAGAAAAAAGACACTCTCAAGGTCTCTCTGAAGAACTTTGGAATTGATTGTGTGGCGTGGGAATTGATTGTGTGGCGCAGGACCACTCAGCATGGTGTGCCTACATCAAAGAAGGTGCTGTGTGCTCTATGAGCAAAGCAGAAACGAAGCAGCTCAAAGGAAATGCAAGGCGTGCACATTTGGAGACTCCACCCCGAATGTTCACACACACTATTTGTGCCTGACCTGGGGTAGAGCATTCTAAGCTCCTATTGCTCTGATCAGCCACTGTCAACACACCAAAACTTGACTCTAGCGTGCTGATGTCATTTTGTCCTCTATGAAAGCAAAGGACAACAACCACCTCAGAACCTGGCACAGAGGAAGCATTTGCTGAACGCTTGCTATCAGACCAACCAGTCTAGTGGAAAACTTCATAATAAATATTAATAACTATAATGCCTGGAGACAACCGCTAAACTCATGGCATTTGTCCTGCAGAACACTGAGAAGCTAATAGGTCTGAGATGCTCCATGGGCATGTATCCCCTAAAACTACAGGACTGCATTGTGGAATGTGGCTTCCCATTGTGCATGCATGGAAGCATGCACACGCTGAGTATACATGTGGTAGGGCACATGCATGAAGATATCTCATGCTTTCAACCCTGCAGGCCACTCACATGAGTTACTGCTTTCACACAGCTGAGAGTCACTGGATATTGTCTTTGTTTGGGATTTCTTGATGTGATTCTGAGCTTGGACTTCACCATCAGAGACCTCAACCTAACTTATGGTGATTTCCCCTGTACTCCCCAATATCATTCTTTTAAAGCTAGGTTCCAAACCACACTATGCCTATTTGTCTAACAATTACCAAACATTTGGGGGGAAGGGTCCTCCACTTTGTTAAACCCAAAGTCTCTTTTGGTTTCTTGTATAGAAAAGTGAATGGCGAAAACACAAGACTCCCAAACCCCCCGATAACAATGTCTCCACTGCCCTACCTAGTTGCATTCCTGGTCCCTTCATATGTAGATATCACCAGTCCAAGTCTGAATGGGATTTGGCTCCAAGCCCTTCCATAATGATAGTTCCCATTTATTTAGTTTGGGTTACAAAGTACTTAATCCAAACTCAAAGGAGCCCAAGAAATTGTTTGAAACAGGTGCTAGCTAGCATTTATATAGCTTTAAGATTGTCAAAGCACCTTATAAATAGTATCTCATTTTTTTTCTCAACAACTCTGAGAGGTGAGTGCTATTATTATCTCCATTTTACTGATGAGAAAACTAAGTCACACAGAGGTTCAATGATTTGCTATGGGTCATTCGTCTCGTAAGTGTCTAAAGTCAGATTTGAACTAATGACTTCTCTATTGCAGGTCCAAGATTGGCATCTGGTAACTATGGAAAGCCTTAATAAGCTATCATGTAGAGAAGATAAGTGTGAAGTGCTCAGCAGCCTTTCAAAAATTATTTCTTTTATTCCTTTAAAAAAAAAAAAGCATTCCAACAAACCTCAGCTAAGTGCTCTCCCTGAAACAGTTCATCAAAATCACCTAATAATATCTTAGCATCTCTTTTAACTGTTATCCAAAAAGACTCTATTATTAAAAAGTGGCACTAATAACATATTGTGTAGTTATAGCTACTCTAATTGTAGTAACAAAATTGTAAATTGGTAGGATAAAGGCATTAAAAATGGCTGATTCTTAAATTTAATGAATCTGTATTAACTGCTGGGCTCTGTGCTAAGATTGAAAGACAAACATGAAACACAATCATTGACCTCAAGGACCTTCTATTCTAATATATCAAAGTACATTAAAGTCATGGAAATTTTATGATTCCATCAAAACTAATAAATATGCAGCAAAGAAGAAAATATGGAAAGATTTGTACCAAATTATGCAAAGTGAAACTAACAAAAAAAAGACCATATAGATATTGACAAGGAAGGAAGGGGGAAAGGAGGAAGGCAGGGGAAGAATAGAAAAAAGAAGAAAGGAAGGAAAGAAGGAAGGAATGGGAAGGCAGGGAGGAGGGAAGGAAGGTGCAGAACTTCAGCCAATTCAGGAAGGTGACAGAAAGGAAAATACATTTTCGGTTTCTTGTTTTCTGTTCATTCATTTAGTTCTGCCTCCCTGAGGACTAAAGGTCTTATATTATTTCACCACTTGGTTTGTACATTTATTTGATTTTGCTAATGGTTATTACATTTATAATTTAAAATTTTATTTGATCATAGCCCATACCTGAAAATAAATACATCCACGTGGGCTTTGGGGTTAATAGGAGTCTTGAAAGCTAATTAACTTTGTAAATGGTTTTTCTCTGTACTTTCCTCCCTGACTGAGGTGGAAAAAAACCCCTTTCTAGCGCTATTACATCACAAGAGAAGTCTCCCTAGAGTCTGATTTCCCCATGACTAATCAAATGCTAATAGAATCTTTATGACTTTGTGTTGCAATTTTATTGTGCTTGGCCTGCCCCAAACTTGATGTACAAAAATGACAGAGGAAATGAGCTACTTCATTTTCAAAGTGTTATCTGAGCTCTAACAGAGACACAACCAGATTAGGGAAATGTTTGGAGCTTGGATTGGTTCACTATACATCCTCCTTTGGTATCTCTCAAATATATCTGGGCTATGTCCCATGGACACTAAGCTAGCTGCAAGTCCCAAGGACCTGGAAATATTTCTCGTGGTTCATTTGGACATTGTTTTTACAAGGTCATATCAAATGGGACAGTCAGGGAGCTATTATACAAGGTCATAGAGAAGCCTCATTAGTAATTAAACTTGGACCCCAAACAGAACATGAGTAGATTGCCAAGAGGCTCATACATAAAACCAAGCCAGAACCCCTCAGAAGCATTATCAAATAAATTGACTAGGAAAAGTTGAGGAGGATCTGAGCCAGCATGGAGCCAAAGTTTTGCACATTCAAGGCTCACCCACTTCTCCCTTCAGCATGTCTAGTCCCCTTTCAGAAGTTGTTGCAGACCATTTAGACTGAGCTCCTTCCCTGGTAGGAAGGAAAGCTATAGAGTGAGAAAGCTACAGTGATTAATGGAGATCCATGAGTGCATCTGGTGACAATAACAGAAATTTGACAAACTCCCCTAACCTTATCAACCCTGCTCATGATAGGCAAATAAGGAGATGTGAGCTCTGCTTATAACTGATTCATTTGCAAAGAGTTCCAGAGAGGGGTGTGATGAAAAATGTTTAGGAGGGGGAGGAGGCAAAACCAAGATGGCAAAGAAAAGGCAGAGGCTCACCTGGGCTCTCCCAAACCCCCCTCCAAAGAACTTTAAATGACGTTTCAAAACAACTTTTGGAGCAGCAGAACCCACAAAAGGATGGGATAAAACAATTTTCCAACCCAAGACAACTTAGAAGATCAGCAAGAAAGTTCTGTCTAACTGGAGTGAGAATGAAGCACAAAACATACCCCAGAAAACCAGCAGCAAGCCTTAGGGAGTGACTAAATCAGTAACAGCACCAGAGGATTCCAGAAGTCTCAGCACACAGAGGTGAAGGGGACCTAACAACTAGTCAGAAGGAGATTACAGGGATCCCTTTGCTGGCACTGGATACAGGACTCTGTTGCATTGCTCATACTCAAATCTAGGTCACAGTCCTGGGTCACAATCCTAGGGTGAGGAAGAGCATTACCACATCAGAGCTTGTAGCTTCAAGGGAGCAGGGACCCTGGTCACAGATCCAGGATAAAAAAAAAAGAGTGCTCATGGTGATTTACAAACCAGAGAATAGTCCAAGAGAGTAGTAAATACATCTCACCTTAGATTCTACCATCTTAGAAGAACTGAAAGCTTACAGACCCCCAGAATTATCTCTGAAAAACAGCTGCACAAAAAAAAAAAAAAGCTTGAGACAGTGCCTCCTCCACCATGGGGACAGAGTCCAACTTTAGCATAAAGTTAAAAGTCAAGACATAGACTGAAAAAATGAGCAAACAACAACAACAAAAAGAACATGACAATAGAAAATTACTGTAACAACAGGGAAAATCAAAACATAAACTCAGAAGACAACAAAGTCAAAACTAATACATCCAAAGACTCAAAGAAAACTGTGAATTGACTACAGGCCAAAAAAAAAAAAATCCTGAAAGAGGACAAAAAGAATTTTTGTAATCAAATAAGAGAGATTGAGGAAAAATTGGAAAAGAGAATAACACAAGAAAATCATAGGGGGAAAGGGACAACAGCTTGGTAAAGGAGACACAAAAAAAATACTAAAGAAAATAACATTTAAAAAACAGAATAGGTCAAATGGTAAAAGAGGCATAAAAATTCAACAAATAGATTAATGTCTTAAAAAGTAAACTTGGCAACATGACAAAAGATGTACAAGAATTCACTGACAAGAACTCTTTAAAAATCAGGATTGGGAGCGGGTAGGTGGCGCAGTGAATAGAGTACTGGCCCTGGAGTTAGGAGGACCTGAGTTCAAAACTGGCCTCAGACACTTGACACACTTACTAGCTGTGTGACTTTGGGCAAGTCACTTAACCCCAATTGCCCTCCAAAAAGCCAAAAAAAAATTAAAAAATATATATATACAATTATTATTATTATTATTATTAACTACATCCAACTGGGACTTAAGACACACAGGCACTGTGGTAGAGAGATCCATCCTGCCCTACCAGAAAGTCAGAGGGGTGATGGGGGAGGACATAGGAGAGAATAGTTTGGGGGAGGGGTTATACAACAGGATGGCTGTTTTGGGGGAGTGGGTAGGGGAAAGATGGGGAGAAAATTTGTAACTCAAAATCTTGTAGAAATGAAGGATGTAAACTAAAATAAATAAAAGTTAAAAAAATAAAAAAATAAAAATTAGGATTGGTTAACTGGAGAGGGAGGTAAAAAAAAGCTCACTGAAGAAAAGAATTCCTTAAAAATTAGAATTGGGCAAGTGGAAACTAATGACTCCATGAGACATCAAGAAACAATAAAACAAAATAATTTTTTTTAAATAGAAGAAAAATATGAAATATTTCTTTGGAAAAACAACTGACCTAGAAAATAGATCCAAGAGAGATAATTTAAGAATTATTGGACTACCATAAAGTCATATTTTTTAAATGAACCTAGACATTATCTCTCAAGAAATTATCAAGGAAAATTGCACTGATATTCTAGAACCAAAGATGAAATGGAAAAAAAAAATCCACCAATCACCTACTAAAAGAGATTTCAAAATGAAAATTCCCAGGAATATTTTAGCCAAATTGCAGAACTCCCAGGTCAAGGAGAAAATATCGCAAGCAGCCAGAAATAAACAATTCAAATATTGTGGAGCCACAGTCAAGATAACACAAGACTTAGCAGCTTTTACATTAAAGGATCTGAAGGTGTAGGCTACGATATTTTGGAAAGTAAAAGAAAAAGGATTACAACAAAGAACCACCTACCCAGAAAAACTGAGCATAATCCTTTGGGGGGAAATGCATGTTCAATGAAATAGAGGACTTTCAAGCATTTCTCATAAAAGACCAGAGCTAAATAGAAAATTTGACTTTCGAATACAATACCCAAAAGAAACATAAAAAGATAAACAGGAAGGAAAATTCATAAGGGATTCAATAAGTTTGAACTGTTTGCATTCCTCCATGGGAAGATGACATTTGTAACTCCTAAGAACTTTCTCATTATTAGGGTAGTTAAAAGGAGGGCATGAGTGTGTCTTGAATATGATAGGATGATATCTAAAAAAAATTGAGGAGTGAGAATGAGGAATACACTGGGAGAATGGGAAAGGGAGAGGTAGAATGGGATAAATTCTCTTACATAAAAGAGATGCAAAAGAGATTTTACATGGGGAGGAGGATATGGGGCTGGTGGGGAGGGGGCTTAAACCTTACACTCATCAGAATTGTCTCAAAGAAGGAATAGCATACATACTCAGTTGGGTATAGAAATCTATCTTACCATACAGGAAAGTTTCAGGGGAAGGAGATAAGAGAAGGTGGAAAGGGGAAGAGAGAAGGAGGGACAGATTGAGGTAAGTGGTAGTCAGAAGCAAAACATTTTTGAGGAGGGACAGAGTGAAAGGAGAGAGAGTAGGAAAAACAGGGGAAATAGGATCGAGGAAATAGTATTCATAATTGTAAAAAAAAAAACTTTTACAACAAGTTTCTCTGATAAAAACTTCATTTCCCAAATATATGGAAAACTGGCTCAAATTTATAAGAATACAAGTCATTCTCCACTTAATAAATGGACAAAGGATATGAACAGACAGCTTTCAGATAAAGTAATCAAAGCTATCCATAGTCAAATGAAAAAAAAATTTTAATCACTACTGATTAGGGGCACCTAGGTGGTGCTGTGAATAGAGCACTGGCCCTGGAGTCAGGAGGACCTGAGTTCAAATTTGTCCTCAGAAACTTAACATGTACTAGCTGTGTGACCTTGGGCAAGTCACTTAACCCCAATTGCCCTGCCTTCTCCCTCCAAAAAGGAAAAAAAATAAAAAATCACTACTGATTAGAAAAATGTAAATTAAAACAACTCTAATGTACTTTCCCACAGCTATCAGATTGGCTAATGTGACAGAAAAGGAGAATGACAAATGTTGGGTGTTATATAGGAAAACTGAGACACTAATGTACTGTTGGTGGAATTGTGAAGTGATTCAATCATTCTGAGAGCAATTTGGAAGTATGTTCAAAGAGTCATAAAACCACACATACCCTTTGACCCAGCAATGCCCTCTACTACATCTGTATCCTCAAAAGATTTAAAAACAAAAAATGAAAAGGACCTATATGTACAAAAATATAATAGCAATTCTTTTAGTGGTGACAAAGAATTGGAAATTGAGGGAAATCCATCAGTTGGGGAATAGCTAAACAAGTTGTGGTATATGATTGTGATGGAATACTATTGTGCCATAAGAAATAGCAAGCAGAACAATCTCAAAAAAAACCTGGAAAGACCAACGTGAACTGATACAAAGTGAAATAAGCAGAACCAAGAAAACATTGTACACAGTAACAATTCTGTAGAAGGATCAGCTGTGAATGACTTAGCTATTCTCAGCAGTACAATGATCCAAGACAATTCCAAAGGACTTATGATGAAAAATGCTATCTATCTCCAGAGAAAGAATAGTCTCCAGAGAAAAAGTCTGAATGTAGATTGAAGCACACTTTTTAAAAATTTCTTTCTTTTTCTTTTTTTTTCAGTCTGTGTTTTCTTTCACAGCATGATTAATATGGAAATATGTTTTACATGACTGCACATGTATAACCTGTATCAAACTGCATGCCTTCTCAAGGAGGGGGGAGGTAAGTGAAGGAGGCAGAGAATTTTGAACTTATTTTTTAAATGAAAGTTAAAAATGTATTTACGTGCAATTGATGAGAAATAAAATATTAAGTAAACATATTTTTAAAAACAAAAAAAATGTTTAATGGCCAGTTCTCTAAGAAAATAGAATGTATGATTAATCTGTATTATTTACATATTATTCCTTCTTCATTTGCTTAAGTCTAGACAATTAACAAAGCAATGAACCAAGCACCAATTTATAGCATTTGCCTACTTCTGAGCTATAAATGTTCACAATGAAAATTTGACAATCAGCTCTCAGGGGCTAGTTTAATCTGGCTCCAGCACAACCCTGACTTCAGCTGCTTTTGTCTCCTTAAATATAAATTCACACAGCCCCTAACAGCAGGGTACCATCTAAGAATTGGCCTTTGGATGGATGGAGCTATCCTTCCTGGAAATAATTACATGTGGGCTTTCATTTCCCTAGTTCATCAAAGACAGTAACCAACAAATGATACAGAATTCCCATGTCTTCTTGTATTTCACTTGCAAGAATAAATATGTTTACAATTCTTTTATTTACTATCAGCAAATTCTAAAGTTAGATCAACTGAGTATAAAACTTAACCTCTCAAAATGGAAGACATTTCTGTCACAAGTATCATACCATCACTGATTATCAGAAAGGAAAGGGGCCATGAGAAAAGAGAAGTTATGTGATTGGTTTTATGGAATGTGCAGCTAGGTCCTAGAAAGTGAGTGACTTGCGCAGAGTTATGCAGAAAGTGTAGGAGTAAGCCAGAATTCAAAATCAGGTCTTCTGACTCAAAATCTCACAATCTTTCCACTTTACCATACTATATCTCCAACAGGTTGGCTGTGTTTTGGTTCTTCTTCCTTCCCCTAGTCATTACCCTATTCTTCTTTAAAACATGCCTATCTGTCTGTGCTCCATTTTCCCATGGTCCTGCTCTCTCCTTTGCCAGGAGGCAGTTATCTAATAAACTAATCTATGTCAAGGGACTTATATGTATTAAATGTATAGGGTATAGGCAAAGCAACACCAACTGCTTCCAACTTACCAGGTATGCTAAGTCAGTACCTACAAACCCCCAGGATGCTGAAATCCCTGGTTCCTTCCCTAAGGTCACATTTGACAGGGCAGAAGCATTTTGGTGTTTGGGGGACAACTGGCCAGGAAACAAAAAGAGCTGGGTGGATCTTTTAAAAAGGAAATTACTTTCTATTATTGAAACTCTACAGCAAAAGGCAGAGGCTGACAAGAATGATAAATCTGAAAGATCTGGTCATCTTATTGTATGAAACCACACTGTTGTCTCCTAGGTTCAGTTTGGAAGATTCCCCAGACACATGCCAATCTAATCTACAGGATAATCAAACTTGGTTTTGGAATTGATGAAGACGATTCAACTGCTGAAGAAACCATTGCAGCTACAACTGAGGAAATGCCACCTCTTGAAGGAGATGATGACACATTGTGCATGGAAGAAGTGGATTAAAGGATTCCAAAACACGGAACTATAGCATGTTTCCTAGACTACTCTGAATAAGTTATTTTGTATAAGGTGTTGAGAAAATACTTGATGTCTTCATTCCCTCTGATGTATATTTTCAGATATGTTCTCTTTATTTTTGTTAAATCGCTTTCGAAAAAAATATGTATGGCATGAACATGCTGTTAAAGGGGAAGTTTAGGATTCTCTTCCCTTCTAAGTATAATTAATACTGTGATACCTTAGACATTCAAGCAAGAACTAGTAATCATTGTAGCTTACTTTGGTTTTATTTTAGGGAGGGAGAAATAATATTCTTAATATATGTCCAAACATTGTAATCTAATGTCACCTCACTAACACTCTTGTGGTCTGAATATAATATGTAACAAAAAGCTGAATAATGGAATTGAATTACTCCTGGGTCTCTAAAATACACTTTTTGAGGTATCTTAAAATGTTTATAAAATTGTCTTTCTTTTATATATGTAAAAAAAAAAATTCCATTCCATTCCTTCCTTCCTTCCTTCCTTCCTTCCTTCCTTCCTTCCTTTCTTTTTTTGCTTTGTTTGAACCTGAGTGACTGTCCGAATTTGGAAGGAAGTAAGTCCATAACTTGGGTGGAGGCAGGGGGTCTGGAGATCCTGTGTCCTTAATTGATGCTAGCTACACTTCAAGAGGAATACCAGCAACTACTCCAGTTCTATTGGAGAAAAAAAGCAACAGGCAGAAGACGAGTTCAGTCCCTGGGCTATAGGACCAGAAGATGCTCACTGTGAGAAGAACGGTACAAAGGCAGGGTGAAAAGTAAAGTTCCACTCAACAGCCTCAGAAAATGCTTTCTGGTCTGACATGTTTAAGTCTCAACTTCCCAGCCAAGAGTAAAGGGAGATATTTGTTGTTTAGTCATTCCAGTCATGTCTAACTCTTCATTGACCCCATTTGGGTTTTATTGGCAAAGATACTGGAATGGTTTGCCATTTTCTTGTCTGGCTCATTTTACAAATGAAGAAACTGAGGCAAACAAGGTCACACAGCTACTAAGCATCCAAGGCTGGATTTGACCTCAGGTCTTCCTGACTCCAGGCTCAGTGCTCTAGAGGATGTATTATTACTGAGTTTTTAGTTTGTCTTTTCCTTGTTGCTGAATGCCTTGAGTGCCTTTTATGTTTAGCCTTTCTTTTGTGTAGATGATATAAATATCTTCCCCATACCTGATTGACATTGCACCTTAAGCTCCTTTGTGCTCCCTCTTTTGTGGAGACCCTGAACATGAGCCAAACACAAGCTTTAAGTAGCTTGATCCCAGGATGCCAAGGTGGGGCTGTGAAAAGACAGAATGGAAGAAAAAGAGGGCTAACCTTTCTCATTAGAGGGCAGCCTCCTCTAGGACTGAATCTGGTTACCATGTGCATCAGTCCAGAGCAGATGGACTGTCTAGTGGGGAGGGAGAGGGAGAGGGAAGGTGAGGGGGAAGCAGAGGGAGAGAGAGAGGAGAGGGAGAGGCAGAGGGAGAAGGAGTAGTAAGCCAGCCCCTTGGAGAGGCAGAATTTATAAAAAAAAATAGATTAATAGGACATCTCAGCCAACCATATTTGCATTTTTAACAAGAAACTCATAGATATGTGTGTATACATATATATGTGTGTGTATGTGTGCATTTGTGTATATAAATACATATATGTGTATATATGTATCCATATACACATACAATTTTAGTCCAAAGGAATGCTCATTCCCAGTGGCAAATATTTCAAGAGCTATGGAGAAATTTTGTAGAGATGGTGTGATGGGAGAGGGTGGCAATAGGCCTCCGTTTGCCATCAGATTATATCAAAGGAGAAACTGCAAGGCCTAGTATTTATCTAGTGATTTAAGGTTTGCAGTATACTTTACATCTGTTTTCTCTTTTGCTCTTGCTCAACTCGTGGGCATGTGGCCCTATTCAGGATTATTATTGTTGTTCTTGTTAAAGGTGACTATAGCTCACATCTGTATGGTACTTTGGTGTCTTACAAAGTTCTTCATTCACAACCACACAGGGAGGAAAGGAAAGAGTACAAAGAGAATCATCCTTTTACTCCAGAAGAGAATATGGAGCTGAGAAAAGTGAAGACTTGACTAGAGCCAGGCATCTAAGTGTCATTGCCAAGAATTGGGCCTGTGTCTTCTGGCCTTGAGTTCAGCCACCATCCTTAGTCCATTTGGACGAATATAAAAGTTCCTCTGAAGCCTGGAAGGAAATCTCTTAGTTTCCTAAAATTTTAATGTCCTCTGGAGTATATGGCAAGGAGCCAGCGGCAACTGGAGAAACACAGAGTCAAGGCAAGATACACTGCCCGAGTGAAGCCATACTGCAAAGCTGCTTCTCCTTCCCTTCCCATCCGGCCCAGTCTAGGCACACAGCACAAGCTCTCAAGTCAGTTGATTTACATAGAATTAACACAACAGCTTTCAACCACCAGTTTGTACCAGAAAAAAGAAGGAAATTCAAATGAGAAAAAAAGTTAGATGAGAAACATTTTCACAAAGAAAACATACTAGAAACGAAACCCTAAATAACCAAAAAGAACCGGGAGAGAACCGGTATTTCTAGCCTCATATTGTGTGGTGAAGGGATAAAGTTTTGAGTAATGAAGTCCACAAAGTTTCATTAATGAAACCTCCAGCCCAAGGACCCCTTCCCAGGGATGTTGCACTCACATTTGGTTTGATACTAAGGAGTCAGCTCATTCATTTTTTCACCTAGATTTCTCCAGGTGTTATATCTTTTAAAAAGATGTTGGAGCTTTATTATCATTGTTACTGTTATTATTATTTTGTTTTTAATTTATGGAAAGAAATAAGCATTTCTGTAACAGTGCAATAAAAAGATGATTGCACATGAAACTGTAAATCTATGCACAACTCACCATTCCTCTCAAACACACAACAGAATTGTCATGTAAATTTCTTATTTTTCCTTTTTTTCTTCTCTTCCCCCTCCTCAGCCTAGAAATGGCTACCATTAGACACAAATAGGTGCATATATATGTAAAATTATTCTGCACATACTTCTACTTAGCAGTTCTTTCTCTGAATGCAGAGAGCTTTTATATAGAGTGTCTCCAAAATGGAGGTGATGGGGTCCTCTTTTCCAAATATACAATGTGAGTATGGCTTCTGGGAAATCTTTAAAAAAAAACCCACCTAAGGAACTTTGTAAGAGGCAAAGGATCCAGAAACATATGAAAGAGTAAAGGAAACATCGAAATATAAATAGGGATGAGACCTGTAGTTTCATTGATATAAAATGAGGAAACTCTCTCCATCAATGCAAGTCTTCAGTGCCTTCTCTGAAACCTGTAGTCTAGAGCGTTGTTAGGTCAAGTAAGGTGAAAAACAGACCCAGATCTTTCTGGCTTTGAGATCAGCTCTCCAGCTACTGTGGCACTAAAATTGTTCATTACTCTTCTTACAGAAGGTAAAGACCCTTTGTGTAACAAGTAAACAGATATTTTCCATTTGTGGCACACAAGAACTTTCTGGAAAATTCACAGCAACTGATATTGGGGAGTGGGCAAGGTCCAGCTCCCCTAGACCCTCAATGCATAATACATGGCATTTGTTTTCTGCAGGTGATCCTGGCAGTATTCTTCTAAATGCCATGTTATTGCAGACATCTGTTCTCTCTGAGCAGTTGACATTTGAGTCTCAAAACTAGAAGCTCTGAAATTTAGGAAAACCCAGAACATAACTACCAAGGCTAGAAACATGCCTTCCTCTATATTGGTAATCACTCACTAGCACTCAGTAAAAGGAACCAAAAAGGGGAAGGAAGCAGAGAGGAATTGGGATGTGGAGGGACGCTAGATGGGGGCTTGTCCGGGCAAGATCATGCCATCCAATACCACATAGGTCTGCTGCAAGTGGCCATTGCCACTGGTAGGGGAAAGAGAGAAATGACTTGCCCAAGCTAGAAGTCTAAGGCAGAAAAAGGGAGGAAAAAAGAGAAAAGGCTAAAACATGAGGTGGAACTCCTTCTCTCTTTTACAAACTGGTCAGTGAGTCAGAGAGTATTTGTTGTTGTTGTTTTTCAGTTGTGTTCAACTCTTTGTGACCTCATTTGGGGATTTCTTGGCAAAGATATTGAAACAAAGATATTCCAGTTCATTTTACAGATAGGAAACTGAGGCAAACAATTAAATAATTTGCCCAGGGCCACAACAGTAAGTGTCTGAGGCCAGATTTGAACTTGGGTCTTCTTATCCACTGTCACCTGACTGTCCTAAAGAGTATTTATCAAGCCCTACATGCCAGGCATTGTGTTAAGCACTAGGAACATTTGTTATCATTATTCAGTCATTTTTTCAGTTGTGACCAACTTTCCATGATCCCATTTGGGGTTTTCTTGGCAAGGATGCTAGAGCAGTTTGTCGTTGCCTTCTCCAGCTCATTTGATCCTCACAGCCACCCTTTGAGGTAGATGTTATTATTATCCCCATTTTGAAATTGAAGAAATTGTGGAAAACAGAGTTTAAGTGACTTGCCCAAGATACAGTAAGTGTATGAGACCAGATTTGAACTCAGATCTTCTTGATTCTAGACCCAGTACTCTATACAGTACAGGGAAGGGAAGGAGGGGAGAAGGAAGAAGAGAAAAAAGAGAACTATTTCTGAATCCTCACTGCCTAACACAATGTCTGGCATGTATTACAGGCTTAATAAATGCTTGTTCATTGGAGTCTCTCACCTTGACATAATCAATAAATGTTGCAATGGAATTAAGTGGTTAATGTCCATTGATTCTGATGTATCTATATTTTCTTTTAAAGGACTGTGGTTTGAAATGTGAGATTGTATGCCTACTAGACAAAAGTGATAATGCTTTCATCTTAGCACATTCTCCATCTCTTAGTGATTTCAGTAAGAAATGAATCACCATTGTACAAAATCAGAGACCTTCCAATAATGTTCATGGGAGGGAAGGATGAGGGGAAGGAAAAAAGGGAAAGAAAGGGAAAGAAAAAGGATAGGCTTGAAAAACATTTTTTCCTGGAAGTAATTATACTGGAATTAGCCATCACCACTCTGCTACTTTCCTTGTGCAACTAAATGTAGTTTTGCCCAAGCCCAGTGCAGTTTTCCTGAAGGATGGTTCTGAGATGTTCTTTGATGCCTACACAGAAGATGTGACTCCATATCAGCTGAGAGACCTCTGAGGACATATCATACATGCACAGTAGGCATACATTGGAGGGGGAAAGTTTGAGAGAGGATGTTGAGAGAAAAGTAAACCTGGACTTTGGAATGAACAGGAGATCTTCTTGTTGCTACAGACATGTGGGGAAGACATTGCCAACATGTCCCAGAATTCCAGTATTTGCAATCCTGGGATCTGCCAAGAGAGGATTCTCCTTGGTGAGATCATTCTATTTCTTCTTGGAGAAACAGGTCTAATTTCACTCCCAGATAAAGACCTTACTTACTCCTATGCATTCATTCTTCTCATCTGTGCAATTTCTGTTTACTTTTTACTTTGACAAAGAAACCAGCTAACTATTCATGATAGTCTTTCACATGAGTGTTTGGTGGCAGGGAAACTAAGCTGGTAATATGATGACCTGTTCTTAGGAGGAACCACAAAAATAGCTTTTATTTTAAACCCCTTTATCATATGATAAAAATATTGGAGGTACGGAAGGTAGAGACAATTATAACACACTATCCCTCTTGGAGATAAAAGAGTGGAGAAATGGTCTGTAACAGCAATCCTGGCTTCTTTCTGGCACCCCTCAGCACAGGATAGTTGTGCAGGAACAACTTTCTTTCTACTCTTCCCAAGAGAGAAAATTTCAATATCTCCTAGAGACAGGATAACCAGATCCCAGATCAGATATCTATCCATGCCACATATTGGGTGGCCATATTTCTACATTAGATGCCCACATACAGCCTAAACTCACAGCTAACATTTATTTATAAGTCTTCTAGAAATCCAAAGAAGAAATGTAGTCTTACTGGGTCTGTGAAGCAACAAAGCAGGTATTAAAAAAAGATCTATGATTCCATGGCCACATTTTCCTCCCCTCCATCAGCAATTGTCTTCATTTTTCACCTCAGCTTCCCTTTTTTTCTTTCTCATTGAATTACTATGAAGTTTCAAACCTGGAGGTAAAGTTGAATTTAGTAGAATTAAAAGTAGAACTTTTAACTAGCCAGTTGATTTCCTACTGTGATTAATTCCAGTGCTATTCATATATTTCCCAAATCTCTCAGATCATAGCAGGGATCCTAAGAACTGTGGAGTGGCAGTCTTCCAGCTCTCCCAACTGCAACATGGCCTAGAGCCATATTTATTTTCTCTCTTTCTCTCTCTCTCTCTCTCTCTCTCTCTCTCTCTCTCTCTCTCTCTCTCTTTCTCTTTTTTGGTGTGTCTGTTGTAGATGGGATGGTGGTAGTCAGATATTTATTGAAAATATAATAAAGATGGATTACCTGGTCACTTTGAGAGATAGTGCCCCTCTCCTCTTCAGCCTCTCAAATTTTGTCTTTTTTCTTGACCAAGAATACTACCAGATCATCTGTGGACCACACCAAAATGAGTTGTTCACAGAATTACAGGACTGACAACTGGTTGTCCAGGTCACATAGCTATGGTATAGGTATGCTGAAGTCAGCTCACACGGGCTCATGAGAGCTGATTGTTAAATTTCCAGTGTGGCATTTACATCTCAGAAATTGGCATATGCTACAAATCTACATATAAAGTTTCTCCAGTAATGTGATTTACCTAGGGGTGGGGGTAGGAAAGGAGTAACATAACTCACTGTAGTGGTAGAGGAAACAAGTTAAGCTACTCCTTCCCCACCCCCACTGGAACAGATGCAAGGGCCAATCTTCTCAAGATTCTTCTGGGCCTGGAATCTCTTGAAGCTTGACTGCAACCTGAGTTACTGCTGAAATGCCTCTGCTCTTCAAAGCCCCAGGGGGTGCTGTACACTTAATCAGTAACTCCAGTGACCCAGTCAAGGAGAGTTATAGTGCAGACATCACTGAGTATAAACCATCTTATTCACATATTTAAAACAGTATTTACTTAAGTCAATAAACAACTCCTTTTTTAGAGTGCTACTGGAAAAAGTCCTGGACAAGGAAGGAGATGCCAATCCAGTTTAATAAAAATTTAAACACCTACTATGTGAAGGCATTAGAGAGAAAAAGCCAAAAATAAATAACAGTTCCTGTCCTCAAGGACCTTCCATTCTACTCAGGGATACCTCATACATATAAATAAGTGCAATAAATCTTGATGAGCTTGACTTGCAGAAAGTTAATACTAGATACTAGTAGATACTAGAATCATGGGGAATCAATTGGGAGCCTATCAATATAGCAAAAGTGGAAGAGGATGATGAACCAGAAAGAAGATGGTGGTCATATGAGTGTAGAGAATTGGGCAAATGCAAAAGACGTAGCAAAAGTCCCTTCAGTTCCTCAAGGGTAGGGATGGATGAATATTCAAGTTTCAACATCTTCCCAGCCTTGCAGAGTATTAGGCAAATAACAACTGTTTGGTGTGTTTTGTTATCACAATCCATGAATTGTGATAATTCAGATTGAATGAGTAGGTATTAGGCATCTACTTTGTCCAGAGCCATGTGCTGTGTGTGTGTGTGTGTGTGTGTGTGTGTGTGTGTACATGCTCAGAGCAATGGGGAGAGAGATAGAAAAATGGCTGAGATATGATCCTTTCCTTCCTGGATCTTACGGGGACAAGACACAGAAGGATAAGGTACCAATATGGAGAGAACCATTGCAACGCTCCATAATAGCTGTCTTAGAAGGCTGCAAAACAAAGGGATTTGAGATGGCTGGGGAGAGAATGATACTATTGACAGTCTTTTACCTTTCTTTGTATCCTTGGTGCTTAGCATGGTGGCTGGCATACAGTAAGAGCTTAATAAATGTTTGTTTAATTTGATTGACTCACAGATTCCCTGAAGCTTAGAGTTAGAGGGGACCTCAGATGAAATCTAGTTCAACCTCCTTATTATTTAGGTGTGGAAACTGAGACCCAGAGCAAAGGAAAGACCTGCCTTAGCTTCCAAGCAAGAACGAGAACCCAGAAATGTCTGGCTTCCCTTCTAGCACTCTTCTTTACCTGATCCCAACGTAAGCAGGATTAAGAATTGTCTGTTGCCCATATCCAAACCACACAATGTTAACAATCAATACCCTTTAGCAGAATATGAAAAAGGCATCTAGATTGAGCCCCAGAGGCCTGAAAGCAGATTCAGTGTGTGATAAGGGATTGGGGCTTGTAGCTATTAGAGGCAATGGTCTAAAGATAACACAGCCAGCATCCTTTATCTCACCTTGGGTAAGAACTTACAGATGTCTGCTGCTGTTTGGAACTGTCTATAAAGTGGAATTTCCCAGACCCAATTCTCCACACTAGCTGCTAATAGATATCACACACACACACACACACACACACACACACACACACACACACATGCACAGAGACACACAAACAGACACAGATATAGACACACACGTATACACACACACATACTATATATATATCCACCTGTAGAGAGAGATATTCTGGAGGGAGAAGGGGAAACTTTTTACCCCAAATGTACTTCCTGAATAATTCACCCTGTACATTATTGATAATATTTGACTTTGACATAGATCTTTAAGGCTTGCAGGACACTTAATGCATAGATTTTCATTTGATCTTCACAACAATCCTGTGAGGTAACTGTTGGGGCAGAATAGGTGGGGATTATATGGACCTGTGACTGAATCAGTGTGGGTAGATGCCAGGGTAAAAACTCTCTCCACTGAGGTAAATGGGCAATTTCTCTGTAATTTGTAGTCTTAGAGAGTTGTCAAAGGAACAGAGAGGTGGTAGCAGGCCCACAGTCCCATAGTTTATATATGTCAGAGCCAGGACATGAACCCAAGTTTTTGTGGCTCCAAGGATAACCTACTATTCTCCATGCCATCCTCACTCTCATGGGATGTGTTGTGTCCCTGTTGTTGTGTCCCCATTTTAAAGATGAGGAAACTGAGGCTCAGAGAGATATGACTTGGCAGAGTCCCTCAACTGAGGAATTGTTGGTGATAATATTCAAATCTAAGTCTTCCTGGTTCAAGTTCAGAAAGAAGTAGGCTTCTTCCCACTGTATCACACTGCCTTTCATGGTATGATGAAGAGAACATGGCTTCTGCAGTCAGAGAACCCAGTTTCCAAGCCTGTCTCTACCACCTACAGCCTACATGACTTCATCATCTCCTCTCTTTCCTCACTCATTTCTCCACCCCTTGTAATCTCATCACTGAGGCAAAAGGCTCTCTCCCAAATTACCAATGATCTCTTATCTACCCAATCTAGTGGTCTTTCCTCAGCTCTCCTCCTCCTCCTGGAACTCTCTACAATCTCTGTCACCATGGAATCCCCTCCCTTCCTGAATACTTCCTCCTTTGAGAAGATCCTGGGAGACAGAGTACAATGAGAGAAAGAATACTAGATCAGGGGAGGCAGAAATCCCAACATGCTCTTACTGCCCACATGACTGTGGGCAAATGACTTTATTTCCTTGGGTTCACTTCCTCAGCTTTGAATAAGAATTTATAATTAAATCACTCTCCATTCCCCACTGCCAAGGTCCCTTCCAATTCTACATCCATGATCCTTTCTTGTTTTCATTTCTCCTGCTTTGCCTCCTGCCATTCTGACTACCAACACCTTCTCATTTTCCTTTAATGGAACATGAGCCATAATCTTCCTCCAATTCATGACTGTACCAAAGGCTTTCATCCCAGGTCCATTTCTCTTCTTTCCCTACACCATCTTGGTGGTCTCATCAGCTCCCAGCTCCAATTGACTTAGTGATTATGTCTCTGCAGTTGACTTCCAGAGACATATACCCAGCCCCAGTGTCCCTGTTCACTATACTGTGTAATCAGAACCTTAAGGTAGCCAGTCCTGTATGACATACTTGGGAAATCTGGTTGTTGTGCTCCTGGCAAGCTACAAGTAATACTTTCACAACCACAGAATCTGATTTTGCCTGAAAATTATTCAGTCTTTTAAACTGTTCATAGCAATTTAGACTAGTCAGCATAAAATACATTTTTTAAATGTGGAGAGTGTGGTAGGTGAGAGAGACAATTTTTAGGTTAGGGAGTCCACATCTGTTAGGAATTGCCAACTGATTATACCAAAGGCATCTCATATTCAATGGGTTCAAAAGAGAACTCATGCAGAGGAGGAAACCCACTCCTCTTCTAAATGTTTGCTTCTATCAAAGGCACTTCTAGTCCACCAGGTAAATCATCTCCCACTCATCCTGGAATCCTTACTCGACTACACCCCATATATCCAATCAGTTACCAGTCTTTTCAATTCTTCTTCCACATCAATCTTCATATATATTCCTTTCTCCTTAGTAATACCACAATTATATAAGTTGAGATTCTCATTATCTTGTATCTTATTTTCAATTAAATTGTAATTTTAACCAGAGAAAATGTGTCCTCTTTTTTTTTCTGTTCCCTTGTTCCCAAAGGAAAACAAAACCTGTGCTATGAACGTGTATAGTCAAACAAAACAAATTTTCACAACTCTTATCTTTTAAAAGGACTATTTTTAACAGCTTCCTAGTTGTTTTACTTGCCTCCAAGCTCTCTCCATATTCTACACAGTTGCTAAGATCATGTTTCAAAAGTACAGGCTGACCAGGTCATTACCCTACTCCAAAATCTTCAGTGGCTCCCTATTGCCTCTAGAACAAAATGCGAACTCCTCTATTTGGCATTTAAAGCCATTTAGCATCTGATGCCAGACTACCTATTGTAATGGCAAGCTCAGAAGCAGTACACACCTTGTTTCAGCTATTGAATTAACACCTTGTTTCAGTTCGAGCTTCTTGTATCAACTCTGTCAAGAAACAGAACATGTAAACCCCATGTGACCCCTATAACTTGAGAATTCCTGAAGAGGAGCTAATGATTATATAAGTAGAGCCCCAGGGCTAGAGACAAGAAGAACTGAGAAGAGGACTTTTGTGGTGGCAGTCAAGAAGGAGAAAACTTGTGCTTTGTCTTCCAAGAAACAGGAACTTTGAAGGACTTAAAGTGGACTGGACACTGTGAGCTTCAATATAGAATGGGAACTGGACAAAGAACTGGACAAGGAGCTGGGAAAGGAACTGGGAGCTGCCTGCCTTTGTACCCAGGTGACAGTTGGAACTGGGACCATGAACGAGGAACCATGGAAGCTGAGAGCCTGCCTCGAGTCAAGCTGAAAGAAGACTTTACTTGGATACTGTGTACTGACTGAGAAGATTATGATTTACTCTGACCTAGGGGTAGAGAACTTTGACTTTTATACTTTGTGATTGAATTAAGGATTTTGTGATTGACTAAATGGATGTACTTTGTTGAAAACTATTGTGGCCACTTTGGTGAAAATTATGTGGCCATTTTAGTGATAAGTCATTGTGAATGCTGTATTTTTATTTTCTGTGATAAGTTGTAACATTGTGAATGCTTTATTTTTTATTTTCTGTGACTGTTTTGCTTTGATTCATTATGGAATAAATAGAATGTTCACTATACTGTGTAATCATAACCTTAAAAGCTGTTCACAGTACCATTCTTTTGGAAAGCTGTTCATGCATGGCATTACACCTATTTAGACTTATCACTCATGTTTTCACTCCATGAACTTTATGTTTAAGCTAAAATGGCCTATTTGCCATCCCTCACTTATGATTTAATGTTGTTGTTGAGTCATTTCAGTCAGGGCAACTGTTCCCATGGTAGTCAGAAGAAGTGATACAAGGACACTCTCAAGGTCTCTCTGAAGAACTTTGAAATTCATTGTGTGACACAAGAGACACTGGCACGAGACTTCATCATGACATGCCTACATCAGAGAAATAACTGAAATAACTCAAAAGAAATGCAAGATTTTCAAATTTAGAGAATCCACCCCAAATGTTCACATGGACCATTTGTGCCCAAACTGTGGTAGAACATTCTGAGCTTCTATTGGTCTGATCAGCCACAGTTGGACACAATGAAACTTGACTCTAACATAGTGATGTCATTTTGGTTCTCTTCAAGAACAAAAGACAACAACCACTCTTTGTGACCCCACTTGAAGATTTTTGGCAAAGATACTGGAGTAGTTGGTTTGCCGTTTCCTTCTCCAGCTCATTTTACAGATAAGGAGACTGAGGCAAACAGGGTTAAGTGACTTGCCCAGGGCCACTTAGCTAGTAAATGTCTGAGACTATATTTGAACTCGAGAAGATGGGTTTTCCTGACTCCAGACCCAGCACTCTATCCCCTGTGCCACCTAGCTGCTCAATGATTTAACAGCAAATGCTAAATTAACACCCTGTGATTTTATTAATTATAAGAAAGGCAAATGTGGAATGAAGACATTTGTTTGGGGGTCGGGGTGGAAAACACTATCTTTCTCATCTGCCTGAGGTGGAGCAGCTTCTGAACCCTCCTCTGAAAAAGGGTGGACCAGGCTTAAAGTCACTATACGCATTGCTAACAAGCATCTAGTGGCCTAAACAATTGCCTCTCCTTCCCATCTGTCACAGTGTGTTTTGACCTTTTAAATGTTTTTCCCCATGGTGATGAATCTAAATTGCTGTGAGCAATTTATAGCACTGGACCATTTTCAAGCCAAAAGAAAAAAATAATTCTGGTTAAAGAAATATCACTTGTAGCCTTCTAAGGGCTCACAGGCTGCATTCTCCCAAGTAGAACTACTTTTCTCTCCAATGGACCATTCTTGGGAAATCTCTCTGATTCCTATAATCAAGTCTTGATTCTTAGAGGGCTTTCATGAAATTGTTCATTTGTTAGAGGATAATTTCCATCTACAGAAAAAGGGGGAATAATTCAACCAAATTTAGGGAAATCGAGCTACCATAATCTGGGAATTATAGGCTTACAAAACTGAACACACCTCATAATATTAGGTTTACAAAACTGAACACACCTCAGAGGTAATGCTGTGCCAATGGGGTCTGACCTAGAACTGCATGTACAATACACCCAACAAGAGATCGGTAAGCTTTGGGATGAAGACCTTAACCCCTGGCTCATGAGACAGTCCAGTTTGGAATAACACCAATAGCTGAGAAGTCTGACTTTAGTTCAAACCAAAATCCACTGTTCTACAATTTCCACCCATTAATCCTAACCATGTCTGCTAAAGTCATACAAAGCTAGTCTAAACCTCATCCACACAACAGCTCCTGAAATTCTTAAAGACAAATATAATGTCTCTCCTAGATTTTCTCTCAAAGAGGCTACATATCCCCTGTTCTTTCAATGAATCTGACTTGGTCTACTGGACACTCCCCATTCTGGTTGCCCTCCTCTGCACATTTTCCAACTTTCAATGTATTTCCTAAAGTATGGCACCTGGAACTAAACATTGTACTCCAGATGTGATTTCATAATACACCAGATGTGATCTGCCCATGAAAAATACAGTAGGGCAATAATTTCCATAATTCTGGATGTTGTGCCTCACTGAATGGAGCCTATGCTCCAATTAGGTGTTTTAGCATCCCTGCCACACTGACTCATACTGAACTTATGGTCCACTTATGTTCCCAGATCTTTTTCCATCTCAATTTCTGTAAAGCCACATTCCCTGTCTTATCCCTCAAAATTTGATGTTTAGACTTAGCATAAAACTTTGCCTTTTGCCCTATTAAATTACATCTTATTAAAATTAGGCTGATGCTATAGTCTGTCAAAAATCTTTTGGGTCCCGACTGTCATCTAATATGTTAAGCATCCTTTCCATTAGCAGAGTCACTGGAAAGTTTCCTTAGCATGATATTTATCCTTTTATTCAAGGCATGGGATTTTTTTTAAATGTTGACTAGCACAGGATGAAGGACTGATCACTGAGTCATTCCACATCAACAACTTGTATATTCTTTGAGTCAAAACAGTTAATCATGCCAAGATCCACTCAGCTGAATGGCTATGGGGATCCTATCTCCACCTTCTCCACAATAATAGCATGAGAGACTTAGTAAAGAATATTTGCTGAAGTTATATATAAAGCATTTCCCTGATTTTTCAGCTTAGTAACCCCATAAAAGAAGGAAATAAAATTATTCTCCCTGTTTTTGATGAAGCCATGTTGGTTTTTTGTGATCAGTCCTTTTTTTATATGTTTGATTCCTGACCAAATTCTGTAATACATTTTGAAAGACATGGATGGCAAAGTCAAACTCAATGACTTATAATTTGCAAATATTTGCCCCTAAACAGTTCTCCCATGTCTATCATATTCTCCATGGTTTTTCAAAGAGTACTAACATAGCTCAAAAATTGTGAACAGTTCTTCCAGTACTGGAGCATGTGGTCCAGTCCATCAAAGGCAGCTCAGTATTTTTATGTATCCTTGCTTGACTTCTACTCCTCATTAGTCAGCTTTGTTCTGTTCTTCCCAATACAAAGATCATCATCATCATTAAAAGAAATTGAAGTAAAATTGAAATTAAATAGTTCTGACTTCTCATCATCATCTATTTTAAATGTTTTTATTGATATTTTCTGTTTGTCACATCCCCATAGTATCCCATGTATCCCTCACCCTCCCAGAAAGTCACTTCATATGACAAATAATATTATTTTAGAGAGGGAATAAAGTCAGCACAACTGATTGATTTATTGAAAGTCTCAAAACATACACATCTGTCTCATCTATTATCACAGTCTCTGTCAACCTTAAGCAGCAATCATCTTTTATTTTGTTTTTGTTGTTTTTTTTAGCTCTTTTGGAGAAAAGGGAAGGCTCAAATCAACCAAAATTGACCATCCTTGAATTTTCTCAGTTCCTTTTTAGCATTAACACTGCTTAGACTATGCTTAGAATAGATGGTAGCATGCCATGCTCCTGTATTCAGCATATGCTGTCCAGTTAGCAGTAGTGTCATTTGGATCCAGTTAAGAGATATGGTCCTGTGTCAATCAGCTGTTAATTAATCAAGATCTGACCACTCACTGCTATGGCTCTGGCAGCTACTCCCTACCTGTTGGTTCCTTCAATTGCCTTTAAGATCCAGTGTTATTTTAATATTCACTATGCACCCACCCCACCCCACCCCAAACAAAGTTAAATTTAGTAATAGTTCAATTAGATTAAAGAATAGCATAATCAGTGTAAACACGGGAGCAGCCCCATGTATTCAAAAGAACAATATTCCATTCCTTTCACCCTTCAAGGAGAAAGACCACCTCCCTCAGCCTAGAGAGCAGTCTTTCTCTCTTTGGTCTCATAAGCTAAAACAGATTATAAAAAGGGTCAGCCTAAAACAGAAAATCCCACAGATAGTCAACTTGCACTAGGTTGCCTACACCAAAACTGGTGAGCTCTTGGGATGACCCAAGGCCAAGGAACAATTGTGCTTGCACTTCCAGATCCCAAGGACCCTTACTGTTGCCCATCCACTTCAACCAGAGAGGTAATAGGAGAAATGAGGTTCTGTTCAAATGTCAAAAGGCTGACAAGTGGCTAGGAAGCCCTGCTCTGCACTTTACCCTTGCCTTCATCTTTAGTTTATTCCTTTTCTTATGCATCTACCATAGTTTCTTTAGATACCTCCTCCTTTTCCTTCTATTTTGTCTTCAAAATATTATTATTAAGAACTTTCCATCCTCTTGGGCTGACGTCCTCCAGAGAATATAACTAAGTCTAGACAATTAAGAAAACAATAAATCCAGACCTGATGTGTAAGCTCTACCAGTTTCCAAATACTAATACTAAAAATGTAAGAATTGGCTCTTTAAAAAATTTTTATATTTCTTTTCAGTTCCAAATTCCCTTCCTCCACTCACTGAGAAGACAAGAAATACTATAGCAATTTTATATATTAAGTCATGCCAAAGGTTTCCACCTTCACTAGATTGCAAAAGAAGCAAGAAAAATAAACAAATATGCTTCAATCGCACTCTGAGTCCAGCAGTTCTCTCTCTGGGGGTGGATAGCATTTTTCATCATGAGCCCTTGGAATTGTCTTGGATCATTGTATTGAGCAGTCAATTATCATTACAATATTGCTGCTACTGTGTACAATGTTCTCCTGGTTCTGCTCACTTTGCTTTCCATCAGTTCACATAAGTCTTCCCAGGTTTTTCTGCAACTATCCTGTTCATCATTTGTCACAGCACAAAAGTATTCCAATACAACCATATCCACATTTCTTTCCACCATTCCCCAATTGATGGGCACCTTCTCAATTTCCAATTCTTTGCTACTGCAAAAAAAAAATAGCTGCTATAAATATTTTTGTATCTATGGGTCATTTTCCTTTTCCTTTGATTTCTCCAAGATACAGACATAGTAATGGTATCCCTAGGTCAAAGAGTATGCAGTTTTATACCTGCATATACCATACACTAAAATGATTGGACCAGTTCACAGCTCTGATTCACATCAGTGTCCCCATTTTTCCACATCCTCTTTGACATTTGTCATTTTCCTTTTCTGTCTTGGTAGATGGGTATGATGAGGTACCTCAGAAGCTATTTTAATTGGTGTTTCTCTAATGATTACTGACTTAGAGCATTTTTCATATGACTATTGATAGTTTTTTTTCTTCTTCTGAAAATTGCCTATTCATATCTTTCAACCATTTTTCATTTGAGAAATGACTTATTTTTATAAATTTCACTCAGTTCCCTTTATATTGGAGAAACAAGACCTTTATCAGAGAAACTTGCCATTAAAAAAAGTTTCCCCCAGTATCTTGCTTTCCTTCTGATTTTGGTTTTGCTTATGCAAAATCTTTTTAATTTCATATAATCAAAATTACTCATTTTACTTCCTGTGATCCTTTCTATCTTTTGTTTGGTCATGAACTCTTTGTTTTATCCACACATCTTACAGGCAATTTCTCCCATTCTCTCCTAATTTGCTCATGATATTACCCTAAATATCTAAATCATGTACACATTTTGAGTTTGTCTTGGCATATGGTATGAGATGTTGGTCTATGCCTAGTTTCTGCCAGACTGCTTTTCTGTCTTCCTAGGAGTTTTTGCTAATGAGTGAGTCCTTGCCCCAATAGCTAGGATCTTAGTAACTTATCATGTACTTCTGTACATTGTGTACTTAATTAATCACTCTACTTCTTATCTAGTATCAGTTGTTTTTAATGATTACCACTTTGTAGTATAGTTTAATATCTGGTACTATTAGGCTGCCTTCCTTCACTTTTTTTATTGATTCCCTTGATATTCTTGACCACTGGTTCTTCCAGATTAATTTTGCTACTATTTTTCTAGATCTGTAAAATAATTCTTTGGTAGTTGGATTAGTATGGCAACAAATAAATAAATTAATTGAAACAGCATTGTCATTTTTATTATATTGGCTTGACTTATCCATGAGCAATTAATACTTTTCCAAGTGTTTACATATGTCTTTATTTGTATGAAGAGTGTTTTATAATTGTGTTCATAGAGTGTCTGTGTATATCTTGGCAGGTAGATTGCAAGTATTTTGTATGACTGAAGTTCTTTTAAATGGAATTTCTTTATCTCTTCCTGAGGGACTTTATTGGTTATATACAGAGATACTGATAATTCATGTTGGTTATAGATAATGTTTGTTTTTGGTTTTAGATACTTGCTACTTATCATTTTAAGAAAAGCTCCATTTATTCCTGTACTTTTAAGTTTTATCAATAGGAATGGGTGTTATATTTTGTCGAAAACTTTTTCTGTGTCAATTGATATAACCATATGAACCCTATTGTTTCAATTATTCATATAGCAAATTACGCTTGGTTTTCCTAATATGGAACCAGCTCTAAATCCCACTTGCTCATAATGTATGATCTTTGTGCTATGATGCTGTGATCTCTTTGAGAGTACTTTATTTAATTTTTTGCATCAATATTCATTAAAGAATTTGGTCTATAGTTTTATTTCTCTGTTTTTGCTCTCTTGGTTTAGGTATGAGTATCATATTTGTGTCATAGAAGGAATTTGGTAAGACACCTTTATGTTTTCAAAATATCTACATAATATTTGAATTAATTGTTTTTTAAATGTTTGACAGAATTTGCTTGTAAGTATATCTAATCTTATGGTACTTTCTTATGGAGTTGATTTTTGTTTTTTTTTTTCAATTTCTTTTTCTAAGATGGGATTATTTAGATATCCTATTTTCTGTTCTATTAATCTGGGAAATTTGTTATTTTTTTTGTAAATGCTCATCCTTTTCACTTAGATTGTCAGTTTTCTTGACATATAATTGGGTAAAATAGCTCCTGAATATTGCTTTGATTTCATCTTCATTGATTATGCATGTATCTTTTTCATTTGTAAGATTGATAACTTGTTTTTCTTTCTTTTTTTTAAATTAAATTAGTCAAAGCTTTATCTACTTTAATGGATGCTTCATAAAACTAGCTCCTAGTTTTATTTATTTGTTCAACTTTTTTACTTTCAATTTTATTAATTTCTCCTTTGATTTTCAGGATTTCCATTTTGGCATTTAGTTGAAGATCTTAAATTTGTTCTTTTTCTAGTTTGTTTTTAGTTTCATGCCAGTTCATTGATCCTCTCTTTCTTTCTTTTACTGATGTATGGATTTAAAGATATAAATTTTCCCCTGAGTACTGCTTTAGCTGCATCCACAAAGATCAGTATGT
>CM053592.1:4345429-4363776 GCA_028646515.1 Pseudochirops corinnae
CAATTTAGCATAAATATATTTTATATAATATGTATTTTGTATTTGTTTAATTTTACATATATAGGTTATATATATACATATACAGTTGTAATATATACATATATAGGTGTAATATATACATATATAGGTTTAAAGGACTTTTCTTCATTTTTTAGACAAGACTGAAGAAGGGAGAAAAATGGATTTTTGTTCATTGAAAAAATAAATTTAAAAATGTAAAATCAAAAACCACTAGCTGGTTATTTCAGTGTTATTTAAATGCTCATTGGAACTGTAAAGACAAAGAACTTTGAGAGACTTGGGAGCTCTGCTCAAGTTAATGAGTAACAATAACTGCGTGCCACCCATTTGCAGCAGAGAGGTGAGGGATGCAGGGTGCAGACTGAGATATGGATTTTTGGAATGTGGTCAATACACAAATTTGTTTTGCCTGACTGTGCATATTTTGGGGGAGTTTTCTTTCTTTCTTTCTTTCAATAGGAGTGGTGAGGTGGGAGAAAGAAGAAATAAATTCATGTTAACTGGAAAAGTGGAATAATTCTTTAAAGTCTACAGTTGATCATCAATCAGTATTATTTAGTATCTAACATGTGCCAGAGACTGTTCATTACTGTGGTTACAAAACAAAAATGAAACATTTTACCAACCTTCAAGGAGTTTGCACTCATTATACTAACAGATATAGAAAGGAACCAAAAATATTTAAACAGGCAGAAATGAATACTAGTGTCGGAGAAAATTTCATCCATATTTCCGGTTGAGGACAGTTACTTTACCCTTCTCCAGAAAAGTTGGGAGTTCCAAAAACCATGGCTATAAGAGTGAAATAAGAGAAATAATTTTTCTCCTTTGCTGGAATCTTACCAAGGGACTCTTGGCTGGTATCGGGTACTATCCTGGGTGCAATCGTTCACTAACCCAGAAGTGAGTTCTTCCATTTGAAAGAAGCCTTTTCTCATCAGTCACTAGCTGCACAAGGCAAACAAAGCCCAATGGGAAATGGAGTGTTTGTTCTCTTTAAAAAGTATTCATGACTGAGTAGTCTCATAAATGTAGTCTTTTTCCACATCAGCTGTGTCTTGTATATTTATCTTTACTATTCTGAATTTCCAGGTAAAAAAAAAAAAAACCATTGATCAGACATACATACTGGTGGCTTGATCCTCTGGCATTCAAAATCTTTCACACCCTAACCTTCTCTCCCCCTCCCCACCCCAGTCTTCTTACACTTACTTCCCACCACATGCTCCTTCATCTACTGGCACTGGCTTCCTGATTGTTCCTCAAGCCAGACACTCCATCTTTTGACTACAGACTGTTCCCCAAGATCAGAAAACTCTCCCTAATCATTTTCACCCACTGACTTCCCCAGCTTCCCTTGCGTCCCAACGAAAATCCTGCCCTCTACAAGAAATTTTTTCCAATCTCCATCAATTCTAGTGCCTTCCTTCTGTTAATTATTTCCTTTTTATTCTGTATGTAGTTTGTATATCTTTATCTTCATGTCCTCTCCCACATTTGATTATGAGCTCCTTGAGGGCAGAGACTGTCTTTTGTCTTCGTTTGCATCTTCAGTGCTTAGCACAGTGCTGGGCACATAGTAGAGAGTTAGTAAATGGCTATTGATTAATGGCCAATTGACCATCTTTTTATTAATAAAAATGCTGTCATCATTAATAAAATGATTAAATTACCCAGAAATTATGTCTCTTGAACTTTTTAATTGCCATAATGCTGGTATTCCCACTTCTGGGGAGGACTGAAGAGAATGTGAAAGCATTACTTAAATGCCACCATATGCAAAAACTACAGGAGAGATAATTGCCCCCAAACCTTCTGACCCATTCCACAGAGAAGGCTCCTATGTCCATGGAAGAACAGACCTATTGCTCCAGAAAGGCACAATTCTGCTAACTGACCTAATAACCATGATGTTCAAGCACAGGGTAGAATAACCTTTTAGACACAATTATAACAAGTAGACTAGAATTCACAGGAGACAAACTGTACCATAAAGATCAAGCAAACATCACTATGTGCACTTTATGTTGTACATCTCCAGAACCTGGTCCCAACAAAAGGTAAAATGATAGGGAAAGAGATTGGTTCAAGGAAGTTCACCATCTCAGTTCAAAAATGGGTACCATTTAGTGGGTGATAACTAGAGGAATCAAAGTGAAGCAAGCCTCCTTGGTGACTGGCATTTGGAGAAAAAGGAAGAGAGGGGAATAGGAATTCCTGCTAATTGGTGCTGGACAGCACAGTGTTCATTTCCTGCTCCAACCAAGTTTGCCTGATGTATCATTTTTCTTGCCAAGACAAAAGCTTTTGCTTTTCAGGGTGGGATGACAGATTTGTGGGTATAATTTGCCTTTAATAATTTCAGGCCCTTCCTGGAAAGCACGAGTCATTGACATCCTCATTAGGATGCAAACTCCATTCTGGGGTCTTTATTTCTATGAATAAACAGTCACCACTTGACGGGAAGTTGCTGTCAGGGGAAAGTGACAGCCAGAAGTCAAATTTGCTCATCTCATTTGGATTTTCATTCTTTTTCTCAGGAAAAAGCTGAATTTGATATAAAAGAATGCTCTAAATCCCAAAGAAAAAATTCAAATTAAAACAATTCTGAGGTTTCTCCTCACACTCAACAGATTGGAAAGGATAACAAAAATGTAAAAAAAGGCACAAGTTGGAGGGGCTGTGGGAGGACAGCACACTAATGTGTCATTGATATATCTATGAATTGGGTGAATCCATCTGAAAAATAATTTAAAATTACAACAAATTGATCATTAAACGGTACACACCCTTTCATCCAGTGATAACAACACTCTACAGAGATTCCAAGAATATTTTTAAACAGAAAAAGTCCCATGTTTGAAAAAATAAATATATTTATTTATAACACTTTTTATTGCCAAAAAATGGATGCCATCAATTGGGGAATAATTGAACAAACTGGCATCCGAATGTTTCAAAATCTGATTGTCCTATAGGAATGATAAATTTGAAGAATTCCAAGAAATGGGAAGCTTTGGACGAATTGATGTAAAGCAAGAACTTCAGTACTGTAGAGACAATGACAAAGACTTCAGAACTCTGCTCACTTCAGAAACTAGGCACAACTTGAAATGGCTTGTATGAAGCACGCCTCCTACCTCTTCACAGAGAGGGAGGAGAGGGGCAGCAGAAGCACACATGCCCAATGTGGTCTCTGGATTGATCGATTTTGTTAGCCTGTATTTAGTGGTTGTAGGTGGTGCCTATCGGGCAGGGAGGCCACGTCAGTGGGAAGAAAAACTGTTGTGAGAAATGGAAAACACCATCAATACCATTTTTTAAAGTCAGGGCTAAGGACAGTAAAGAAGAAATCTCAGCAAAATCACCTATTGCAAAGCAGAACCATAACTTGATGGGAGACAAGGAAGGAAAAGAGTGGGGGAGACAGAGATCAGAGCTTTGCTAGGGAGCAAGGTAGCACAGTGCATAAAAGTCAGGAAGACCTAGGTTCAAATCCCTCCTCAGACACTCACTAGATGTGTGACACTGGGCATGTCACATACCTTCTGTGCCTCAGTTTTCCCATTCATACAATGGCAATAATGACAGAGTCTATACATCCCAAGGTTGTTATGAGGATCAAATGAGAAAATCCTTTTAAAGCCCTTACTGAAGTATCTGGCAGATAGTAAGTGTGTAATAAATAGTTGTTCCCTCTCTTTGTTCCAAGGTTGAGACATGGGAATCACACTTCGGAGTTGACATAATCTCCTGGCTAGGGGAGGATCACAGAGAGAGCATCTGGGGCCCCAGGTCATAGAACAAGGAGCAGTCAGAGGTGGAGTCCTCAGGAGAGAGGTTGCTCCTCCAGACAAGCTGCACACCCTCCACCATAAAGGGGGCAGGGCAGTGCCTTGGCAGACCCCACCCATAGATAGGGGATCTCCTCAGGTGCCTTGCTTCTCTGAATCGTATCCTACCCCAACAGAGAAAGGAAGCGCAACTCACTGGAGACAAGCTCTAATAGGAAATGCCCTTTCCTAGTCCATGGTCAGCAGTAGCAGAAGGGTAGAAGTGATTTCCCCAGACCAACATCCCTGTGCCCCACCAAAGGACCACTGAGTTTGTCACAGATTTTAGAATCCCCAGAGCTGGACCTGTCTCTGTAAAGGAGCCATTTGCCCTCTGCTTCAGACCTCAGTGACAGGGAACCCATTATTCTCAGAATTGGTCCAGTACACTTTCTGACAATCCAACAATAGTCAAAATTTTAGAGGTTTATCAATTGGCTAAAATTTGTCTCTACAACATTTATTAAAGAGACAGCTAAGTGGCTCAATGGATAGCGCCCTGGACCACAGGTCACAAAGACCTGAGTTCAAATGTAACCTCAGATACTGTTGTTTGACCCTAGATAAGTCACTTAACCTGTTTCCCTCAGTTTCCACAACTATAAAATGAGAATAATAGCACTTGCCTCCAGTGTTGTGGCGAGCCTCAAAGGAGATATTTATAAAGAATTTAGCACAGTGCCTGGCACGTAGAAAGTGCTGATAAATGCTTCTTTCTTCCCTTCCTGTTTATTGCTCCTGGTTCCACGTTTGGGAGCCAATTAGATCCAATTAAATCCCTCTTCATAAGAAAGGGAGAGTTTTAAATGATCAAAGCTGGCCCTACATCATCTCTTCTCCAATCTAGGCTTCTCAGCATCCCTCAGTCACTTCCTCTATGACAAGATCACCCAGTCCTACACCATTGTGAGTTGCATTCATGTGAGAAGTTTGGAGCAGCATGGTACCATGGCAGTAGGCACAGACTGGCACTGGAAATACCTAGTCTCATGTGGGTCTGCCACTTCCTAGCTGGGTGACTGGCCAAGCTCTCTTCTGCCTCTAACAGCCTAGGGCTCTGTCTGTGTACTGGGCCTTTTATAGCACTCTCCTGTTTGCTTCTTTTCACAAACTTCGGGAAGGAGTAACCAGGACTGTCCTAGGCCAGGCCTCTCATTGCCTCTGCAGTGACCTCCAGTCACCATGTTGTCCTTCCGTGGGTCCTGGGGCTGTTGTTTGTCCTTCGTTGTCAAAGAGGACTGATGACTTCACAGTTGATGACTTGCCAGTGAATTAGATTTAAGTGAGGCAGAGTGGCCCAAAGCTATCAACCTCACTCTCTCTTCTAGAGTCATCAAAGTCCAGAGGAAAGATGAAAATCAGGATAACTGGTGATGACCTGGCATATAGTGAATGATCTTGGCTGCTTCAACCACCTTCCTGGCCATTGGAACCAATTATTCAACCGGGGCAAGTGTCCACATGCTTGGGGTGGACGCCCCCCTAACTCAGTGAGGGGTTTGAGGCCTGTCAGTTACCCTCAACCTGCTTTAGCCCATCTGCCAGGGTGTGGTTGCTGTGCAAACTCCAGCTTCTTGGAGGCACAGGTGAGAGTTGAGTACCAGGTGGACACCAAAGGTGCAGAAGCAGCCCTGAAAAGGGCTCAGTGTGTCCTCCTGCCAGAGCTGCTAGTCCTCCCTGAACACCAACTGAGAGTATAAGGGCTAAAGACATCTCAGTCTAAGAGGGAAGGATGGGCTGGGCAAGCAGAACAGTGAGAAGTCCTATAATCAAAGTGAAGGAGGAGGGCAAGGGCTCAGCTAGAGTAGCTGATCAAGGTAGAGAGGGAATATGGCCCTCCATGAGAAAGAGGCAACACGCTGTAGCAGACATGAGATCTGAACCTATCTGGGTCTCACTCAGCTCCCCTGCCTGTCAAATAAGAGGCTTAAACAAGAGATCTTTAAGGCTTCTGCCAGTTCTGATAGTCTATGGTCCAATAAATCCTTTTCTCTCTGCTCTTTGAAATCAGGAGATGAGGCTAGATGATCTCTATTCCATTTAACACCTCTAAATCTATGATCCGATTAATGACTTGGATGGGGCCCATTGTGCTTGGCAGGTGCATTATGCCACACATCATCTTAGTGGGACAGAAAGACAAGTGCAGTGGGGAATGGAATGGGTGCAGGATGCAAGCCCAGAAGGGCCACAGACAATGCCTACCCCCATCACCCCACCCAGCCTCACTCCCTCCCTTGCCCACTGTGTCTCCAGCTGTCCAGCACCAGGAAGGCTAGAACAAGGTCGGGGAGGGGAGGGAAGGAAACAAGCATGTATTAGGTGCCGGTCACTGGGCTATTATTATCCCATTTGTTAATCAAGTAGAGGTGAGTGACATACAAAAGGGCATAGGGCTAGCAAGTGTCTGAGGCCGGATTTGAATCCAGGTCTTCTGACTCAAGGCCTAGCACTATCCACTGCACCATAGACCTGTCTCTAAGGGCATGGCGAGGGTGGTCATTCATCTGTGCCTTGTCCCATTGTTCCAAGAGAAAGGCCCCATTCCATCTTGGGGGAAGAATGGTGGGGGAAGACTGAGGAAGAATAGACTGCAGTCTCAGGAGACCCAGTCTGACAGGTCTGTCATCTCTGAGAGCTCCAGCTCCAGCGCCAGGAAGGTCCAGGCCATTCCTCTTGTTGGTCTGAAGATCAACACTAATCAGATCTAGATTCATAACCTAAGAAATGTGGCTTTAAGATGAATTTACCAAGCCTCCCTGAGGAGTCTATGAAGCTGGACCTGATTAGGAAAGCCTGGAAGATGGGTCTTTGATCAAGTTCCCACCTGTGAGACAAAACAAGAGTGTGATCAGTCTTGGGTCTATGGACATGGAGCACAGGGCTCTTCCTCTGTGGTTTCAGAACACAAACCAGTATTGACCAAGAGTGCACATGTGCTTCCCAAATATGAAATATGTTTCCCAAGGAAGTTACTCATTCACACCATTACTAGTATTGCGATGGAAACGGGACTGGAAAGTGTTCTTCTAATCTCCACATTTTATATGAGCATCAGCAACCATTGCAAGCTCCTGCTATGTCCCAAGCACTATTCTTGGTATTTAGATGAATGAAACACAGCAGAGCAGTGTAGACAGCAAGCCTTCTAGGGCCTAAAGATTGACAAGCAGATTCTGGGAACCAACTTGGTTCAGAAGTATAGAATTTTCTTCAATATGAAGTTCATCAGTAGTTCTATGAGAATGAAATTTTCCTTTACTAGAAGGCAGGAACCCTGAGAAATTTCCTTTTCCTTCGGTAACAACCCTTCTCACCATACTGCTCAGCAGACTGCTATCCCTCTCAAAGATTCTGAACCTTTTTTTTATCATGAAGCTCATATCATGGCAGTCTGATAAGGTCAAGGCATTCACTGGCTAATGGATGCCTTCTCAGAATCACATTTTTAAATTGAGAAAATGCATAAAATTACAAAGGAAAAAAGATTACATTGAAATCCAGTCGTCAACTTTTTTAAGTCCACAGATAGCAGGCCAAGAGCCTCTGCCTGGACTGCCTTCCCATTCCCCTACTGCTGCTCATTCACACCAATCACTCCCAAGGACATGAAAATTAAAACTTCTTGTCCCACTATCATTGGACCCCTGATACCAGGCTTGTTTTCTTAAAAGAAGAAGCCTAAGAAGACCATTTCTCTTATAAGACAAAGAAGATATGCCACAAGGGAGCGGAAGCTAGGGTATAGTAGGATCTCCTACCTAAGGGAAAGGGTCAAATAATTCCAATGCACACCTGGCTCCAAATGCAGCAGAATTATAATTTTCCTGGCTTATTCATCAGCAACAGGAACATTTGGGGAAAGGGAGAAAAAGAAAAGCCTATTTGCGGAGCAAGCTTTGGGGATGGATCTCTGAAGACCAGATGGAGGGAAGACTTCAGATTCTTGATGCATAAGCTTCTTGGAAATGTAGCCATCCAGCATGGGCTCTACCTGTCCTGGACGGGCTTTTTGGGAGAGGTAGAGGCCAGAGGGAAGACAAGGGAATAGGGCAGGAAGGGAGAAGAGTGAGAACCAGAGAGGGTGAGATTCCAAGAGCTGGATTTGAGTGGAGTTGTGTGCAGAGAGAAATAGAAGCTGAATTGGGGGCTAGAGATTGGATTTAAGGAGGTTTGGCTGCATGGGCTGCTGCCTCCACTTTCCAGGACCCTGATGAAAGGTGAGGCTGGCTCAACTATTTATAGCCAGGAGATCTAGAAAGGACTTTCAATTCCCCTCCGGAGTCCTTTTGTAATCTCCCTTCCTCCCTCTCCTCCTCTGCCTCACTGAGCGAAGATTCACTCAAAGGTTTCTCTGTTCTTTATTTCACTTCATAATTTCTGATTTAATTAATAATTCAAAGTCAGCTCACCCTACATAAAAATTTGATCGATCCTAACTGTCCCTGGATGTGATTCATTATCGTCGGAGAGAAAGGAGTTGGTGAATAGTTTGTGGTAGACAAAGATAAAAAAAGTACCAAAGGTTCAAGTGTTGGTACACAATGCCACACTTTCTCCTGGCTGGGGGCCTGAGTCAAATGGGAATGAATCTCAATGAACTTTGATTTATGAATGATCCTAATAGCTGAGAAAGATTAAAAATCTTCAGTGCAGACCATTAAACCTAGAGGAGGACTGAGCCATTAGTGAGCACGTTTAAATGGGGGAAAGAAGCTTCACAAATAAGACACAATTAACAAAGAGAAATTAGCAAACAATTAACATAGGGGAATTTTTCTACCCGCCCCCCCCCCCCCCACCATTGTCCTCTCTCCACTAGTTCAAAGGACTCCATGTGCTCCTGAATGACTGGTGAATGAAAGGAATGTGGTGACTGCCCCCAGCCAGCTAGGGGAAGGGCTAGGAAAGTGACTCCACCCAGATTCTGATGGGAGGGGTAGCTAAAGATGGAGGATTGTCCCATGTCACTAACCACTTCTAGATGCCACATACTGTTATACTGGACTCTGTACGGCCAGGCTCACCTTGACAGGGGACTTCTAAGAATTAGGCAGCAACTCTAAGCCTGGAATGCATCCCTGGCTTTCAGGGCTGACCTCAGACACCACCTAACTTGAGAGGCCTTCTTTATTGCCCCTGCCCCATGACTCAGGGCCCTCTCTCTTCCCTTTTTCACATGTTTTATTGATTCCTTTTGTTTAAGTTTACAATATATTTATACAATCAGGTGCCTATTGTTTTTCCACATAAATCCTTTGGAGCACCCCAACTTCTGTTGATTGTAGAGCCTATGGAAGAGCAAACTTACTCAGCCCCTCCCAACTATGGTAGCATTGGGCAAGCTCTTCTTCTCTCTGGCCTTCCTTAGGGGTCTCCTTAATAAAATGTGGGGATGGGACAAGATTAACTCTTACATTCTTGCATTCATTTCCTGCTCTTCAGGCCCTCCCATGCATTCAGTGATGCTGTGATGAGAAGAAGCAAAGCATGCCTCCTGATTTCATGGAGAGGACTCTTGCACTTGGCCATGGAGGCCCCTTCCCTGCCCTGACTCCATCATTCTGTTCTCTTTTTTGGTGGCCTGTGCTCAAAGCAACGGGTTTTGCTCTCTCTCCAAGCAATGCTGTTGCTGATGGCAAAAATCATGAGATTCTCTGTCTTCTCATAACAGTGACTGCTCTAAGTCTAGACCTTCCTGCCTATTAAAGAAATTCAAGGTTCTTCATACAATTCTTTGTGGTTTTCTTCATATAGTTTATTCTTAACATGAAGGCTGGCAGATCTCCATATAGGATTGGTTCTGCTGGCTTAATGGTGGAGGCAGTAGAAGGGGCTAGTGTCACTCTGAAGGAGAATCTCAAGGTTAGGCAAATAGGAATCAGAGCCCTGGTAGAAACACTGGTACTGGAATCCAGTCAACCTTTCAGCTCTGAGAAAACAAGGGAGATTTCCATATATCATTGCAATCAAAAGTGCTAACATTATATTGTCCAGTGTTTCCTAAATTCATTTGTCTGAGTACTCTGGGTAACATTCTTTAGTCATCCACAGTACATACCTGTCCAAGCAGACTCAATCAGCAGACTACCCAACCAACTGAGTGTCATTGTTTGGAAAGTAGACTTTTTTATCCAGGAAGAATTTTTTCCTATGTAGATGCCTAAAATGAGTCTTTGCATGGCCATGGATCTACCTGAGGAAGCTCTCTAATATGTCAGGAGAACAGATGGTTTTGGTGCCATTCATATTGTAAAGCAGCTCTGATATTTAATGGGAGCACTGGCTAAATGAGGTGATACTTTAGGCCAGTTGTACCAAACTCAAATAAGAACAGATCTCTGCCAGCCAGGTATTAACTTAGAAAACCACAAATTAACATCACTGATGTTAATATGTTAAATTCTTAAACATTTCTCAATGATGTTTTAATTCATTTTGGGACCAAGGGAATTTTGCCTGCCAGCAGCCTAAAGCTTAACATCTTTGCTTTAGACCAAGCTGATCTCATGCTCCAGTGCCCATACTATTAATGCCAATATTCTCCCAAGGATAGTTGTAAATCATAGAACATAATAGTTTCTGCACAATCAAAGGGCAATAGAAAATGCAGGCTTGGAGCTGAGGAACCTGTAGCCAAATCAGGCCTCTTCACAAGTAAAATTGATGGACTGCTTATGTAGCCTGATTGGAGGTGGAGGCAACCTGACTATTGTACTAAAATCCATGAACTATTTTAGTCCCTGGAGGAAGGCCTCTATACCTTGGGTAAAGCTTCTGGAAGACCCCTAGGATGGCAAATACAAGAGGAGAGAGTAGCATCTTGGAGATCTGGACAAGTTGGGTGGGGGTTAGTAGGGGCCCACATTCACCTCATGCATGACAGCCCAGCTGTAATGGTAATGAAATTTAAAGATCCCTTTGTATTAGAAAGCTAAGAGGTACTTAGCACCTAGTTCAAATTAAACCTCTGTTAAAGAAACAGAAGGTATGAATTCCTGTTGCTGATGTAACAGGAAGGGGCTGAAAATGGAGGAGCAGTATTGTATGTAAGAAAAAGCCCAGAGAGGAAGAGTGAGAACTCCTTGGGATAAGCTTCATGGAGGCAGAAGCAGCTGCTGCCAAGGAGGCTGAAGAGGAAAGGCCCAAGCTAGAGAGAATAATTTTGATTTTGGGAACCTGAGTGAAGTGATTTTGATTCTAGGAACCAGCTGGAGCTTCTACTGGGTAGCTACCAGCTTCTCCTGGGAGCTACCAAAGACTGAGGAAGCATGATTGTGATACTGGCACTTTGTATAAAACTGTTTGTGGCTTTGTTAAGCATTGACTCACCAGAAACAGAGACTGTGAAAGAATTAAGGTGGACTGGACACTGAGCTTCAATGTGGAACAGGAACTGCACAGAGAGCTGGACAAGGAGTTGGGAGCTGTCTGCCTTTGAACCCAGGTGACAGTTTGGTGAATCCAGGTAGGAGCTGGGACCATGGAAGGGGATCCAGGGAATTTGAGAGACTACCCTGAGTCAAGCTGAAAGAAGACTTTACTTGGATACTGTGTACTGACTGAGAAGATTGTAACTTATTTGTGACTAAGGAGTAGATGGCCTGTGTATTTTACACTACCCCTTAAGAGAGTTCTGAGTAGTGACTGATATTGTAACTTATTGTGCCCCATGAGTGAAGAACTTTGACTATTCTATATGATTGAATGATTGAGATGATTGAATGACTGAATTACTAAGTGATTGATTGACTGAATGATCATACCGTGTGTGACCACTGTGGTGAAAACTATGTGGCCATTTTCTGTGATAAGTTGTTGTGAATGCTATATTTTGATTATCTATGATAAGTTTTAACATTCTGAATCCTGCGTCTTGATTTTCTGTGCATGTTTTGCTCTGATTTGTTATTGAACAAACAGAGTGTTCACTATACTGTGTAACCAGAACCTTGAAAAGCTGTTCACAGCAGCATTCTTCTGGAAAGCTTCTCGTGCTTGGCTTTACACCAGCTCTCCAGAACGATTCGGGGGAATGCCAGTACAGTAGAAAAAGAAAACTTCCAATGTCTAATTCTAGCCTCTAGGGAGTCTCTTGCTAGGTAGCTAATAGGTGTGAAATTTTCTCAGCCTAGAGAAATATGTTGCAATATCTACTATTTCCTCATATAAACTTCCTGATCACTAAGTCCAAGTTCCTTAAAAAGAACCCATGGGTAACCTCTGTGAGTGATGAATTGCCAGCAGAAACTTCTGCATTTCTACAAGCAAATCTCTGTCACTCAGCCATTTGCTCCACAGCTCTTGTCAACACTGATGGTTGTGTTTGTGCTGGTGTCACCAACGAAGGGCTCTTTGGTTCCATTCTTGAACCCTAGCTCTTTCACAAGCTACATTGAGAGACAAACCGCTATCAATTACATTCAATAAAGCAAATGATGCCTGCCTATGTAATCTCCATTCATCTCTAAGTTTGAGACCATTAAAGATTATTCTTTGGTTTCATTTCTGGGGATGATAACCTGCATCTTTATTCCCACTCCAAGTGCCTCTGTGGCTCTAAACAAACCCGCAAAACTCAGCCATTTGTTCAGCTTCTTTGTCAATACGTTGCTCTTGAGTTCATGTGGATATTGCTCATGGAGGTCTTTTGAAATACAGAGACAGATTTTTGCTTGAATACAAAATTTAATTTTAAAATATGTAACACATCCATCATCAATGACCTCTTGATGAATCCACTAAATTTTCTCAATTTTTCCTTTAAGAGATCATGAGTTCCTTAAGGGTGGGAACTGAAATTTTTTTTTTTCATCTTTCCATGGTAAACAGAAAGCCATGACTGGCACATAGAAGATGCTAAAGAAATGTTTGGTGATACTGAGTCTTCATCTTCCTTCAAATCTCCCAGTCTCTTGGAGTGCTGAGCTGACCACCGCCTCCTTCTCAAAAGCTCCGGGAATACTGCATTCTCTGTGCTGAAAGGCACTTCCTAAGCCAGCTAGTGCAGCCCAAATATCAAGAATCCTCTCACCATTGAGGTACATAGCACCCGAGAGAAGATTGCTCCACTGTGCTTGCCTCCTCTACCTATCTGGACTTTAGAGATAGGACAAGCAACTTGATGTTTGATGGGAAGGGAAGAATGGAATAGATTCACTCTGGACTCTTGTATTACATACAAAGGACAGCTCCACACTGTGGTGTCAACAGACCTACTCAGGGGTGAAAGAGGTCTAGGTTTGGCTCTGTTCTGCCATTGACAAGCTCTGTGACCTTGGGCATATCTTTGGTCTTCATTTTTCTCACTAGTTACAATCAAGGGAGTAAATTAGATTACCTCAACAATCCCTCTCAGTTCTAAACACTAGCTCTTGTGACCTGTGTGTGATCTTTGACCTATGTGACAAATGACAAGAAGAGTTTAAGCTCAGGAATATCTAGCCTGAAGACTAGGTGACCTCTAGCATGGCTGTTCAGATTTGCACAATGTCAAGCTGACAAGCAACCCCTCCACAGGTAAGAGGACACAGACTTTTCTCCACAAAAGAAAAACACAAGAAAGTGTCTGTCTACCCAGCATGCTCTGGCCAAACATCTGATGGCTCTCAGAGGTGGACTGCTCCTGATTTCCATAGGGTTTATGCGGATGGGCTTCACATTTGTCCTCCAGGTCTATTAAAGCAAAGAAACCTACTTAACTAAGTTGAGAGCAAAACAGAAATCAGATAAAGTACATGTATGAAAACACATACCAGACAATACAGATTGTTGAGGTGAATTACCTTGCTCTGAATAGGAGAGAAACAGAGACACAGACTGGTATTATCCTAAAGAGGAAATTCCCCAATGTCTCTATTGTAGCAAGCTGAGAAGAAGATTGTCAAAGTTCTACATTTTGTCTTTATCTCAGAGTTGTTGTTTTTTTTCCTCTCTTCAGGAACCTGAAGAGGGGTTGGCATCGTCCATCGTCTTCCTCAGAGTTGGAAGCTGGAAAGCCCAAAGAGACTGAAGAAGCCACGATCTGTTGTCTCCCCCTCTCAGCAGCCCCACCCCTCCCCTCCCACAGGCACAGGGCAGTGATCTCCACCAGTGAAGAGAAAGTCTGATGCCAAAGGGCTTTAGGGATCAGGTTCCCAATGGGCCAAAACTCTTTGCAGTCCCTTGCAATGATCAGTTTGGCTAAAACCAGTAGCCATGCAGGATAAATACGTCAGTGCTTAACCCACTGAATTTTTAATTTCACACTCAATCAGCCAGCAAGGAGAATACTCATTTTGACAATATTGGGTAATTTTTTTTTAAAGGACCAAGCTTGAATTTGAGTCTCTCCTCAGCTTTGTGATCTGGAGCCATTCACCAACCTACTCTGAGCCTCAGTGTCCTCATCTCTAAAACAGAGGCACAGGAGCTGCCTAATCCCTTTCAGGAAGATACAAGGAACACCTAGCTCAATAAGAGGAATCAGGCCCAGAGAATGACTCCTCAGTCCACAGCAAAAGCGTATCAAAAGAAATAAGACTGAGTTTTAAAACACTAACGCGCCTCTGCGGACCACCAGCTTCTTGGTTCTCTTTGTCCAATGTCTTTATCAGGGCTACCTGTTTACAAGGGTCACACAGCCAAATAACTTCACTTGGGTTATGGTTAGAGATTAACCCAATGTACAGCAACCCAAGCATGCCGATGTATAAGCATGACTAGTTACACTCAGCTCAATTCTCTGATTCTGTAGTTTTTAGGGAGACTGAGAAAGCATTGATGGCCCTGTGTCATACCTTATCCCACAGTGACACCTAGTGTCTCAGTACAAGTTGCAGATGTTTTTACAGAATGGATGCATCATAGTATTCGAATTCAACATTTGGAGATTACTTATAACATACCTACTATGGGGAGAGCACTGGGCTGGTACCGAATAAGATACAAAGCTGAATAAGACACATTCCTTGTGTTCATGGAACCACAAGGCAAAAAGGTAGGTAAGATACCAATGCTGATAGCAATGATATGCTATGTTACCTGATTGGAATGATGGATAAAAGGCTCTTTGAGGTCTGAAAGATGATTGGCTTTGAAACCAGTTGCCACACCAGAGGTAATATTTCAGAGGTGATACCAGATTCTCTGCCATTCAGATCAGCAGAGAGTAGAACAGTGAGTAAAGCCCATTATAAGCTGGGCCCTTCCTGCCTCCCCAGGCATCAATGCCTTTTTACTGACAGCCTGGAATGCTGGCCCTCCTCACCTCTGTCTCCTGCTTCCTCCAAGACTCAGCTTAAATCCTACGTCCTCCATGAGGCTTTCCCCTCCTACAGCCTTCCCATCCCCAAAGCCTTTGCTCTGAGAGGGTCTCCCACTTAGAGATTACCTGTGTTTACATAGTTGTTTGCAAGTTGTTTCATTAGACTAAAAGCTCTTGAGGTCAAGGAACATCTTTTTGTCCTTTACATTCCTTATACTTAGTACATTGCTTATCATATAGTAAGTAATTAATATATAGTAGTTAATGATGTTAATACCAGATTAATTTTGCTTTTTTCAACAGGATTATTAGGTTTGTGATTCAGGATAATAATGCTATAAAAATGGCTTCCTGGAATTTTGTAAGATACTTTTCTGTAACCTACTAGGCTGAGTTTGTTCGTAAGATAGAGAGATTCAAGCTAGATGAAAGTACATCTGAGCTGATAGTGGGACTGGCTTAATGGCCAGAGTCATTAATGGGTCAACGTCAATGGAGGAAAGTCTATAGGAAAGTGTCCCAAGTACACCTGGGACTGTGGTCCTCTTTGTGTTTCTCAGTGCCTTGAATAAAGACACAAACAGCCATCAAAAGATCTAAACAGACCAGAAAAGTGAGATGTATCAAGATGAAATTCAATGTGAATAAAACCAAAAGTCAGCCCCAACAAAACAAAATGAAACAAAAAACTTCCACTAGTCCGGGATGAAGGAGGTATGGCTCCACAACAGCTACTCTTAAAAAAAAAAAAAGCAAGAGATCTGGGGTTCTAGTCGACTGCAAGCTCAATGACACGGCAACCTAAGAGTCAGTGCCATTTGAGGCTGCCTTGTGAGATGGCCAGTGTGCAGTCTAGGGAGATGCAAGTTCCAATAGACTTGTCCATGGTCAAGGCGCATTGAAAGTGCTATAGTCATTTCTAGATGTAACTTAGCTTAAAACAAAAAGTCATAGACAAGTCGTATCCCCCTTCGTCTATAGCTAGGCCAGGAAAGCTTTGAGGGCTGCCTTATCCCACAGTGACATCTACTGGCCAAGACACAGGTTAAAGGGATCTTTGCAGAGTGCATATGCCCATAGAATTCGAATCAGTCAGGGTTCAATGTGAGATGTGTGTGTTCAGTGCTGTGTATTGTGCCTCTCTTCAAACCTGGATCAACCCAGCACTAGCCCCCAGACTACCTCTCCACCTTCTCCCCAGAAGTCTTCTTCTTGTACTTGAATTGGATGTCCAAGAGGTATCTTAAACTCAGTATGTCCCAAACAGTACTCATATTTTCCCCAAACCCTCTCTCCTTCTTACCCTTCCTGTTACTGTAAATGGTAACACCATTTTCCTAGTCCATCAGGCTTATGACCTAGTCATCCTCAGTCTCTCACTATCTCTCACCCCCCACATCCAATTTAGTCAAACACTGTCAACTTTACCTCTGCAGCATCTCCCAGATGTGCTCCCTTCTCTCCTCTGACACTGCCTTCACTCTGGTGCAGGCCCTCATCACCTCGCACCTGGACTAGTGCATAGCCTGTTGGTCTGTCTCACCTCATGGTGGCTCACCTGACTCAAGCCTCTCCTTAACCCAGTTCATTTTCCACTGAGACACCAAAGCGATTTCCGAAAGCACAGGTCCGACCATGTCAACCTACTCCTGCCTGTTCTGAGCCCTGAAGGCTCCCTGTTGCCTCCAGGATCAAATACAAGATCCTGTGTGTGGGATTCAAAGTCTTCAAAATCTAGCTTCTTCTTATCCTCCCAATCTTCTCACATCTTACTCCCCAACATGTATTCTTTGATCCAGTGACTGGCCTCCTTGTTCATAAACAATATCCTCTGTCCCTCAGCTCCAAGTATTTTCTCTATCTGTCCCCCATGCCTAAAATACTGCCCCTTCTGATCTCCCTTCTCATCTCCACCTACTACCTTCCCTGGCTTCCTTAAATTCCCAACCAAATTCCCATCTTCTATAAGAAGCCTTTCCTAACCCCTCTTAGTTGAGAGGGAAGGTACTAGAATTAGTTCCTATTTATGCTGAATATGGTTTGTGCAATGTGTTGGCTTGTTGTCTTTCCCACTAGATTGTCTGTTCCTTGAGGGCAGGGACTGTCTTTTGCCTTTTTCTTTTTTGTATGCCCAGTGCTTACTTCAATATCTGTGCACAGAACTGTCTAAGCTTATTGCTCTCTAGTGCCATCTATAGCCTGAAAGAGTGGAACATTTCTTGGGGATATCTGGTAGACCTTTCTGCCCTCTGTGGTGAGACATAGAGACACAGAGAGGGAGAGAGAGAGAGAGAGAGAATTTGTATCTATTTTGCTATGAACTGTGTTCATTGTAGATGAGTTTTGTTTTGCTAGAAGTTTACTGAAGAAAGCAGAGTTCTGTTGAGTAAAGAAGGGACTGGGTTTGTCAGCATTGCCTGAAGAGTCATCCTAAGAAGCTTTGCCATTCTGTGGTTTAAGGAAAACGTTTGGCACTAAGTGCAATGTTGACTTTACTTTTCTTTGCAAAAAGAGCACAGGAATTTCCCAGTCCCCTATTTAGGATGACTATGATTGAAAAGAGCTTGTCACCACTTCAAGGGCTTGAAAGCAGAAGATGAATAGCTTTTCCAGGGAAGAGAGTTGTGAATATCAGAAGTGGTAACTAGTAGAGAAGTGGCTTTATGTGGTTCTGATTATTTCTACAGGAACCAAGGATATCAAGGCTTGCAAACTAGACTATGTATGAACTTGGCACATGGATTTCCTCCCCATTCAGGGGCCTCCCTACTAGGTTCCTATAGCTGTGTGCCCACATTGTATGCATTGGTGGGAGAATACGAGAATATTGGTGGGAGAATATGTATGTTTATTTTTCTAATTATTCCTGCTTTTGTATTCTATTGAGTAAAAAAATTTATGAGTATTCCTCCCTTTGTCTCCTGGTCATTGATTTCATGTAAATGGGGGAGGGGTTGTTGAACTCAATAGTGGTGAAGAGTAGGGATATAACAAACACACACACACACACACACACACACACACACACACACGAGCCCCAAGAGAATAGTCAATGGTAACCATGTGGTCATATCCCTGACCCTGACCATGACCACCCATCTGGATAATTGTATCAGCAATGCAGTATTCACAATGCCTACAGTAACTATAAATATGCTGATATAGTTATTAATCACAAAATGGAACAGGCTCTCTACATAAGAAATATAGATAGTGCATTCATTTAAATACCAGAAGACTGAGTCCCA